>OY743101.1:6291924-6629700 GCA_963555665.1 Dircenna loreta
AGATTAGTGCATTGGCGTTTAAAAGTAGAAGAATTCGAGTATACCATAATTCATAAAAAGGGAAAAATCAATACAAACGCCGACACTCTTTGTGGTTATCCTGTAAATCCAGTAGAGACATCTCCTATAACCCTACCTCCAGAACTATTAGACGATTTCGAAAATCACGTAGAAGATCGCCTCTTGGAACCTCCAATGCAAATACCATCTCCTCCTAATTTCCAGATAAAAGAGATCCATCAAATCCTTTACCTTTACAAAATCTTTTGGCAAATCCAGAGCCAAATCCTAATGCATCTCCCGAATTTATTGACTTAGAACCATTTAATCCCAGTCCTAATACTGATCATTTGGATGTAAACTTAGACACCCCCTCACCCTTTGAAAAAGAAACACAATTAGATAATAATATATACAACGGAGATTACTCCACAATTTTAAAAACACTAAATAGTAAAAACCATGTCTTTATTACAATCATAAGAGAACATAATGGAAGTCTTTTAAAATCTCCATATAAGGTCATTATATAGCTCCTACTTCAATTGATTTAGATAAATCGAATCCTTACATCGCTGAAATATTGGCAAATGTTGATAATGTCGAATTTATAGTGAATTCAGAAAAAGAACTTTACAGATTCCTAAACGTTAATTATTTAGACAAAACCCTTTATTTTATATTCACTAAGGTTCATCATTTTGATGAAACTCCATACTCCGATATATACAATACTTTAAAATCAATAAGAGATGAATTACTTAAAATACAAGTGACAAATATTGCTATTTCCGACTTCAAGAATCCATTTGACAAACATTCTTATACTAGACTCTACAACATTCTCACATATATATTTCATAATACAAACTATTCATATACATCTCAATAAATTTATTTATCCATCATTAAGTGAAATACCCAAAATCTTACGTGAAAATCACGATAATCCTATAGCCGGTCATTTAGGAAGTACCAGAATGTTTAGTAGAATCCAGGAACAATTCTAATGGAAAGGAATGAGACGAGAAATTGAGGATTACGTTAAAAAATGTAAGCAAAGCCAAGAAAATAAGGAATTAACAAAAGTAAATAAGGCACCTATGGAAATAACTACTACTTCTACTGCTCCATTCCAACGAATTGCATTGGATATAGTCGGTCCACTTCCCGAATCCGGGCTTGCAAAATTAAAGTATATTTTAACACTTTAGGACGATTTAACGAAATATTCGATTGCTTACCCAATTCGCAGCACCACTGCTGAAGAAAACAGTGAATGTCTCATTAATTTCATTTCTCTTTTTGGTATTCCGAAAACCATATTAACAGATCAAGGCACAAATTTCACTTCCGACCTTTTCAAAAGTACCTGCAAATTCCTTAAAATCAAACAACTTTCCATCACCAAACTCAAGGTGCTTTAGAGCGCAATCATTCCAACTTAAAAGAATATCTAAAATCTTTCATCAATGACGATCAACGTAATTGGTCAACTTATGCATATACATCTATTCTCATATATAACACAACTATTCATACGACTACTAAATTCACACCTTATGAATTAGTGTTTAGTCATAAACCGTTTATTCCAAACACCATGTACGAAGATAATTCTGCTAGAACCTATACAGATTATGTAAAAAATTACAGCATAAATTAACATACTCTAGAGAAAAAGCATTAGAAAACATCGTGAAATCCAAAGAATCTTCTAAATCTTATTATGATTCCCATACTAAAACCCCTACAAAGTATAAAGCCGGAGATTCTATATATTTGAAAAACCATCTTCGTCTTAGAAAAGCTTTGTCTCCTATCTGGAAAGGACCATATTAAATTATAAAAGTACACAATAATTATACAGCTACACTATTAATTAATAGAAGACATGTTACTCACCATTTTGATCAATTTAAACCCGCCGAAATCTCATAAGCACTTCTTGCAACACAATTTTGTTTCTAGTTTAATTTCTTTCAAGATAAATAAAAACTTTTAAATTTAGAATGTAATACATATATTCATTTAATTAATTTTATTTCAGTGTGTCGATTCATGCACAGCTAGACCTTGTTCAAACAATAACTTCTAGTTCCGGAATTTACTTCAAGTGTCGGTAAAATTAGACTCATCAAAGGAAAATTAAATGTTTTAAGCCTTGTATATATCGGCGCAAGAACAAATTGTACGAGTAATGAAATCGGCGAGTCATCGTGCAGGTGTTTCAAACTTTGTAAACAAGTGATTAGTGATATTTGCCCTACTCCTTCGACTATGCTGTGATTAAAAGCGAGGCACAAGGAAGGGAAAGGGTCGATTCGTTTGTTACTGTTCATACGGATAACAACTGTGTAAAATTACTTTACTTAAAATAAAGTTTGAGTTTACTGTATTGGTTTATTTCTATTTTGGAATACCAAAATATCAAGGAAGATAGATAATGACGTCAGCTTAGCTGACGTCATAGTTTTTAAAAACACCGGACCGGCTTACTTCGACATATATATATATCTTATATTGACTCGCATCTGATTAATCTTAAGAATACGTAATAATAAGGAAACAGAAAATTATCAGTGTACAACTTTACCGGGAACTCGTAGATAACAGCAGGTCTACCCCGAGACACTGAGATTCCTGTAACAATATCTTTAAATAATATTTACTTAATTTTAAGTATTTCTAATGCAGTCTGTTATAAAATTGTGTTTGTTTTACAAATACCTTTAGTATCTCGTGACGAATTTCTATTGTATCATAATTTACCATTACCGATTCCACATGATGTTAAAAACCCTAATACTTTTAGTTTTATTGTACCCTCTAGTTCATATACTGCTATTTCTAAAGATAAAATTAGTTTTTGTAATTTGGATAGTTTAAATAAATGTAAGGCGATAAACTCTGAGTTCTTGCTTTGTGAAATATCTACAGTGCTATTAACAAATGGACACCCAACGTGTGAAAGTGGACTATTAACGAAATCAATAAGTGTTCTTCCTAAGCAGTGCGAAACAAAAATAGTAATTTGTGAATTAGACATATGGAAACCCCTAATCAATAATCGTCGGATTTTTGTACAGACAAAACCAAGTAAAATTTCCATCGATTGTGGCATTTCCGAACTTTCGGAAATAAATGTATCTGGTACATGTATTCTACAAATGTCAAAACAGTGCACAGCATATACTCAAAATGTACAACTTTTATCGTCTGGAAGTATGATTAATATCTCGATACCTACCCCTAAGATAGATAGATAAGAACTTTATTGCACACAGAAATAAACATTAAAAAAACATATATAAGCGGAGTTTAAACAAATAAATGTAAAATGTCGTATAGTCAGGATAAACACGAATAATTAGTTTTACTTATTTATTTCTTTATAAAACAATCTGACAGCGTTTTCACTTAAAGTTCGTATTACCCCAGTGTTACAAGAGAATAACCTCGATCTACCCACTGCATGGGCTTATATAAGGTTGTACTAGATTCTAAAATGCTACGAACAAAATATGATTAAATGATTAATTAACTAATAAATTATATAATATTAATAATAACAGCTATTAATATTGATTACATGTATATTCTCTATTTTTATATTATTGTATGTAAAACCGGAAGGCTGACAAGCAGAAGGCGCTACTAAATTTTATAAAACAGATCGGCAGAAATAAGCAAAGGAGTTTGAACTATTAATAACATATTAATAAAATATTAAGCGATTAACAACAAGAACTTGGCATTATCGTATTTATAAGTTTAGCTTGTATCTTCCACTTTCTTGTGCCTCGCTTTTAAACACAGCATAGTCGAAGGAGTAGAGCAAATATCACTAATCACTTGTTTACAAAGTTTGAAACACCTGCACGATGACTCGCCGATTTTCATTAGTCGTACAATTCGTTGTTGCGCCGATACGGCCATTCTGACCGGCGGTGCGCGCTCTGCACCAGCCGTGAAAGTCCTTGGGTCATTGGTCGATATGCTGGGGTTCTTCCGCCGATACGGTCATCTGAAAGGCGGTGCGTGCTCTGCACCTACCTGTTTTATAAATTTCGTACTCTGAAAGCAAATGAAATGTTTTCTTTTGAGTAGGCATCTGTAAGCAACACAGCCTTTTCAAATAGTGTTAAATCAGTAGACAATGACACCTCTCGTGCACTGTCTTGTAAACATAGGAAGATTTTTTGAGCACTACTAACTGTAACTCGTAATGACTAGGTTATTAGTTGTTATTTATGGTTCTCGTAGATCTGTGGTAAGTACGTGTCTACCGCGGCTCCACAAGGTGTCCCAACGGAATCTCAGGGTTCTCTTGTGGATACATCAAGGACCCGTGGTTAGCACTAGGGTAACACGTGGTTAGCTCAGAGGTACTACTCTCCAGATTATGGTGAGTACGTGTCTAGTTAAGGCTCCACAAGGCATCCCAACGGTATCTCAGGGTTCTCTTATGGATTCATCAACGACCCGTGGTAATAGCACAAGGGTAACACATAACTAGCTCAGAGGTACCACTCTTGTAGATACTAAAAGGTAATGTAATTGAATATTGACTCTCACAAAAATCTTTGGCATATGATTAACAATTAACATATACTTATTTAGTTTATCATATACTTATTTAGCTTCATTCTATCTTTTCTAACGTGTCTTATAGCTTTAATATTGCACATATGAATGCTCAAAGCATACCGGCTCACTATTCTGATTTCATTGCAACATTTAGTAATGTCCCAGTCGACTGTATTCTTGTGTCTGAGTCATGGCTAAAACCTTCTCTTTCTTCCTCTCTATACTGTTTACCTAATTACACGATGGTGCGCAATGATCGCCTCAAAAAGCGTGGTGGTGGAGTTTGTATTTATTTGAAAAACCATATTCCCTTCAAAATTATTTCCTCGTCGCCTACTTCAAATTATGCAAACATAGAATACCTTTTTATTGAAATAGTACTTCACCACACCAAATTACTTCTTGGCGTTATGTACAGCCCCTCTCCCACTATTGATTACTTCAAACACTTCGATTCATTATTGGATTCCTTTTCCCCCTGTTATGAGCATATCATTATCATGGGCGGTCTTAATACATGTCTTTTTAAAAACAATTATAGATCTAATAAACTTATATCTCTACTTTCCTCTTACAATTTTTCTATTCTTCCCCTTTCTGAAACCCATTTTTCACCTCACTCCGATCCGTCTCTTCTAGACTTAATCATGGTCTCCAATTCCAACAACGTGCTTAAACATGGGCAACTAACTGCGCCTTTCTCCTACCATGACCTTTTATTTCTTTGTTATTATAATCTTTCCTCTCCCAAACGCAAAGGTAAGATCATTCTGCGGCGTGACTTTAAGAATATTAATTGGGTTAAACTAATTACTGATGCTAGAAGTTTAGATTGGTCAAGTGTCTTTAATGCTACTACAGTGGAATCTAAGGTAGATATTTTTAAATGTTTAATCACTGGGCTATACGATTTACATGCACCTACCAAGCCGATTAAAGTTAAGCACTATCCTGCACCGTGGCTCTCCGCTGATATAAAAAGTATGATGAACAAACGAAACAAAGCGAAGTCACGTTACAAGAAGTTCCCCAGTGATGAAAACCTTGCTACTTATAAGAAATTGCGTAATAGTTGCAACAGGATGTGTAGAGATGCCAAACGCCGTTATATTTTCTCCTGTATTAATACTTCTACTCTTCCTCAATTGCGGAGGTTTTTTAAGTCACTAGGTGTGGGTAAGTCTCCTCCCCCTTCAAATAACTTTTTAAACTTAAATTCACTTAACAATTATTTCTCGACTTCGTCACTTATCATAAGTGATGCTAGGAAATCCGCAGTTCTTAATACTTTAAATAATATAACTCCACCTATCTGTGACAATTTTACCTTCTCTGAAATTACGGAGTGTGATGTTAAGGCAGCTATATATAATATTAATTCCAGAGCAGTAGGCAGTGACAGTATTAGTCGTGACATGTTGATTCCCCTTCTTGACATTGTATTGGCTGTTATTACACGTATTTTTAACTTTTCCTTAACTACCAATACCTTCCCTGCTTCCTGGAAATCAGCACATGTCATTCCTCTGCCCAAAATCAACAATCCGAGCTCTCCCTCCCATTTTCGTCCCATATCAATTCTTACATTTCTATCCAAAGTCTTAGAAAGCCTCGTATCCAAACAATTATCAATTTTCTTAAACGATAACAACCTCCTTAGTCCTTACCAATCCGGTTTTCGTACCGCGCATAGCACATCCTCTGCCTTGCTTAAGGTCACTGATGACATAAGATATGCTATGGACAATAAATCCCTCACTATCCTCATCCTATTAGATTTTAGTAATGCTTTTAATACAGTGGATTTTGATATATTGCTTGGAATCATGCGCAGTCTTAACATATCTCCACCTGTAATTAGCTGGTTTCATTCTTACCTGCATGGACGTCGACAGATTACCTGTGCTGATGATACGTCCTCAGATTGGGCTGAGCTTTCTGCTGGCGTCCCTCAGGGCGGCGTACTATCTCCTATACTTTTCTCTATTTTCATTAATGAAATTACAAAAACCCTTTCTTGCTACTACCATCTCTACGCTGACGATTTGCAACTTTATAGGCATTCAACACTTGAAGATCTAAATAGTACCATTAAACTGATTAACTATGACTTAAACATTATGGTGTGCGTAGTGTTGCGCTTGATCTTATTGCCTCCTACCTTGATCAAAGAGTCCAGACGGTTGATGTAAATAATTCTAAATCGGCTGGTTCTTACCTAAAGATAGGTGTTCCACAAGGATCTATTCTTGGCCCCTTTTTATTCTTATTATATATTAATGATCTGCCCTTTTTCGTAAAAGGTCTATGTGACATTGTACTTTTTGCTGATGATACCTCACTTATTTTTAAAGTAGAGCGTAATAGGACTAATTATGACGAAGTTAACAGTGCTCTGTCACGTGTTCTTCATTGGTTTGAAATTGATAATTTGGTCTTAAATACTAAGAAAACTAAATGCATGGAGTTTGCACTTCCTAATGTAAAAAATCAAAATTGTAGCCTGCTCCTTAACAATGAAGTGTTGGAACTAACTAACTCAACAGTTTTCCTAGGTATAACTCTAGATAAAAAGCTCCAGTGGAACCCCCATCTCTCAACACTCTCAGGCAAACTCAGCTCCGCCGTCTATGCAATTAAAAAAGTAAGACAATTAACGGATGTTAATACGGCTCGATTAGTTTATTTTAGTTATTTCCATAGTATTTTGTCTTACGGCATTTTATTGTGGGGCAGTGCTGCTGAAGTAAACTCTGTATTTATTTTACAAAAAAGAGCTGTGCGGGCTATTTTAAATTTAAAAGCTAGAGATTCCCTGAGAGATGTTTTTAAAGAAATAGGCATTCTTACGGTCGTTTCTCAGTACATATTTAATAACATCTTGTTTGTACGTCACAATATGGATACATATGTAAAAAATAGTAACAGACACCCTATAAATACAAGAAATAAAAATAAACTCTCAACGCGGAAATATCGTCTTCAAAAAGTTAAAAAATCCTTTATGGGCTTGAGTGTACGCATATATAATAAGGTTCCACAAGATATCTTAGACCTTCCTTTTCTTGCTTTTAAATGTAAAATTAAAAGTATTCTCTTAAAAAAAGCTTATTATAGCATACAGGAGTTTTTGGTTGATCGTATTTCGGTCAACTAAAAGGTTAGGTTGTGGAGCTTTGCTTGTTGACTCATTTGCGGGATACTCTAACGTATACATCAAACATTGTTAAATTGTTTTTTTAAAAAAAAAAGAGCAACTGTTGAGTTTCTGGCCAGCTCTTCTCAGCAGAGCCGCATTCCGAGCTGGTGGTAGCTTACTCACGGACTGACATACTGACATTTTTTTTTTTTTTTTTTAATGTAATGTAATGTAATTGACGATTCAAAAGTGCATGTAAATGCCTACTTGAATAAAGATATTTTTGATTTTGATTTTGATTTTGATAAAAGAATGGGCTGAGTCTTTTGGACTTTTAGTGAACCCCATAAAATCACAGGCCATTTTAATTGGTAGCAGACACTTTCGCAATAAGGTTGTTATTAATCAGCTCAGTAATATACTGTACGATAATTCGGTTATACCATATTCGGATGAAGTTAGGAATCTAGGATTAATATTTGACAAATACTTATCTTGGACAGCGCAAGTTAACAACGTGAGCAAGCGCATTCATATGTCAGTTCACTCCCTGAAACGTTTGCAGAATTTCCTACCATTGCGGACTAAAACTCTTCTAGCACAATCTCTTTTGTTACCCCTTCTTGACTACGCGGACATTTGCTATTTGGATGCATCTGAGGAGCTGCTTAATAAACTAGATCGTCTTCAAAACTTGTGTATCCGCTTTATTTTTGGACTAAACAAGTTTGACCACATTTCAGATTTCCGTCGTCAACTTAAGTGGCTCCCTATCCGTTTTCGCCGGAATATGCACATCCTAACCACGCTGTACAACGTTTTCTCTAAACGTGCTCCCTCTTATTTGCATGAACGTTTTCAACTCTCACTTCCCAGTAGCCGTCCAAAACGTTCCTGTGTGCTTGAAAAAACTTTTGATATTCCTACCTATAAATCCCACTTTTACTCCAAATCTTTTACCGTACATGCAGCAAGGTTATGGAATTCCCTTCCATCTAATGTTACTTGCAGCCCTTCCGTCATGGCATTTAAACGAAGACTGAAGCACTATTATCTATCACAATCATAAATTATATATATTATTATGTATGTATTTATATATATATTGTTATTATATGTATTTTTTTTTTATTTTCATTTATATGTATATGTCGGAGTATGCCGGTCCGGTGTCTTTTAAAAACTATGACGTCAGGCACAGCTGACGTCATTATCTATCTTCCTTGATATTTTGGTGTTCCATAATAGAAATAAACCAATACAGTAAACTCAAACTTTATTTTAAGTAAAGTAATTTTACACAGTTGTTATCCGTATGAACAGTAACAAACGAATCGACCGTTTCCCTTCCTTGTGCCTCGCTTTTAAACACAGCATAGTCGAAGGAGTAGGGCAAATATCACTAATCACTTGTTTACAAAGTTTGAAACACCTGCACGATGACTCGCCGATTTTCATTAGTCGTACAATTCGTTGTTGCGCCGATACGGCCATTCTGACCGGCGGTGCGCGCTCTGCACCAGCCGTGTTCTTGAAAGCCCCTGGGTCATTGGTCGATATGCTGGGGTTCTTCCACCGATACGGCCATCTGAAAGGCGGTGCATACTCTGCACCTACCTGTTTTATAAATTTCGTACTCTGAAAGCAAATGAAACATTTTCTTTTGAGTAGGCATCTGTAAGCAATACAGCCCTTTCAAATAGTGTTAAATCAGTAGACAATGACACCTCTCGTGCACTGTCTTGTAAACATAGGAAGATTTTGTGAGCACTAGTAACTGTAACTCGTAATGACCAGGTTATTAGTTGTTCTTTAAGGTTCTCGTAGATCTGTGGTAAGTACGTGTCTACCACGGCTCCACAAGGCGTCCCAACGGAATCTCAGGGTTCTCTTGTGGATACATCAAGGACCCGTGGTTAGCACTAGGGTAACACGTGGTTAGCTCAGAGGTACTACTCTCCAGATTATGGTGTGTACGTGTCTAGTTAAGGCTCCACAAGGCATCCCAATGGTATCTCAGGGTTCTCTTATGGATTCATCAAGGACCCATGGTAATAGCACAAGGGTAACACATAATTAGCTCAGAGGTACCACTCTTGTAGATACTAAGAGGTAATGTAATTGAATATTGACTCTCACAAGATCTTTGGCCTATGATTAATAATTAACAAAAGCGCAAGAATATTCCATTAGCAAAGTTAGCAGAATTATAATGTAAATAGTAGATTTTTAGCTAATCAACTTCACAAAGTCATCGGCCATAGTTCAATATTCATAAACATATTAGCGAAGTATAATGAGATTAATTACAAAGAGATGACAATGCTCCGCGCATCATGCCACCGCTTATTTGATTTTCAATACAGTCACTCCACGTAAATCTGCATTGTTTAAGTTTTAGTACATAAAAGTGATGCTGTGGTCTAGGCGGTCTTGTGCGCCGTGGTCCACAGAGGCTCTAAAGGAAATGGGTCTAGGTCGATGGTGTGGTCTGGATCATTTAATATGATCGTGGTCCACACGGGAGCAAAGTGATGATGCTGTGGTCTAGGCGGTCTTGTGCGCCGTGGTCCACAGAGGCTCTAAAGGAAATGGGTCTAGGTCGATGGTGTGGTCTGGATCATTTAATATGATCGTGGTCCACACGGGAGCAAAGTGATGATGCTGTGGTCTAGGCGGTCTTGTGCGCCGTGGTCCACAGAGGCTCTAAAGGAAATGGATCTAGGTCGATGGTGTGGTCTGGATCATTTAATATGATCGTGGTCCACACGGGAGCAAAGTGATGATGAATTTAAAATAATTATTGGAAAGTATGGACAATAAAATCTGTAACTCTTAACGGGTGACTTAACGTCGCAAATAATTTGTTCTACCACATTACGTATGTCGTAACAAGAGAGTATACGGCAGCAGAATACAAATAAAAATATTACAACTCACCAGATAATAGCAATCACCTGCGAATATCCGCGATGTAATAGTTGTCGACATGTACCGGGTATGCCATTGCCTCCGCTGCTATGGACCACATGGCCCGAAGTCGCACCGCCTACGCCTCCGTTAGTACGACGACCACTCCAGGGAACATGCCCGCTTTCGCCGCAACAAACAAACGGAAACATACCTCTTGTTTGATTGTCTCGCGAACGTCACCGTCAAAGATAGCTTTATCGTTTTCTCAAGATAAAACCAATTTACTCGCCATCAATTGACGCGGCAATTTCTTCTACTTTGTCACGAATGGCCTCATAAAACGAGTAGTTTAAGCTTCCAAATATTCATCATTCTTCGGTTTGCCATTAATTACGCCAATGCACTAAAAAAAGAACAACTCATTAAATTATTTCCGTCATACCCACATGTAAGATTTGTAAAAGTCGTGATGAGTCGCCGCCTTTGAGTGCCTCACTAGGAGCTTATTCAAGCTCAAACAACTTTATATGCTTCAGCTGTATTTCGAACATAGTGAGCCAATGAGCTTCAGATCCCACTTCTGATGTCGAAGTAAGTCGATCCGGTGTCTTTTAAAAACTATGACGTCAGGCACAGCTGACGTCATTATCTATCTTCCTTGATATTTTGGTGTTCCATAATAGAAATAAACCAATACAGTAAACTCAAACTTTATTTTAAGTAAAGTAATTTTACACAGTTGTTATCCGTATGAACAGTAACAAACGAATCGACCGTTTCCCTTCCTTGTGCCTCGCTTTTAAACACAGCATAGTCGAAGGAGTGGGTCAAATATCACTAATCACTTGTTTACAAAGTTTGAAACACCTGCACGATGACTCGCCGATTTTCATTAGTCGTACAATTCGTTGTTGCGCCGATATATATGTATTATTATTATTATTATTTTTATTATCATTTATTAGTATTACAATTGAGTATTAAATATCTATGTACCTATCTCTGCCATCAAAACCTATCCAACACTCGTGGGTAGCTGGAAGAGATCTCTCTGTAGAGATAAGCTTGTCCAATGTATACGTCTTTGTTCATTTTCATTTTTGTGTAACTTATTGTGGTACATGAAATAAATAAATAAATAAATAAAATAAAAGCGCAAGAATATTCCATAAGCAAAGTTAGCAGAATTGATTGTTTTGAATATTTGCGTCAATACAATAAAGGTAATAAATTAAAATGGGCTCGTAAGTGTGGGTAGCTATGAATTTTTGTTCAGATAGATAATGACGAATGAATAATATTAATTGTTTGTTAATCGTTTAACAATTGTTTGTTACTTGTTTGGTAATTGTTTATTCGTTAAATTCTTGTTTTAAAATTTCTCGCCCATTGATTACCTTGTATTTTAAATAATTAAATTATTGGAAAGTATGGTAAATAAAATCTGTAAATGTTAACCGGTAACTTGACGTCGCAAATAATTTGTTCTAACACATTACGTATGTCGTAACAAGAGAGCATACGGCAGCAAAATAAAAATAAAAATATTACAACTCACCAGATAATAGCAATCACCTGCGAATACCCGCGATGTAATAGTTGTCGACATGCACCAGGCAAGCCATTGCCTCCGCTTCTAGGGGCCACATGGCCCGAAGTCGCACCGCCTACGCCTCCGTTAGTACGACGACCACTCCAGGGAACATGCCCGCTTTCGCCGCAACAAACAAACGGAAACATACCTCTTGTTTGATTGTCTCGCGAACGTCACCGTCAAAGATAGCTTTATCGTTTTCTCAAGATAACTCGCCAATTTACTCGCCATCACTTGACGCGGCAATTTCTTCTACTTTGTCATCAATGGCCTCATAAAACGAGTAGCTTAAGCTTCCAAATATTCATCATTCTTCGGTTTGCCATTAATTACGCCAATGCACTAAAAAAAGAACAATTTATTAAATTAGAATATAGAAATAAACCAATACAGTAAACTCAAACTTTATTTTAAGTAAAGTAATTTTACACAGTTGTTATCCGTATGAACAGTAACAAACGAATCGACCGTTTCCCTTCCTTGTGCCTCGCTTTTAAACACAGCATAGTCGAAGGAGTAGAGCAAATATCACTAATCACTTGTTTACAAAGTTTGAAATACCCGCACGATGACTCGCCGATTTCATTACTCGTACAATTTGTTTTTGCGCCGATATATACAAGGCTTAAAACATTTAATTTTCCTTTGATGAGTCTAATTTTACCGACACTTGAAGTAAATTCCGGAACTAGAAGTTATTGTTTGAACAAGGTCTAGCTGTGCATGAATCGACACACTGAAATAAAATTAATTAAATGAATATATGTATTACATTCTAAATTTAAAAGTTTTTACTTATCTTGAAAGAAATTAAACTAGAAACAAAATTGTGTTGCAAGAAGTGCTTATGAGATTTCGGCGGGTTTAAATTGATCAAAATGGTGAGTAACATGTCTTCTATTAATTAATAGTGTAGCTGTATGATTATTGTGTACTTTTTTGGGCACTGGCTGCACGTTTGCAAGCTTCCTGGATTTTGGCACAATTCCAGTCTTGAAAGAGAGGCGATACAGACGTGTCAATATAGGAGACAACTCAGCTGCACATATCTTGAGCAGAATAGCTGGTATACCATCAGGACCACTGGCTTTGTTCACATCTAGACGACACAATGCTCTCCATACCTCTTTGTTTGTGATGCGGATTTTAGGCATCGAAATATGATATATGATAACTGATCACGATACGATCGCATCATACGCATGTCGTGATAGTGTCCATATAACTTTGTATTAAAAATATTACAACATCAGTTTGCTACATAAAAAGTGTGTGAAGCAGTTACCTTGTATACAGTGATACAGTGAAATAGAAATTCTGAGCTTGAAATTAGCTAATTAGTAAATAAAAGATAAGTAAAAGTGTAAATGAGCAGCTGTTTAATGATATGTACCCTCGAGTGCTATATTTATTTTAAAATAAATAATATATTTCAAATACTCGTAACACTGTGGAGGAATTGTTTATTTATTTGACTATTTGCGAATTGTAATTTCTAAATTTAATAAGTTCACGTTTACATAAACATAAAAGACGCAATATTAGCTGCTTGGTACAACGCCATCTAGCATTATACAATTATACTACTTAGAGAAAGCCCTATCGATCGTGTGTGCTTAATATGGCGAACAAATGCTACCAATGCGGCAAGTTTATCTCTACAACAGATGGCGCCAAGTGCATATCGGGAAAGTGGTCTTGCAAGAACTGCAGATCGAAAACTAAGATGTGCTCTCCTGTAAAGCCTCAACACATAAATGATGTATCGGATCTAGATGACTCATTTAGTGACGCGAACTTGATAGAAGACAATTCTGAAAGATCTACTAGCCAAATAATTTATGAAATTCGGGGATTGCACCACGATTTGGCTAAAGTATCTAAAAAAATGGATGCTTTCGCTGATAAGCTTTCTCAACTTCATAATATTGTATCTAAACAAAACAAAAAGCTAGTATCAATGGACAGCAGAGTAATTGCCTTAGAGTCTTAGGAAAAAAAAAGTCAAATAAGTCATCTGAATTAAACGACAGTGCGATAGTCCAGCTGCGCTCGGAATTGAATGACCGTGATCAAGACTATCTTCTTTCTGACATTGAGCTTGCCGGAATACAAGAAACAGCTAGTGAAAATTTCAGTGAACATAGTCATGATGGTGGCAAGAAAAGTTGGAGATACCCTGGAGGAGCGGGATATCGTTTATGCTGAAAGATCAGGGCCTCGACGAAATTTCTCAAACGGCGAGACCAGACAAGAGCGTCCGCGGCCATCACCGTGCGTCTGACACGGCGGGCTATCCGTGACTCACTATTACGCGCTGCACGTGTGAGACGCAATATTGATACTGAGGGAATAGTTGAAGGTTCTCCTAGGCGGCTATATGTTAACGTGCGCCTCACACCGCGTAATCGATATTTGCTTTACAAAACACGTGAAAAGGCAAAGAATAAAGGGTATCGTTTCGCTTGGACGAAAAATGGCCGCATTTATGTCCGAAAAAGCCCTGAGGAGCCTGTGAGTCGTATTCGTAATGAGGACGACATAGTTAAGGTTTTTGGTATCAACATAATTTGATTGCTATATTTAAAATAAAAATATATATGCAGTTAATATATTGGTACATCATAAATTCCAATGTTTTAAAAAATATATTTTTAATAGTAGATTTAAACACAGTTGCAATATAGTTAATCTTATCTTAAATAATTACCCCTTAGCCTGCCTTAGTACGATGGATATTTTTACAAAATTAGCAGTTAGCATTATTTTTTTGTATACTAGTTCTGTAAATGTTGATGATAAAATGGGTGAATATTTGAAGTCAATGTTCTCTCTGGATATGATTGCAAGTGATTTGGTGCATAATAACCGTAAATATTGTTATATATATTATATATACCACAGTTTTATTTACTATATCGCCAAATTACACTCTTATTCTTATTTATATAATAAACAACAAAAGTATATATTATATTTATTACCAATTCCCTTTTACATAATACTTATCTGTTCTACTTATTATTTTTTCTACTTATTTACAATGGTAACAAAATGGTTGGTATTAGAAAATTAAAAATTGGTCTACTCAATCCAGGATCACTGGGAACACGTCATGACGAGTTTGTAATAGCGTGGACGTGTAATAGCGTGGACGTAGACGTGGACATCATGGCCATAAATGAAACCTGGTTGCATTCAAATGAAGATGGCCGAGCACCTAGGGTCCCAGGATACCGCCTACGTCATAGGCCGCGTCCCTCGGGAGTCAGATCTCGCGGTGGGGGGATAGGTTTTTACCTATAGCAGGGAATAACTGTTACTACTTTAGTTCATCCTACTGTAGATGAAGTGGAGCAATACTGGCTTTTAACTAGTATTGGTGGCAAAAAATATGTTATTGATAGTGCTTATCGACCGCCCTGGCTTAGTGTTCGTACATTTCTAGGAGCACTTACTGACTCATATGCTTCATTTAGAGAATTTGATACTATAATTTTAATGGGTGATTTCAACATAAATTACTTGGATGTTAATAATGTTGCTACTAAAATGCTTAACGATTTTCTAGCATACACGAATATGCGGCAACATGTAACTGCCCCGACTCACTTCACTGAGCACAGTGAAACACTAATAGATCTTATTTGCACTAATACTAACACGCATAACATGCATATAGATTACATATGCAGTCTGAGCAACCACGCCTTCATATCATGTGAAATAAAAATAAGTAAAAGTAAACCAAAACCCAAAATCAAACACTACAGACTATATAAACATATTGATGATAACACTTTGGAACTAACCTTTAATAACATGATGAATAACGAACTTATAAAGACTAATACCGACGTCAACATTATGGTTGCTGAATTTTCAACTTGTATTCTTTGTGTATTTGATACACTTGCTCCCCTGAAAACGGGTAAATTTAAAAACTTTCATTATCCATGGATAACAGACACTATAAAAATGATGATAAATACTAGAGATGAAGCCCGCATAAGATCTCGGTTGACCGGTATTGCTAGTCACAAAATTTTTTACAAAGACTTAAAAGCTGCTGTCGAAGATGCAATCAATAGCGAAAAAAGCGCTTATTTTACTCTTTATATTAATGAAAATTTGAACAACTCTCATCAACTATGGAATCATTTGAAATTAAATTTACACTACAAGAATAATATGAAAGATGATTGTATAATTCCAGAAATTATTAGTGACTCTGAAAAGATAAATCAATATTTTCTAAACATACCTGGTACAACAACTCTATTAATTGATAGCATTGCAACTTATTACAATACACCTGTATATGATGAATCCACGTTTAAATTAAATACAGTTGAGAAATCACTAGTAATAAGAACACTGAAATCATTGAAATCAAATGCAATTGGAATCGATGGAATTTCATTGAAAATGTTAAAACTATCACTGGAATATGTGGCGAATGTGATAACTTGTATAATTAATGTTTCCATAAGCACCAGCACATTTCCTAGGCAGTGGCAAACTGCTCTTATAAGACCTATTCCAAAAGTTAATGAGCCTGTTGACTACAAAGATCTTCGTCCTATTAGTATTCTGCCATGCCTCTCAAAAGTATTAGAAAAAATAGTCTGTCATCAGCTGGCTGAATATCTAGAATCAAATAATATTTTGCCGTGTATGCAATCTGGATTTAGAAAACGTAGAGGAGCAGTCACTGCATTAGCCAACGTAGTAGATGACATAATTGGAGCACAAGATGTAGGACAAGGTACTATACTAGTATTATTAGATTTTTCTCGTGCTTTCGATACCATACATATACCATTACTTTTAGCCAAATTAAAGTACTATGGTTTTAGTCCCCAAGCCGCTGAATGGTTTAATAGTTATCTTAACAATAGGACACAAGTGGTTGAGGTAGTCCACGAGAATGGCACCAAAACTACATTACAATGCAGTCCAGTGGTAAGAGGAGTACCGCAAGGTTCTAATTTGGGCCCAATTTTATTCATATTGTATTGTTCATCCATCGTCAATAACATAAAGCACTGTCGTTATCATATCTACGCAGATGACATCCAAATATATATATCTTTCAAGCCAGAACATACTCAAGACGCTGTTAACAAGCTAAATGAAGACCTTGAACGAATTGCCACGTGGTCGAAACTGAATAGCCTTATCCTCAATCCAAACAAAACAAAATATCTTATTTTGGGAACTAATTATCTTATAAATAAAATTGCTGATTGGGATCCGCTTATAAAAATAAATAATGACAAAATCGAACGTGTACCAGACAGTGATTGGAGGTTCCCAAGGGGTAGGAAACCTCTACGTATCTTGTAGAGGTTTCCTCCCCCTTGGGGATCGCTAAGATTGGCGAGAAGCTTTCAGGTAAGCCATCAGGTAGTCGAGATTTCTGGTCCCTTTCCAAAGCGATTGAGTCGAATTTCTGCCGAACCCCACTGCGACCTCTGCTGAAGGCAGATGGATCTCTGGCTCATGGAGCGAAAGAGAAAGCGAATCTATTTGCTTCTCTTTTTGCTGAAAATTCGCATCTAGACAGCAGATGATTCTTATTTACTTTATGACAGTCCTCACACACAGAATTACTTGGCACAATATGTTGACAAGAACATGTATTATAATATTTTGTTAAAGAGTCAAAGGGCTTTCAATTATCATGACAAATTTTAACCAAATCATTCATGGCCTGGATATCTTCAGATATTTCTTTTTGGGCTAATTGATACTTATTACTTATGCAATCCAATGATTTACCTAAACTCGAAACATGAATGTGTTATTAAAATATTTACTTAAACAATAAAAAAAACTAAAATATTTTAACATATTAGAAATAGCATTTTAATCCACAATTTTGAATAAACATTATTTACAACACAGTTTAAATGAGCAATGTGAGCTAGCAGCATCTTATAAATAAGACAGGTTACATATATGTCAGAGTAAGCCGGTCTGGTGTTTTTAAAATATTCATCACATATATAATATTTTAAAAATAGTCATTATCTATCATCCTAGATATTTTGATATTCCATAATGGAAATAAACCAATACAGTAATCTCAAACTTTATTTTAAGTAATTTTACACAGTTGTTATCTGTATGAACGGTAACAAACGAATCGAATCTTTTACGCTGACTGATTCTTCTCTCTCACACCCCATGGGGTGAGAGGAGAAATGGTTCCAGGGCTAGGCCCTCTGACCGTGGTTGCATATCCATGATCATAAAAATGGGCACAGGTTGGAGTGGGTATTGTCCCTCGCGAGGGATGAAGTATGGAAGCATTCAGTGCTAAGTTAGGGCGGTCGGTCCAGCCGAGTGAGACCCCCGGTTGTCCCGGGGGAGGCCCAGCTTAGACGACGAGCGACCTAAGAGGCTGCTTGATTAGGAGGTTTCAGGGAGTATGTCTCTGGGGTATTAAGTGTTCTTCCTTCCGTTGTGATGGTCGGGAGGGCGTATGTGTCAAGGCGCGATACCTCGAATGTGGGCATGGTCCGAGGTGTCGGCTTTGCTAAATATCCTCTCCGCCAGACTGGATATGAAGTCGCACAGTGGCTCTCTTCCGCGTAGAGCCACTGTGCGCCAATCGCCAATCCCTCGCCAATGTTGCGTTTCTTATGCACCACGGGGCGCCGACGGCTCGGCGTAGAGCTTTATCTTGTACTATTTATAATTTGGCATTTTGCCTTTCGCTGGTCAGAGCAATCCAGGCCGGGGAGGCGTACGTGAGGTGGGGTCTCACGTACGCCTTGAATAGGTTAACTTTCGTTTTGGTAGGAAGCTTTGATCGAAGAATCGGCCGAAGGAGGTGTAAGGCTGCTTTGGCTGCTGTGTAGCTTTAGTTACCTGGGCGGCCATCGAGTCTCCTGTCGATGATTACGCCCAGGTATGTGATTCTTCTGGCCCATGGTATTAACGCCCCTTGGAGTTCCAGAGGCGGAGGGAGAGAACGGTGGTAGCTAAAAGCGATAGATCGAATGTTTTACTTCCTTGTGCCTCGCTTTTACACACAGTATAGTCGAAAGAGTGGGGCAAATATCACTAATCACTTGTTTATAAAGTTTTGAACACCTGCACGATGACTCGTCGATTTTATTAGTCGTACAATTCGTTTCTGCGCCGATATATATAACTCATAAACTATATAAGGATCCTAACAAACAAAGACCTGAGAGTCCTTCTATTGATTTTCAATCTAACCCACCAACTTTGGATGAAATTAATAAAATAATAAAAAAGAACTAATTCAGCACCAGGTCCTGATGGTATTCCTTACATAGTATATAAAAAATGTCCGTCGGTTCGTAATAAACTTTTAAATATATTCGGTAAAATCTGGTCAAGGAAGAAAATACCGGTAACATTCGGAAAAGCCATTTTTGTCCTCATTACAAAAAAGACAGTGTCACGAATCCGAAAGATACTAGACCCATAGCTTCAACAAACACAATTTCTAAGATCTTTTTCTCTTTTTTACAAAATAAAATGACGCAATTCATGATCAAAAATAAGTATTTCAGGCCGAATCACCAGAAAGGGTTCTTGCCCGGTATTTCTGGATGCCTGGAACACAACACATTAATTTCGGAAAGCCTTAAAGATGCAAGAACGAGCGAAAGACAAGTTACGATGTGTTGGATAGACTTAGAGAACGCCTTTGGGTCGGTAGGACATGAACTGATGATGTTCGCGTTGAGATGGTATAACTTTCCTACTTTAGTTATCGACATAATTGCATCATACTATTCAAAATTATTTTTTTTTCAATAACTTCTAGCGGAAACCATTCCCGACCGCTAAGCTAAAATAAAGGTCTATTTCAAGGATGTTGCATTTCTCCAATAATATTTAATATAGTCATTAACATTTTAATAGATAAATTAATAAGTCATGAGAAAAAGTGGGGTTATCGGTTTAAATTTAATAATAAATACACGGAATCCATACTAGCATTTGCAGACGATCTCGTTATACTGACACGTAACCCTAAACAATGTCAGGTACTTTTAAATGAAGTATTTCTGTACGTGGACTGAAGGACTGAGGACAAAACCCAGTAAATGCCACTGTCTGTGTCTGGGTCTGGACAAAGTGTTGCTACAATTACTGAAGCAGCCCCATTTAAATTTTTAGGTAAGAAAATAGATTACAAAGGTTGCGACCTTCATCCATCCTCCATCTCTAGATATTATAGTCGATAGCTTTTTAAATGATCTTAAGAAGGTAAACGAACAACCAATCAGTAATATCAATCCAAGCTTTTTGGATATATGACAATTGACAATTATCTAACGTCACGTCTAAATTTGGCCTTTTCTAGTTTACGATCCTAATAAAACCCTTTTGTCTAAGTTAGATGCAAACTTCATAAAGATATTGAAGTCGTGGTTTGGGCTCGCGCATTCAGCGGACTCTTCAACTTTATTCAGGGACCGAAACAATTTTGGAATGAAATTAAAGAAACCATCGGAGCTCTATAAACACCTAAGAGCTACCAAAAGACATATCATCGAAAAATCTCATTATGATATTGTAACATCTCTTCCAAAAGATAAAAATGCATCAGAGCTGGAGTCACGACTTCAATTCCATAAACAATTCATGATAGGTGCTCAAACAAATAAAGCAAGGTTAGGATCTAGCGGGAAAGTTCGAGATATAGACTTAACAAAATCCTTTAATCGGCAAGATGAAAACGATAAGTATCGAGTGCACGCGATGAATCTAGAAATTTAAAATGAGTGAGTGACCATAGGCGACTTTTGTATTCCATTAGCATTGAGGTGGCGCACCTTACTTCATGAGTGGTCTCCAGCCTTATTTAAATTCTATCTAAATGCATTCCAAATGACTCTCCCAGATCAAAGTAATTTAGTAAGATGGGGTAAAGCTACAGAAAAGTCTTGCAATATCTGTGGGGAGGCAGTAGGAACGGCTAAACACTTGGTGGTAGGATGTAGGGTGCTATTGGAAAAGGTCAATACTCGCGGCGCCATGATAAACTATTGGAAATCATACGTGAAGCGGTTACTCTGTCAGTAGCTAGAGCGCAAAAGGGTATAACAACCACCAAAAGATTCATAGAGTTCATTAAAGAAGGTTCGTCTAAAAAAACAAAAGAAAAGCCACTCACTCTATCTTGGAGGCGGCTCGCGATTGGACTATAATGATGGATACGTATGAGACACAGTATAGAATTCCTGAGGATATTGTTGTCTCGTCATCCAAACTGAACATATTCCTGTACTCTAGACAGTTAAAGCGCGTGATACTTGTGGAGCTTACTGTTCCGTGGGAAACTAACATCCCCAAAGATCACACAATTAAAGTAAACAAGTATTACGAACTGACCAACGAGCTGACCAGGAATAGGTATATAGTTCATTTGTACGCGGTAGAAGTGGGAGCGAGAGGTATAACAGCGAAATCTCTCTATAACCTACTTAAAGATCTCGGCCTCTCTAGAACTATCATCAGTACATTTCTAGAACGTACTTCAAAGGCGGCATTGGTAGGTTCATTCCAAATTTGGTTAGGTAGGGAGAGGAGCGCTACCAGTTGATGGTGAGCGTGAATGCGCATTATAAAGGGGCCCCTTAAACCTACACTTGGGTCGCAAGTCCCAGGAGCTGTTTGCACTCCTCTCCCTGCAACGCGATGGGCCCGGTACCCGCACGGTGAATCCATGGAATGCTAAGAAGCTTAATTATTTAAAATTAGTGTAACTACTTTTCATACTCAGTTTGACAAAATTAAAAAAAAAAATACAATAATGTATTATGAAAACGACGCGAATGTGTTATTTAACGAAATATAACGGATTTTGTTTAAAAAAAACCGATATACATTTTAAAAGAATAGCATAACTACTTTTCATACTTAGTTTGCCGAAATTTTTATATTAATATTATACATATAAAAAAAAAACGAATCGCGCACGCGTCTAACGCCCGTCCGGCCCGACCAAGCCAGTGCAGTTAGCTTTAATCCGGCCCGAGTGCAGACCTAGGCGTGGTGCTGCTGTTGTCGCAGCCGTGTTGTCTCGGACTGTATAGACAAGGAGACAAGATTCCTTGTGAATGTAGTAATCGTAGTAACCTTCGATCGAAAGCAATTTCGTCCAACATAGTAAAATAGTAGTTTCGTTCAATCTGACTGATTTTTATCAACTTCCGTTCTAGTACAATCAAAAATTCATTCACTACAAACTTCTAGGAAGGTTTCTCTTTCATTTTAAGCGTTTGTAGTAATCGTAGTAACCTTCGATCGAAAATAATTTCGTCCAACATAGTTTTACAGTAGTTTCGTTCCTTGAGGTCGCTGCCGAGAAGATAGATTTTGGCGACATTGCGCTCGAGGGCGGGATGAGGATCCGGCGGTCAGCCACCGGAGCGAGACTCTTGGAGCTGCCCAGGGCAGCTCCAGACAAGGTGGAGACGCTGACGTCACGCCTCCACGTGGGGTGGCAGATGTTGGCCGGCCGGTTAAACGAGTCACCGTGAAAATCGGGGGGCTGGACGACTCTACCACAAAGGAAACTGTAGCGGCCGCGATTTTCCACGTCACCAATTGCTCCGGTAAGTCTGTCCGCGTGGGAAAGATTCGCTGGGGCTATGGAGCCATGGGCGTTTCCTTTGCCCAGTGCCCTGTTGACGTGGCAAAAAGCTTGCTAGGTGCGGGGCGTCTGTTGGTTGGCTGGAGTTCGGCCAGGGCCGAGTTCCGGGGGAGTCCCCAAGTGTTTATAGGTACGTCCTCGTCGTCTCCCCTGGACCCCGTCCTGACCCCGGTAACGCAGGTGGCAGGCGGGTGACCAAATCCTATAAATAATACTTGGGTGAGTGTGTTCTATACGTCGAAATGCTTCCTTCGCGTGACAGCAAAGGAAGATTCGTCAAAGGCCCTTCTCAGGGCCAACCCAAAGGCCCTTCTCAGGGCCAACCTAACGGTGGCAACAGCGTTGTGTTAGATGCGGAGGAGTCGCCCCTGCTAGACGCCTCTTCCGCAAATAAACCTGTGGAGAGAGACGAGATGTCTGACCACGAGGTAACTGTTCGCCGCAAGCGACCCCTCTCGGGGGCAGCATCCTTGGCGAGCGAGGCGTCGGAGAACGACTCGGAGGATGATGCTGTGCCTTCCAAATACAGCACTGCAAGTCATGGACGCTCCTCTGCTGCTTCAACGGTGTGAGGTGGATGTGGTCTCGCAAGGGCGAAAGCCAGTTTGCGGGCTCTTACCCACGAGGCTGCGGAAGCCGAATTTGAGAGGGATTTGGAAGCTCGGGCCTTTAAGAAAACCACCGCTCCGCCTGTGCTAATGCCGGGTTCCGATGATGAGTCAATCTCGGAGGTACAGCACAGGCAAGAGCCTGAGTTCATGGCGGCGGAGGAGTTGCGCGCAGTTGCCGGACGAAGCTCCGCGGCCATCCTGGAGGCATGTCGGAAATCCACGAACCTGAAGGGTGGCGTGCAAAAGCTCATCAAAGAGTTGACCAGGGATCTCCTTGAGGCTGTAGAGGCGCTCGCAGGCCGGACGGCGAATGAGGAAACTCGTCGTCTTAGAGAGGTTAACGCGCGTCTCCATCGTGAGGTCGACAACCTAAGAGCGGAGCTGAAGGTCCACAGGCGCGAGTTTGCTGAGATGAGGGCGACAGCAGCGAAACCTGCTGCTGCAAGTGCAGAGACGCCCTTTCGTGACGCCGAATTCATAGAGGAGTTGAGGCGCTCAGTCGTGTCCTCAGTGGGCGTTATGATAAACGCTCGCTTCGCAGGCATTGAGGAGCGTCTCCTCCCTGAAAGGGTTCCGCGCCCGCCACTTGCGGCGGACAGGCGGAAAGAGGTTGCACCGGCCACAAGAACGCGTTCGGAGCGTTCTGGCTCAGCAATCCCCTCAACTGGACCCTCATCACCGAGTGGCCCTGTGCAGGTGGAAAGGCCACCCAAGCCAAGTGCCGTAGTCACTGCACCTGGCTGTCCCGAAGGGGAATGGTCAACAGTGGTGAGGAGGGGCAAGAAGGGGAAAAAGAGTGCTTCCCGCCCTAGAACCCAGAGACCCGCTCCCAAGACCAATCCTGCAACCCAGTCGGCGAGTACCAAACCGCCACGGCGCAGGGGAGGGAAGAAGAGGAAACAGCCGCAGAAGGCCAAGTCAGGCATAAAGCCTCAGCCAAAGTTGCCAACTGCTAAGTGCCCAGCAGTTATTATCACGCTGCAGGCTGAAGCTTCCGCCAAAGGCGTGACATACGCCCAGGTCCTCGAGTCCGCTGCCGAGAAGGTAGATCTCGGCGAAATCGGGATCGAGGGTGGCATGAGGATCCGGCGGTCAGCCACCGGAGCTAGACTCCTAGAGCTGCCCAAGGCAGCTTTAGACAAGGTGGAGACCCTGGCGTCACGCCTCCGCGTGGCGCTAGATGGTGTGGCAGATGTCGTCCGGCCGGTGAAACGGGCCACCGTAAAAATCGGGGGGCTGGACGACTCTGCCACGAAGGAAAAGGTAGCGGCCGCGATTTGCCGCGTCACCAATTGCTCCGGTGAGTCTCTCCGTGTAGGGGAGATTCGTTAGGGCTATGGAGCTATGGGCGTCACCTTTGCCCAGTGCCCCGTTGACGCGGCAAAAACTCTCCTCAGCGCGGGGCGTCTGCTGGTCGGATGGAGCTCGGCCAGGGTCGAGCTCCTTTCCTGTCGCCGGTCTGGCGACAGTGGGGGCAGTCCGCCCCCACATGGATCGTTGAATCAACCGGCGACACGGGACCCTAACGTATCGTCTTGTGCTGGTATTGACGGGGCACGGATGCTTCGGCGAGTACCTGCACAAGATCGCACGCAGAGAGGCGACCCCCTCCTGCCACCACTGTGACGAGGCCGTAGACACGGCTCGTCACACCCTGGCTGAGTGCGCAGCCTGGGACCGTCAGCGTTCTGAGCTGACGGCTGTGGTTGGCAGGGACCTTTCGCTGCCGCGCGTGGTACGCGCGATGATCGGCAGCGAGAGGTGTTGGGTCGCGGTGGCTTCCTTCTGCGAGCAGGTTATTGCCGCGAAGGAGGCCGCGGAGCGGATCAGGGAGTCAGCCTCCACCGCTGATCCGCTCCGAAGGGGTAGGCTGGGGAGAAGGAGGCGGGAGTACGCCCGACGCTTCCTTCCCCAGCCGTAGGCCTTGGTGGGAGAGGAGGGTGACCTCTCCCACCTGCCATAGGCCTACGTCGTAAGGGTGCTTTCGTTACTCGGGGCACACTTATCGGGGGTGGCGATACCGCCGGGGCGTCACGGTGAGTGCGACAAGCGATCCCGTGGCGTCCCACTATGGCGATGAGGGTAACCGTTGGTTTTTAGTGGGTAGCCTTAAAAATGGCAGCGTGCTCTATGCTGCCGGGTAGTCCCACATAACCACCCCGGCCGTCACCTTCTCGGCCGAGGGCTATCCGTAACGGATTTTCCAACGTAAAAAAAAAAAAAAAAAAAAAAAAAAAAAGGGCCGAGTTCCTTGAAGAGATGCCCATGCGGTGCTTCAGGTGCTTAGAACCTGGACACACGCGTGCGGTTTGCCCCTCGATAGCCGACCGCAGCTCGGTGCGCTTCCGGTGCGGCATAGCGGGACAATCCCTTGATAGCTACACCGGAATCCTAAGGTGCGCTGTTTGTGAGGTGAGATGTCTGATGTTGAGGTGGCCTGTGTGCCCTACTATTTCCCCCCTAATTCCAGCTGATCGGGGGACATGCGGCTCCGTGGCAGTGGGCGAGGGATCTAGTCCCGGTCCCCCTCTCTCCACCTTGGAGACTGGCTCGGGTTTGGTAGTGGCGCGGTGGAGGGAGTACGTTGTCATAGTCGTACTTCTCCCCAAGTCGTAGCCTGGCGGAGTTCGAGGATTTTGTCGACTCCGTCGGTGCTGTGATTAGCACACAGGCGCCGGGGAACGTTATCGTCCTCGACGAGCTGAAAGCCAAATCCGCGGCCTGGAATAACCGCGCCACGGACGCTAGGGGTAGGGCTGTACAGATTTGGTCGCTACTCTCCGGTCTGTCCCGCTTCAACAGAGGGACCGAACGGACCTGTGTGCGGCGGCAAGGGAGTTCCGTTTCGTTTCGCCACCCCAGCTGTCGCGTGATGGGTCGTCCACTGGAGAGTGGAGAAGGAAGGAGGTGGAGACTCTGTCGGACCATTTGTATGTCCGATTCGAGACCTCCGCCTCTCGGCCGGACTAGCCGAAGTACCGGAGGCACTTATCGCCGTACAGAGAGTCACCGACCAGTCGCCTTGTCCAGTGCTCGCACTGCCTTGGGTACGGACACGGCCGGAGATTTTTTAAACTGACGATAGACGTGTGCAGCCACTACGGTGGTCAACACATGCGAGCAGATTGCCCCGAGTGGATAGCAGAAACGCCCCCCAGCTGTGTGAACTGCGTTAAAGCAAAATTAGAAAAGGTGGACCATAACACCTTCAGTAGCGACTGCGCAGTAAGATGCAAATGGGAGGCGCTCGCTAGATCCGTGGTGGCTTATTGCTGAGGTGGCGTATGTGATCCTGCAAGCAAACCTTCAGAGAAAGAAATTAGCTACCGCCGAGATCCTCATTGAAGCCAAGAACCGTAAGGTAGAAATTGCGTTACTGCGGGAGCGGCAAAGAGTATGAGGACATACCAGGGCGTATGAGTCTTCCAGAGTACTGTACAAGGCGAAGAGATTGTCAAAGCGGCAATAGTCGTATTCGACTCTACCCTGGATAAAGAACAATACCCGGAACTCACCACCAAACATCGTGGTGGTGGGAGCCATAACAGAAGCCTGGGAGATCACGCTGGTATTCTATTACTTTGAGCCAGATCAGCCCATTGGCCCATACCTGGAACCTTTCGCAAATATCAGGCAAAAGATACGCCGAGATCCTATCTTTTCCCATGCGATGCAAATCCCATCCAAGTGCCGTGGTGGGGAAGCGTTAAGCTCGACCACAGGGGAGAAGATATGGCCGGAACTCTCGAGGACCTAAACTTTCTTCAAGTTCTGAACACGGGAAACATTCCCACCTTCGATACCATCAAAGGCAACCAGAGGTACCACAGTTTCGCGGACGTGACTGCGTGCTCCGCTGATCTTTTGAACCTTGTAGAAGACTGGACGGTAGAAGAAAATATCACAAGCTTGGACCACAATGGGATATCATTTTAAAATTATACTCAAAAAATCTAAAGGCTCTAAAATTAAAAGAACAACCAGAATCTACAATACACGAAAAGCTAATTGGGTTGAGTTTCATGAGAAACTCAACCAATTAAAACTTTAACAAAATTTAACAATAGAACAAATAGGTAAAATTAATAATAAAGATAATGTAGAGTCAGCCATCACGAAAAATACAAACACAATCAGACAATTATGGAAACACGCAATCCCAAAAAAGAAACATGAAGAGCTACTTACCATACCATGGTGGTTCAGTATACTTGAGGAGCTGAAAAGAGAGGTCCGTAGGAGGAAGAACAGAATCCGCTGGACATCTGGTTGCACCCCCATACCTGAAAAAGAAAGAAGAGTATGAATTACAAGCAGGGAAGGCTCAAGTGGAAAGCTGGAAGAGTTTTTGCAGGAATCAGGACAGGGAAGGAATGTGGGACAGCATATACCGGGTAATAGGAAGGACAAAATGTAGGGAAGAGGAGACACCGTTGCAGGAAAAAGGAAGAACACTCAGTGCCATCGAATCCGCTTCTCGAAAACTTCTTGCCGACACTTTTTACCCCGATGATTCGGCAGTGGAGGGCAGCGCAGAGCATCGATTGACCAGAGAATTGGCGGAGAGCGTGAATGTTGGACAGCAATCTGAAGGTTGCGATCCACCATTCACGCGAACCGAGCTTCTCATGGCAATCGATGCTTTCAACGCAAAGAAAGCTCGTGGCTACGATGGTATCACTGCAGATATCTGCAGCAGAGCTATAAGAAGCGACCCAGACCTATTCCAGGCTCTTTTGAACAAGTGCCTGGAATTACATCACTTCTCCTACATCTGGAAGCAGGCGGTAGTAGTCATATTACGAAAACCAGGCAAGGAAAACTACAATGTCCCAAAACCCTACAGACCTTATTGGACTTCTGCCTGTGCTGGGAAAGATTTTTGAAAAAAATGGTGGCAAGGCTTAAGTTTCACCTAATTCCAGCGATGGGTGCCAACCAATACGGATTCATGTCCCAGCAAAATACCGAGGACTCCCCCTCATTTCCTATAACAGCATATACACTCACAGCTAAAATAGAAGAAGATTGTAATGTTGGTCTCTCTGGACATAGAGGGAGCCTTCGACAGCGCATGGTGGCCGGCCATCAAAGTTCGTTTGGCGGAGGAAGGATGCCCGGTAAACATCGGAAGAGTCATCAACAGCTATCTGAGCAGCAGGAGGGTCAGTCCTTTTTTTTTGTGGGTAGAAGTAAGTACAAGTACACCTAAAATTTTAGCTGTCTTGAATTAACTATTAAAAAACACAAAATATTAATAGAAAGTTTTTTAATGATCTAATATTGATTATTAAAGTTTTCTACACTATCTGGCAATAAATCACATAACTTCTCCTACTAACATCTTTATAATACAATTAAAATGGATCTACATAGTCAAGTCTCTAAGAATATGGATGACATTGTTAAACTGTTTGAGTCCAGAATGGATAGCTTTGATAAAGCACTGACACAATCACTTGACACTTCTAAACAGCAATCACAAAATAACACTTTCAATGATATTGCTGGACTAGCTCAAGATTATGCCATCTTCAAGCACCTGGTGTGGAAGACACTTTCCATATTACAACATGAATTACAGTTGCTCTCTGCTGGTTAAGATAGACATGAGGTTTTCTAGGTACACAGAGACAGCATTGAATGATGTTATGAAAAAACTGAATGTGAGTGTGTTTAAGATCTCTAATATTAATATCTGCCATCGCTTGGGTGTTAAAAAAGATAAGTCCAGACCAATTCTGGTACGCTTCACCACCTTAAAGCAGAGGTCTGAGGTTTGGAATTCAAAAGCCTCTCTAAAAGGCTCTGGAGTAACAATCTCTGAGTTTTTAACAATACCCAGACAGGAGATCTTCGCTGAAGCCAGAAGCCACTTTGGCATGAAAAATTCTTGGACTGCTGACGGTATTATCATAGTTTCTCTGCCTGACAAGAGCCGTTAGAGAATTGAAACCATGAAGGAGCTGCGAGCGTTAATGGGTACTTTTTCTTCACCTCAAAATACTCTGAAGAATAAATTGATATCTCGACGTGTGCCCAAAAAAGTAGCTAAGTAGTTTTATATCGTTTTTCAGTACTAATTTTCTTCTCTTTGACTTATGTAGGTTTTCGATGTCCATTATATTTCTTTAATTGTAAATATTTTCTTATATCGCTAGGCCGATTGACGGTATGTTAATAATCAAATATTATTATTCAGTTTCACTTTTTAATTTTCAGTTGGGTAGACTTTTAGTCTTCAATTTTGCATATATTAATTAATCATAACTTTAATGCCAATTTGACAACATAATATTTAGGCAAGACAGTTATGCTCTGTCTTCTCTGTGATCTGTCACTCGTTTAAAAACCGGACCAGTTTAAAGATTATTATATTTTTATTTTTTATTATTTTAATTATAGTCTCTTTAAATTTATATTTTAATTACTAATTACTTTTTGTAAGGATGTTTTCTCACTATGGTAGTGTGTGTGGGATAATTATAGTTATTGACTTTTTATATTAGATATTATAAAATTATATATCTTTTTAATTAGTAATATTGCTTTTAAGTCACATTGTAATATTTATTTTAATATTTATTATTATTATTTTGTTTTTTTTTGTGCCCTATACATATTTAGTGTATATATTTATCATGATCGACTCGATCATTGATTTTAATAATATTTGTCTGTCTTCACTTTCCTCTGATGAATATTTAAGTGCTAATAGTCACCCTTCATTTGATGACGACTTCATTCCCTTAGATTCCAGGCTTGAATATATCTTCTCTAACGTATGTAATAGCTTTAATATTGCACATATGAATGCTCAAAGCATACCGGCTCACTATTCTGATTTGATTGCAACATTTAGTAATGTCCTAGTCGACTGTACTCTTGTGTCTGAGTCATGGCTAAAACCTTTCACTTTCTTCCTCTCTATACTGTATACCTAATTACACCATGGTGCGCAATGATCGCCTAGAAAAACGTGGTGGTGGAGTTTGTATTTATTTGAAAAACCATATTTCCTTTAAAATTATTTCCTCGTCACCTCCTTCAATTTATGCCAATATAGAATACCTTTTTATTGAAATAGTACTTCACCACTCCAAATTACTTCTTGGCGTTATGTACAGCCCCTCTCCCACTATTGATTACTTCAAACACTTCGATTTATTACTGGATTCCTTTTCTTCCTCTTATAAGCATATTATCATCATGGGTGACCTAAATACATGTCTTGTTAAAAACAATTATAGGTCTAATTAACTTAAATCTCTACTTTCCTCTTACAACTTTTCTATTCTTCCCCTTTCTGAAACCCATTTTTCACCTCATTGCGATCCGTCTCTTCTAGACCTAATCATGGTCTCCAACTCCAACAACGTGCTTAGTCATGGGCAACTAATTGCTACTTTGTCCTATTATGATCTTTTATTTCTTTGCTATAATCTTTCCGCTCCCAAACGCAAAGGTAAGGTCATTCTGCGGCGTAACTTCAAGACAATTAATTGGGTAACACTAATTACTAATTGTAGAAGTATAAATTGGTCAAGTGTCTTTAATGCTGCTACAATAGAATCTAAGGTAGACATCTTTAACTGTTTTATCACTGGGTTATATGATTTATATGCACCTATAAAACCGATTAAAGTAAAGCACTATCATCACCTTGGCTCACCGCTGATATAAAAAGTGTAATGAACAAACGTAATAAAGCAAAGTCACGTTACAAAAAGTTCCCCAGTGATAAAAACCTTGCTTCTTATAAGAAATTGCGTAATAGTCGGAACAGAATGTGTAGAGATGCCAAACGCCGTTATCCTCCTCAATTGTCCTCCTGTAATATTACTTCTATTCCTCCTCAATTGTGGAAGTTTTTTAAGACACTGATGTGTGGGTAAATCTCCGCCCTCTTTAAACAACTTTTTAAATTTAAATTCACTTAACAATTATTTCTCGACTTCGCCACTCATCACAAGTGATTTTAAGAAATCCGAAATTCTTAATACTTTAAATAATATAACTCCACCTATCTGTGACCCTTTGACCTTCTCAGAAATTACGGAGTGTTTCGGAATTACGGAGTGTTTCGGAGTTTCGCAGTTTTGGAGTGTTTAAGACAGCTATATATAGTATCAATTCCAAAGCAGTAGGCAGTGACAATATTAGTCGTGACATGTTGATTCCTCTTCTTGACATTGTATTGGCTGTTATAACATATTTTTAACTTTTCCTTAACTACCAATACCTTCCCTGCTTCCTGGAAATCAGCACATGTCATTCCCTTGCCCATAATCAATAATCCGAGTTCTCCCTCCCACTTTCGTCCCATATCTATACTTACATTTCTATCCAAAGTCCTAGAAAGCCAACAATTAATCGTATCCAAACAATTATCGATTTTCTTAAATTATAACAACCTCCTTAGTCCGTATCAATCCGGTTTTCGTACCGCGCACAGTACATCCTCTGCCTTACTTAAGGTTACTGAAGACATCAGGTATACTATGGACAATAAATCCCTTACTATCCTCATCCTATTAGATTTTAGTAATGCTTTTAATACAGTGGATTTTGATATATTGCTTGGTATCATATGCAGTCTTAACATATCTCCACCTGTAATTAACTGGTTTCATTCTTACCTGCATGGACGTCGACAGATAACCTGTTCTGATGATTCGTCCTCAGATTGGCTGTACTTTCTGCTGGTGTTCCTCAGGGCGGCGTCCTATCTCCCATACTTTTCTCTATCTTTATTAATGAAATTACAAAAACTCTTTCTTGCCACTACCATCTCTACGCTGACGATTTGCAACTTTACAGGCATTCAACATTTCAAAATCTAAATAGTACCATTGATCGCATTAACTATAATTTAAACAATTTAAAATAATGGGCCGAGTCTTTTGGGCTTATAGTGGATCCCATAAAATCACAGGCCATTTTAATTGGCAGCAGACACTTTCGCAATAAGGTTGTTATTAATCAGCTCAATAAAATACTGTACGATAATTCTATTATACCCTATTCTGATGAAGTTAAGAATCTAGGATTGATATTTGACAAATATTTATCCTGGACGGCGCAGGTTAACGACGTGAGCAAGCGCATTTATATGTGAGTTCACTCCCTGAAACGTTTGCAGAATTTCCTACCCTTGCGGACTAAAATTCTTCTAGCACAATCTCTTTTGTTACCCCTTCCTGACTACGAGGACATTTGCTATTTGGATGCATCTGAGGAGCTGCTTAGTAAACTAGATCGCCTTCAAAACTTGTGTATCCGCTTTATTTTCGGACAAAATAAGTTTGATCACATTTCAGACTTCCGTCGTGAACTTATGTGGCTCCCTATTCCTTTACGCCGGAATATGCACATCCGTAATACTTGTTTACTTTAATTGTGTGATCTTTGGGGATGTTAGTGTCCCACGGAACAGTAAGCTCCACAAGTATCACGCGCTTCAACTGTCTAGAGTACAGGAATATGTCCGGTCTGGATGACGAGACAACAATATCCTCAGGAATTCTATACTGTTTCTCATACGTATCCATCATTATAGTTCAATCGCGAGCCGCCTCCAAGATAGAGTGAGGCTTTTGTTTTGTTTTTTTAGACGAGCCTTCTTTAATGAACTCTATGAATCTTTTGGTGGTTGTTATACACTTTTGCGCTCTAGCTACTGAAAGACTAACCGCTTCACGTATGATTTCCAATACTTTATCATGGCGCCGCGAGTATTGACCTTTTTCCTATAGCACCCTACACCCTACCAACAAGTGTTTAGCCGTTCCTACTGCCTCCCCACAGATATTGAAAGACTTTTCGGTAGCTTTACCCCATCTTACTAAATTACTTTGATCTGGGAGAGTCATTTGGAATGCATTTAGATAGAATTTTAATAAGGCTGGAGACCACTCATGAAGTAAGGTGCGCCACCTCAATGCTAATGGAATACAAAACTCGCCTATGGTCACCCACTCATTTTGAATTTCTAAATTCATCGCGTGCACTCGATATTTATCGTTTTCATCTTGTCGAATAAAGGATTTTGTTAAGTCTATATCTCGAACTTTCCCGCTAGATACTAACCCTACTTTATTTGTTTGAGCACCTATCATGAATTGTTTATGGAATTGAAGTCGTGACTCCAACTCTGATGCATTTTTATCTTTTGGAAAAGATGTTACAATATCATCATGAGATTTTTCGATGATATGTTTTTTGGTAGCTCTTAGGTATTTATAGAGCTCCGATGGTTTCTTTAATTTCATCCCAAAATTGTTTCGGTCTCTGAATAAAGTTGAAGAGTCCGCTGAATGCGCCAGCCCAAACCACGACTTCAATATCTTTATGAAGTTTGCATCTAACTTAGACAAAAGGGTTTTATTAAGATCGTAAACTAGTAAAGACCAATTTAGACGTGACGTTAGATAATTGTCATATATCCAAGCTTTTTGGATATTACTGATTGGTTGATCGTTTACCTTCTTAAGATCATTTAAAAAGCTATCGACTATAATATCTAAAGATGGAGTGCGACCTTTGTAATCTATTTTCTTACCTAAAAATTTGAATGGGGCTGCTTCAGTGATTGTAGCAACACTTTGACCACCTATTAAAAGAGCCGGATTATAAGAGGTATATTTGGTGTCTCGTCTACCCAGACACAGACAGTGTCATTTACTGGGTTTTGTCCTCAGTCCTTCAGTGCACGTACAGAAATACTCGGGAGAGGAGCACGAAAAAACCAGCACTAAAGGATGCGTACAGGGTTCCATAGGGGGTCCGATACTGTAGAACCTGCTCTTCGATCCTCTCCTGACGGGTCTTGAAACGAGAGGTGAGTATGGCCAGGCGTTCGCTGATGATGTGGTCCTAGTGTTTGCTGGGGAGTCCGGATCAGACATACAATCGCGTGCTAATGACGCCCTTGCCTATGTTCAGAAGTGGGGTGTCCGAAATAAACCGAAGTTTGCCCCACACAAGACCAATCCTATGGTTGTGACAAGGAAACTGAAGTTTGACACCCCACGGCTGAGCATGGGCGGAGTTGAGATTGGCATGTCTGACAGCGTCAAAATTCCGGGACTCACAATAGACAGTAAGCCGACCTTCACACTACACACTGCACACGTGGGGAATATTTGTCGGAAAGCCCTTAACTTCTACAAGCAGCTCTCCAGGGTCGCAAAAGTGCAGTGGGGACTGCAGCCGGAGGTTATTTGGACCCTATACATAGCAGTTGTAGAGCCGACAATTATGTACGCTGCAAGTGCATGACCACTGAAAAGATATCCGTCAGGAAACAACTGGACGCAGCGCAACGCGGATTTGCACAGAAAATTATCTAGGTCTACAAAACCGTGTCACTCAACTCGGCGCTACTCGCGGGGTTGCTTCCTCTGGGAATAAAGATCCGATAAGCAGCCTCGCTTTATATGATAAAGAAAGGTTTTTCCCGGCGTGTAGTAGGAGACCAAGAAGTTGAGAGACCGGTAGCTTTCCATAATTCAAGGCACCCGGCGGAGCTGAAAGCATGGACATTTGCCTGTATTCACGATGCGACAGCCCTGGAGCAGGGCGGAAGAGACGGAGTCTGCATGTTTACAGATGACAGCAGAATAGAGGGCAAAGTCGGTGCAGCGCTGTCCGTATCGACTAACGGCGAGGAGACTGAAACCCGAAAAACTACTGCAGTGTCTACCAGGCGGAACTGCTTTCACTCGCCTAGCCCAGCGTTACAAACCTCTTTCCGCCAGGGTCTATTGTGACTCCAGATCCGCACTCGAAGCTGTTGTCAACAACACTTCACGTCACCCTCTAGTTGTCCAAATAAGGAATAACATGGATCTTTTACGCGTAAGAAAAACAATAAACCTACACTGAATTAAAGCACACGCAGGTATAGTAGGCAATGAAAGAGTGGATGAGTTGGCCAAAAACGCAGCTCTGCGGCTTTCAACTAAAGCTAATTACGACGAGTGCCCAGTTTCATTCGTGAAACGGCAAATCCGTTTGGAGTCACTTGACGAATGGAACCGGCGCTACAAGCAAGAGGAAACTGCATCGTTTACAAAGATCTTTTTCTCGGACGCAGTGCAAGCTTACCCGCTAGTCAAAAAGCTCAGTAAAGATCCCATGGTAACACAGTTAATGACAGGCCACGGCGGGTTCACCTCATACTTGCATTGTTTTAAGTGCAGAGAGAGCCCGTCGTGTCCTTGCGATCCAATAAAAGAAGAAACCGTCCTGCATATTTTATCAGAATGTCCCCTTTATGGTCACAGTAGATTCGAGGTTCAAGAAGAATTTGGAACAAATGTAAATATTAGTAGTATAGCTGAAATCGTAAGAAATAAAGAAATTAGAAATAAATTTTAAGATTATTGCAAAAAGATTGTTTTAGCAACAAATAATAGAAATAAGTAGGAAAAAATTGTACTATCATATATTAATTAGATATAAGATATGTACCATAACTCAACATGTAAGAATTAGTTTGTAGATGTAATCTTAAGTATAATTGTTATAAGTAACCTGCGTCAAATTAAAATTTAAGAAATGAGATACGACTGCTGGAGAAAATATAAGAATGAAAGAAGAAACCAGTCACTAAAAGCTCCAATTACATCGGAGGGTGAAGAATTAACAAAAAAAAAAACGTACGGTTCCTGGACCAGGAAGATATCGACCCTCCTCTTTTGGGTCTTCCAAAAGGGAGGGTCCAGGAGGTCTTACCAGTTCTTGCGTTGCCAGCTTCTTCCGTTGTAGGTTGGCTTGAAAGACAGAGATGTTCTTTGGGGCGCCCTTAGCAATACGCTATGGTGGATATGCCCTTAGCAATACGCTGTAGTGGATTGGCCATTCTTGGGCAAAGGCTGTTTATCGCAGGTCGAGTGATTTCCTACCGTCCTCAAGGGGCAGTCTGCTCTCAGGTGGTTTCCTGCACAGTGGCTGCAGCAGTCTGCCTGCGCTTTAAAATATTTACGGCCGTGACCGTAACCCAGGCACTTCGTGCATTGGATCAATGGAGACTGGTCCATGACAACACACCTCTGAAGATCTATGTGGAGCTTTTCAGCTTGGGTGAGTGCCGTCCAGAGCTGTGGGGAGATCTGTAGGATGAAATGACCTTCGTGCGGGTTCTTTGTCCGTCTACGGTATTTCACCACAGCCCTGAAGTTCTCTGGTGTGATGTTTCGGACCAGATGCCCGTTCTGATGTCTTAGTGACGCTACGATATCTTCGTGTTTGTTGTAGTTTAAGATATTCTTTATGATCACTAGCGGGTCTCTATTCTGAACATCGTCCACCTTGAGCCTCTCGTTTTTCCCGAGTTTGCTTTTCAGTTTCTCAATAGTTTCTTTTGAGGAGCAGCTAGTCACTACCTTTTGGTTACGTGCTTTACGTACCCTGTCCACAGTTACCCCGCTTTTCCTAGCATCAGCGGTCCTCCGAACCTTTGCGATGACATCTTTGCTCGTGTCCTTTTCGTCCATAGATGAGAACTCAAACTTTATTTTAAGTAAAGCAATTTTACACAGTTGTTTTCCGTATGAACAGTAACAAACGAATCGACCGTTTCCCTTCCTTGTGCCTCGCTTTTAAACACAGCATAGTCGAAGGAGTAGGGCAAATATAACTAATCACTTGTTCACAAAGTTTGAAACACCTGCACGATGACTCGCCGATTTCATTAGTCGTACAATTCGTTGTTGCGCCGATACGGCCATTCTGACCGGCGGTGCGCGCTCTGCACCAGCCGTGAAAGTCCTTGGGTCATTGGTCGATATGCTGGGGTTCTTCCGCCGATACGGTCATCTGAAAGGCGGTGCGTGCTCTGCACCTACCTGTTTTATAAATTTCGTACTCTGAAAGCAAATGAAATGTTCTCTTTTGAGTAGGCATCTGTAAGCAACACAGCCTTTTCAAATAGTGTTAAATCAGTAGACAATGACACCTCTCGTGCACTGTCTTGTAAATAACGAAAGATTTTGTGAGCACTACAAACTGTAACTCGTAATGACTAGGTTATTACTTTTTCAAATGGTGTTAAATCAGTAGACAATGACACCTCTCGTGCACTGTCTTGTAAACATAGGAAGATTTTTTGAGCACTACTAACTGTAACTCGTAATAACTAGGTTATTAGTTATTATTTATGGTTCTCGTAGATCTGTGGTAAGTACGTGTCTACCACGGCTCCACAAGGTGTCCCAACGGAATCTCAGGGTTCTCTTGTGGATACATCAAGGACCCGTGGTTAGCACTAGGGTAACACGTGGTTAGCTCAGAGGTACTACTCTCCAGATTATGGTGAGTACGTGTCTAGTTAAGGTTCCACAAGGCATCCCAACGGTATCTCAGGGTTCTCTTATGGATTCATCAAGGACCCGTGGTAATAGCACAAGGGTAACACTTAACTAGCTCAGGGGTACCACTCTTGTAGATACTAAAAGGAAATGTAATTGAATATTGACTCTCACAAAAATCTTTGGCCTATGATTAAAAATTAACAAAAGCGCAAGAATATTCCATAAGCAAAGTTAGCAGAATTGTTTGTTTTGAATATTTGCGTCATTACAATTAAGATAATAAATTAAAATGGGCTCGTAAGTGTGGGTAGCTATGATTTTTTGTTCAGAAGATAATGACGAATGAATAATATTAATTGTTTGTTAATCGTTTAACAACTCGTGAACTCGTCTCGAGAGGGCGTCGCAGTGCCACGGTCAACATCTACTCCGTACAAATTTTAAGTTTTTGATACGTAAAACAATACAAACAGTCAGTGTAACTAGTAAAAAGTGATTATGCACTGATAAATTTTTGTCATACATTGAAGTCGTGCACCGAAAGGAACATAAACGTACAAAAACTCGAAAACTCTAATACCGCCACTGTGTCGTGTTTTGTGTTTCGCAAACAAAGCACTAAAATAGTAAGAAGACTGTGAAAGTGATATAAACGCAATAAACGACTAAAAACTCTGTGTGAAGTGAAAAACATACTCAAATAGTGCAAAATCAAAAATCTAACAACAAAACATAACCTAAATAAAATAGTGATTTGTCAAATTTACTATCAAAATAAGGAACCGTTTGAATCAACGCCACCTGCCTTAAAGTGGCCGGACTACCATACCGCATCGATCCTCATAGAAGATTATCCGCTTTCATTAATACCTTTGTAGTCTTAGTACATTGGCCAAAAAATAGAGGGCACTGATCTAAAGTTCACGCTGCCAAATAGTTCAACAATCAAACGCGTGAGGACGCCAGCAGTAGCAAGTAAACAAATTACGTCAAAAATCGAAAATATTAACCATGGAAGAAGTTATGAAAGCACTAACTAAAATACAAAAAGAACTAGACGATCAAAAAAAATTGATTCGCCAAAATGGCCAAGAAATAACCGAAAAAGTTACTCAAAATGTGAATTCAATGTTAGAAGAAAAGTTTATTTTATGGGAGGAAAACCATAACAAGCTGAAAGAAAAAGTGGAAAATCAAGAAAAAAGGTTTTACTTCATAGATAAACAGCTAAGACAAAGAAACATTGTATTTTTTGGCATTGAGGAAAAAGAATCATCTTATGGGAATATGGAAAACAATTTTATTGAATGGATAAGGAAATATTTTTCAATAAAAATAGATCATAGAGACATCCTAGAAGTGAAAAGAATTGGAAGGAAAGGCGAAAAACCACGACCATTAGTAGTAACATTCACTACTTTGGGCTCAAAAATTAATATCCTTAAGCAAAAAATGCTATTGAAAGATACACAATATTACCTACAAGAAGACTATCCAAAGTATATTCTCGAAAATAGGAAGGAGCTTCAGCAACAGCTATTGATTGAGAAAGAAAAAGGTAATAAAGTTAAAATTAAATATGATAAATTAATAGTTACAAAACCCAGTAACAAGAGAGCCCTTCCTACCTCACCAGAAACAAATTTCCAAGACCAGATGAATAAAAACACTCAAACTGCAAAAAAGAATAAAACACACCAACCATACACTTCGTCCCGAAGATCGAATAGTGTATCAGAAGGAGTCCTGAAGCCGAGCATGCTGGGTTTTTTAGTCAAAAACACAGACAAAACAAACAATCAAGGAAACAATGACAAGAACACATAGCAATCATCATACCCCTCTCACGAAGCTTCTACAAATATAACTATCCCATCAAGCAACAATAAAAATCTTCCAATATGGCTGGTCACCAAGGAAGATAATGACCAAAATCCTCCAAAGAAAAATGTAAAAATAAATACTACAAATTACATGTTGACAACACCAACCAAACTCTACCTTGTCACTTACAATGTTAGAACGCTATCGGGCTATGAACACTTAATAGAGCTGACAGAAGCATTTAAGAATATCAAATTCGATATAATCGGGATGTCTGAAACACGGCGTCAAGGAATAAAAATACAAGAATACAATGATTATATTCTATGCCACTCGGGTGTCATACCTGGTCAATATGGTGTCGGTTTCTTAGTGCATAAAAAGCACAAAAACAACATAGAAAGTTTTACAGGTTTTACAGACAGAGTAGCAATATTAAACTTAAATATACAGGGAAACAAAATATCTCTCATACAAGTATATGCTCCAAATGAAGCAGCTAAAGAGGACGAATTAGAACTGTTTTATGAAAATGTGAATAAAGCTTTGAAACAAGTACATCAAACTCTAATAATTATGGGTGACTTTAATGCAAAAATTGGCCAACCCAGACAGGATGAATACTTAGTAACAAGACCAAATGGTTATGGAGAAAGAAACCAAAGAGGCCAAAGGCTACTAGACTTTGCCCTTGAAAATAAAATTGCAATTTTAAACACATTCTTCAAGAAAAAACCAAAGCTAAGATGGACGTGGTGCTCGCCAAAGGGTCATAAAAATGAAATTGATTTCATCCTAACAAATCAACCAAAACTTATTCAAAATATGGAAGTCTTAAGTGTAAACTTTTCTTCAGACCATAGACCTGTCAGAACAACATTAATATTAACAAAATATAAGAAAACCAGATCAAGCTACAAAAATTGCACATACTCGACATTAAAAAAAGGAGAAGAGATTTCGAAATACTTAGAACAGATTACTTCCTACTCACCTGAACTTGATGACAGTTCTACATACTCTGTACAAACATTTCACGATAAGATAATAAAAGCTATCTCTGAAAGCCTTAAGGTTGCTCGGATAACAAAAGGGATCTCCCACAACAGGCATAATATTCTATCAGAGCAAACACTGTCACTAATGGAAAGAAGACAAGATCTACAAAATACACCAAATAAAACCAGATCCATGAAAAACGAGCTGTCTGCACTATACAAATTAACGAAGAAACTGATAAAACAAGACTACACCAGATATAGACATAATATCTTTGAAAAACACCTTACTCAATCAAATAGTTCAAAGAAAGCTTTTAAAGAATTACAAAAATATAAAACATGGATAGATGGACTAAACCACAGAAATAAAATATTAAATAATCGAAACGATGTAGTAAACCTTGCAACAGATTTTTATAAAAAAATTGTATAGTGCTTCAGACTGTATCGAGACTAAACAGGAAATCAGGAATTCTACTAAACATCAAGAAGAAGAACACGGACCACAGCTCGACGTCGTAGATGTTGTGGAAACAATTAAAATGTTAAAAACAGACAAAAGCCCTGGTCAAGATAATATAACCAACGAAGCCATAAAAAATGCATCAGCTCAACTAGCTCTACCACTAACTAAATTGTTCAATCGCATACTAGATACCACCGAAATTCCAACCCAATGGTCTAAATCTGAGATAATATTGATATACAAAAAAGGAGACCCACACGACATAGGCAACTATAGGCCTATAAGTCTATTACCATGTTTATATAAACTATTCTCTATGCTCATCAACAAAAAAATTAGAAACACCTTAGATGCTGAACAACCCATAGAACAAGCAGGATTCAGAAAGGGTTTCCCAACTATAGACCACATTCATACCATAGAACTCCTGATCGAAAAGTATCAAGAACAGCAGAAGCCTCTCTACATTGCTTACATAGATTATAAAAAAGCTTTTGATACTGTGTCACATATGAGCATATGGAAAACACTGAAAGACCAAGGAGTGAAGACAATGTATATACAGATAATTAAAAAGATATACGAAAACAGCACAGCTAAAGTAAAACTAGACTTTCCTATCAGGAGAGGGGTAAAACAGGGCGATCCACTGTCCCCACAACTATTTATTGCTCTCCTAGAATCAATAATAAGAAACCTAGATTGGAAACAGTATGGAATAAACATTAATGGCAAATACCTAAACCACCTTCGCTTCGCTGACGATTTAATTTTACTGTCAGAAACAGACACACAGCTACAACTCATGATACACTCACTAAATAAATCCAGTAAACAAGTCGGTTTAGAAATGAATCTAACAAAAACCATGATCATGACTAACAGTATACAGAGGAAAATAGCAGCTAATGACATAATATTAAAATACAAAGATAAATACACATACTTAGGAAAGCAAATAGGTTTTAGTAGAAAAAACAGTGAATTAGAAATAGATCGAAGAATACAAAACACCTGGAATAAGTATTGGAGTATGAAAGGAATTTTTAAAAGCGATATGGCAATACAAATTAAAACTAGAGTGATGAATACATGTCTCCTGCCAAGTCTAACATATGGCTGTCAAACCTGGAAATTTACGAACAAAACCAAAAACAAAATTATCAGCTGCCAACGTGCCTTGGAACGCAGTATGCTAAGCATCAAAAAGATTCAAAAAATTAGACATGAAAAAATAAGAAACATATCAAAAGCTACTGATGCCCTGGAACAGACCCAAAGACTAAAATGGAAATGGGCAGGACATGTTGCGCGACTGCAAGACGAGAGGTGGACAAAGAGAGTCACTCTGTGGGGCGGACCGAAGGGAAAGCGTCACAGGGGAAGACCCCACGCGAGATGGGAAGATGACATCACTCGGTTTGCGGGCTCAAACTGGACCGAAACAGCCAAAGACAGGGACAAGTGGACTTCTTTGGAGGAGGCCTTCACCCGAAGAGGGGTTCTTTCTCAGAAATAGGTTAGATACTTTAAAATTAAATATAAGTAAAACAAACTATTATTTAGTATAGATTAAGAGAAAATAGTATACTACAATACATGCATAACTTAAACACTAAAATTTATGTATATACTTTTATTCAATATTGTAAAGATGTAGAAAGAAAAAATGAATATAAATTTAGATATATATGTATAGGTATATGTAAATCGTAATAGTAAGAAGGAAGAAATAAAGGCTACTTTATTTTTTATTTTTATTTATTTTATTTAATCGTTTAACAATTGTTTGTTACTTGTTTGGTAATTGTTTATTCGTTAAATCCTTGTTTTAAAATTGCTTGCCCATTAATTACCTTGTATTTTAAAAAAATATTGGAAATTATGGTAAATAAAATCTGTAACTGTTAACCGGTAACTTGACGTCGCAAATAATTTGTTCTAACACATTACGTATGTCGTAACAAGAGAGCATACGGCAGCAAAATAAAAATAAAAATATTACAACTCACCAGATAATAGCAATCACCTGCGAATACCCGCGATGTAATAGTTGTCGACATGCACCAGGCAAGCCATTGCCTCCGCTTCTAGGGGCCACATGGCCCGAAGTCGCACCGCCTACGCCTCCGTTAGTACGACGACCACTCCAGGGAACATGCCCGCTTTCGCCGCAACAAACAAACGGAAACATACCTCTTGTTTGATTGTCTCGCGAACGTCACCGTCAAAGATAGCTTTATCGTTTTCTCAAGATAACTCGCCAATTTACTCGCCATCACTTGACGCGGCAATTTCTTCTACTTTGTCATCAATGGCCTCATAAAACGAGTAGCTTAAGCTTCCAAATATTCAGCATAGCTGACGTCATTATCTATCTTCCTTGATATTTTGCTATTCCAGAATAGAAATAAACCAATACAGTAAACTCAAGCTTTATTTTAAGTAAAGCAATTTTACACAGTTGTTTTCCGTATGAACAGTAACAAACGAATCAACCGTTTCCCTTCCTTGTGCCTCGCTTTTAAACACAGCATAGTCGAAGGAGTAGAGCAAATATCACTAATCACTTGTTTACAAAGTTTAAAACACCTGCACGATGACTCGCCGATTTCATTAGTCGTACAATTCGTTGTTGCGCCGATATATATTATTTATTTAAAAAAAATAAAAAAGGGGAATAGGAAATATGAAAACGGAAATAATTATATACATATAATAATACTCATTCTAACATAAGTCATCTGAGTCTTTAGTTAAATAGTATTCTTTCACAGACCTTTTAAATAATTTTAAATTTCTTGATTCCCTTATAACTAGAGGCAGTGCATTCCAAAGTCTAATAGCAACTACTGTAAAAGAATGCTTATAAAATTTGGAGTTGTGAGCAGGCATTTTGATGATCAGTAATTGTGGCGATCTCAAATCATCCCTCAATCCAAGAAATTCAAACTTTTCCTTTAGATAGGAGGGTGTTTTTAGGTCGAATAATACACAGTACAGAAGAGAAAGAACATGTAAATCCCGGCGACGACGAATGGTAAGCCACTTGAGCCTTTGACGAAATTGAGATATGTGGTCATATTTGCGCAAGCCAAAAATGTACCGTATTGCTATGTTTTGAAGTCGCTCTAGCTTATTTAAATAGTCCTCAGTTAAATTAACGAAGCTTGCATCGGAATAATCGAGAATAGAGAGAAGAAGAGAATGTGCTAACATAATTTTGGTAAGAATTGGAAGAAAATATCTCAGTCGATGGAGAGAATTCATTGCGACAAATGTTTTCCTGCTAAGATCTTTAATGTGCACAGACCAGCATAGCGTCTGATCCAAGTACACATCAAGATTCTTAACAGAGTCACAGTAAGGTATAATTGTACCATTATATAAAATTGGAGGGACATTTTAGAGAGAAGATATATGAGTGATAGAATTAATAAAAATTGCGAAAAGTAGAGGAGATAAAACGCCACCTTGAGGTACCCCAGCCAAGACATTGCACCAGGACGAGAGGAACTTATTATACTTCCGAATGCGCTGTCGCCGGCCATTAAGGTAACTCTGAAACCAATCTATCACTGATGGAGATATGTTAAGAGTACGCAACAGACTCAGCAAAATATCATAGTCAACAGTGTTGAATGCATTGCTGAAATCTAGGAGTGTCAACACTGTGAGCTGTTTATTGTCCATTGCTGCCCGAATATCGTCGATGATCTTAACTAATGCTGTAACCGTACTATGACCGGGACGGAATCCTGACTGTAAGGGACTTAAAAGTTGATGCTTGTTGATGAACATACGCAACTGCTCATAAACTATTTTTTCTAGGATTTTGGAAAGGAAAGGCAAAATGGAGATAGGGCGGAAATCACTAATACTTAAAGGTTTGGACTTTTTTGATATAGGAATAATTTGAGCATTTTTCCAAGCATCAGGAAATTTACCAGTGGTTGTGGATTGGTTAAGGATGTGAGATAGTACAGGAATAATAGCATCTAGGATAGGTATAATCATATTACGGCTTACACCGTCAGCACCAACAGCATTCGAAGAAATGGATAGAACGGCCTTCTTAACATCATATACAGCGATAGGAGCAAAATAAAAATGAATAGAATCTGGAGTTGGGAGGGATGAGAAATAATTAAGAATGCGTTCCTTATCAGCATCGTCTATATTTTCTGAAGAAGTAAAGTGTTTATTGAGGGATTCGATGTCCACATTGACAGAAGTATTTGGAGGTCTACCAACTCCTAACGATTCGAGGAATTTCCATGTTTTTAATGTATTCCCATTTTTAACGGATCTCTACACGATATGTATTGCAGCGATTTCGAGCTTCACGGTATTTATTGCGGTTAGAGTCAGAGTCATTTATTTTAAATCTATATTTTGCTTTATTTTTCTTCTCCATTGAAGTCTTCAATTCATTAGTTAACCAAGGTGCAGGAAGGTGTTTCATTTTTATTGGTCCGTACAGGGGCATGTCTGTCGTAAATTTGAGTCAACAAATTATTAAATATTTCAACCTTAACATCAATGGAGTCAGAGTCTATGACAGGAGACCAATCCAACTGGCTAGCATCTTCACAGAGTCGGTTCTTATCAATTCCTCCAAAACTACGTTGCAAAACTACACTATTTATTCCAGATTTACAAATATCTACTCTCAATATTTAAATTAAATCTCAAATCAACTAATACAAAATGAAACACCAAATAATTTGAAAAACAAAAGAACTTACAAAAAAAAGATCACACTTAGCACTTAATAACTTACTTCTTGAATAAACAACACTTTCAATAACACTCACAAATCGCACCGATAACAAACTTTCCGACCGACAGACGAATTCAAAATGAATGTTCTGATAATGACGCGCGCCTTTTATAGGTTTTGTAGATGCCCTATATAATCTTCTCTAAATCGACCTCTCCTGATGCCGTGACGTCCTCGTTACTCTAGCAGTGGGATGATGACTGCGGCAGCTTATATCAGGGGCATACTTCTTGCCTCTGATTGTATATCTTCAAGATCCACGTGAGCCGAAGAGAGTCCAGCTAAAGGATCAGTCTCGTTACTTTCCTCATCATCTGAAATGTCAGGGCGCATGAGGAAATAGTTCAACTGCTTAATAGCATGCTTACACAAACATAGTACATGCAGTCATAAAACCAAAATTGTATCTTTTGAGAGCTCTCATTTCTACTATCCCCATTACTAATTGAGTACTAGTCACACAAATGCTAGTTCCCCCAGGCATTACGCCAGCACGACTCTTTCTCCGTACTGACAACCTCCACAAACAAAAGAGTACCCAACAATCATTTAAGTACTCACTCTCAAAAAACTCAGCGCATGACTCAGGACACCACTCTCCATTCCAGGGTACCATATATTCGGCTGCGGCCTGGGTGGTTTTCCCATAGGACCCCGCCAACAGCTTAAGTTGGTAACGGCCGCTAGGTAGGGTCTTGATAACACGATAGGGTCCCCTTATACCCGGGTCCAGCTTGCCCGTCGACTGGCTATACTTGATAACGAATACCAAATCGTTAACCTGAAACTTATGAGGGTCACGTCTGCGCTGGTTAACGTACGCATTTTAGTTACGCTGATTCCTTGCTAGAAGCTCACTAGCTCGAGATCTACACATCTCTCTCCAGGGTTCATGATTCTGCGTAATATCTAAGGAGATATCTCGAACTAAGGCTCTGTTTATTGGTGTCGCTGCGTCAGTGCTAACTAGGAGCTTCAATGCTGACACCTGAGTCGTTTTCTGCTTGGTGATGTTCAGTATGAGTTGTAATCTCCACAATTGCTCGGACCGGGCAGCGTTCTTGTTGTTCACTTCGATGCGTATCATGTTCAACACCGTGCGAACATATCTTTTGACCTGTCCGTTGGCATTGTGCATCTCCAGGGTGATGAAGTGAATTTCGCAGCCGAGCTCAGACAATAGTGCCATAAATTCTCTGGATTCGAACATGCGCCCTCGGTCGGTTACAAGAAGTTTTGGCGAACCAAAGACAGAAACTGCGTTAGTAAAAGTGCGTTTTAATTCTGAAACATCTTGTCTAAAAATTGGATACAATAGGCCATATTTCGTAAATGGATCAACAATTATCAACACAAATTTATACTCATTAGATTCAGACAATGGACCCAGCACATCCATGTGTAAATTTTCAAATGGTACGCTAGGTTTGTCCCAGGACACAATAGGTTGATGCGGGGCTCTAGGGACCCGCTTCATGGATACACATACTAGACAATGTTTTATATACTTGGCTATGAACTGCCGAAGCCCCGGGAACCAGAAATACTTTAAGATCCTGGGTTTTCTCTGCGCAAATATGGTCGTGCTCGTCATGAAAGACCCTGAGCAGGCTAAGCTGATGTCCTTTGGGGATATAACAAAGGAGTCTGGGTTCTTCACCCACAGGACTAAAATGGTAATATAGGAGTTCGTTTTGCACGACATACCTACGGGGGTCCAGACTTCCATCTCTAAGTTTTTCAATGAGAGTCTGGGTTTCAGAATCGGCTGATTGTGTTGCTATAGCCCAATTACGAGGTTTGGAGATTTGGTTTACCTCAACAACGGGGTTACGGCTTAGGTAGTCTGCATGGATCATCATGGTAACTTTTCGGTACTCAATAGTGAAGTTAAAATCCTGGAGATAAATCCACCACCGAGCGACGCGTGGGAGTAGATCCTTCTTGTTCTCTGTGGCCTTCAATGCATTGCAATCCGTAACTACCTTGAATTCTAACCCGATCAAGTAATGACGAAAGGATTGCAAGGCCTTCACGACCGCCAAAGTCTCTAATTCATATGAATGGTATCTACTCTCAGCGCCCTGGGTGGTTTTGCTAAAATAGGCGACCGCATGCGTCGTACCATAAGCTTCCAATTGTATCAACATCGCGCCATAGCCGATACTACTAGCGTCAGTGTGTACCTGAGTCTGTAATGAAGGGTCAAAGATTGTTAGTACAGGGGAACTAGTAAGGACAGATATTATTTCCTGTTTGACGGCCTCCTGTTCTGCTCCCCAATGAAACGGAACGTCCTTCTTAAGGAGTCTAGATATTGGTGTCGTTTTAACCGCGTAATTGCGGATGTACCTACGGAAATATCACGCTAATCCCAATAACTGCCTAACTTGTTTGGTATTGGTGGGAGAAGGAGCATTTACCAATGCTTCAACTTTTCGAGGACTCGGCTTAACTTTACCCTGACTAATCACTCGTCCCAAATATTCGACCTCCGTAGTGAGAACCGAACACTTTTTGAGGTTTATAGAGAACCCTGTATTAGTCAAAGTCGTAAAGACCTGTTTTAATAAGTCTATACCCTCATCCTTAGCGTAACTCATGATCAGGACGTCATCTATCTGCTTCAACCGATATGCCATCAAGTTCAATTGTCAGAGTTACGAAAGAGTCTGCCTCAACTAAAGCGTCGCCTATGCCTTTTAACGAACATCGTAATGGTTTCTTTTCACACGTGAAATATTTTAGCACCTTAGACGAAATCAGTGAGACGTTTAGTGCTCCACTATCGATAAGCACGTCAAGTGGTACGCCTTGAACTACGGCAGGTACTAAATCGTTGCGTGGAGATGAATTTTCACAAAGTATCTCACCACATAAGTTTACCCTACGCGAGTTCCAAGCTTCGGAACGTTCTTTGGCAAAACATGTAGGTGGTTTCAGTGTGCCCTATCTTTTCGCAAAATTTACAAGTTTCGCGGTTTGATGTATTAACCTGAATATTTTCTACTTAAGGTTTCTCATTCGGAGGCCTCTTTGGACAACGATTGGCTCTATGCCCAATTTGGCCACAATTAAAACACCTCGGTCTATAATTAGTGTTACTAGCGACGTGGGGGGAACGCTATGGACTGTGCTATTAGATTATTTTTTTTCCGTAATAACGTTAGTGACAGAAGGATTTACTGAACTTAAACCGTCAACGTGCAATAACTCACTCCTACCCTCACTAGCCTGTACATTCGTCAAATTATTCTGAGTAGCTGGTACGTGACTACTGGTAATGAGAACCCCCGCGTTAGATTGCGGCTTGACGCAGTCCCCACGGTTTTTTAGCGACTGTAATCTTTTAAGAATTGTACCCATGGTCTCATGAAATATAACGTTTGAATTACGCAAAGCATCTGGAAGAGTTCTAGTACGCATACTTCGTCGAGAGCGGGATCTATCTCGAGTGTGAGAATTTATAGGAGCGAGACCGATATCGTGGAGACGACCTGTCTCGGGGACGCGAACGATAGTGTGACCTATGCCGGCCGGTGCCTGTCACGGTTAAATCGCTGCGATCTATCCCGAGAGCCGTGTCGTTTATCCGCCATGTTAAAAAGATCAAAACAAATCGAAAACAAAAATGACTAATTTGGTGTTTTATTTTGTCAGTCAGTCAGAAATAATATTTTCATAAAGAAAATATCAAAACAATTGGCCAGGTGGGCTTGAGATTCTATCCCACTTCTGAATAAAGCGTTCAGAAGTGGAAACAGTTAAAAAAAATCAATATTTAGTAACCTAAACACATATTTATTCCAGATTTACAAATATCTACCCTCAACATTTAAATTAAACCTCAAATCAACTAATACAAATTGAAACACCAAATAATTGAAAAAAAAGTCGAATGTTTTTTAAAATTGGTCACTGACAGCATTAGGTTGATGACAGCTAATGTCAGTTGTCATTTTCTACACAAACAGTCATTGACATATTTCTCAAATTGTAAACACGAAGCAAAAACTATTCTTCTATTATATATATAAGTAAACAAAAAGTGAATTACTTAACGATAAGTAGAAGCTAAATTAAGAAAATAAAAGTGACAATCCTAACAACGATATGTATATTAAAAGAACTCACAGCACATATAATGATAGAAGGATGATTAACTAATTACTAGAAAATCATATCTTGATGTTTCTTTTTGTCCTAGTTACTTGGGATTGCTTTCCTTTCAACTCAGCTGACATGAGAGGAAGAACAGGAGCCACTGTGGTATCCAGAGAACCAGATATACAGGGAAGACTGTTGAGGTCCGAAATTGATACTACTGTATGGCGCTTACCCTCTGGTCCAACTACAATAACTGATCCGCCCCTTATCCAGCATTTGGATATTCCAAAGCATTGTCTTGCTCTTACAAAAGCATCATGCCTTGACTTTGTTAAAAATTCAGACAGAGTGTAACCTGTGTTTTTAAGATGGGTTTTATTAAACCAGACCTTATTTTTTAGAGCGAGATTTCTGAATTTGAATAGTATAGGCCTCGGTTTATCTGACACACTAAAACCCAACCAGTGACAGCGGCTTATATTTTCCAGGGAAAGATCAGGCATTTTAAGGTGTTTAGATAATTTCCTTACTCCAGTTGATGTTAAGTCTTCATTCCTGTCTTCGGGAACACCATGCAACAATAACATTTTTCTTCGGCTCAACATTTCTAAGTTATCTTGCTGCTTAGAAAGTAACTGCGCTTGAAGTTGAAGGGCCTCTAACGCACTTAAAACAAAGGATCTGAAGGCACTAAATTGAGCTGCAACATGAGAAGTTGGACTTGCTGCAGGGATGGAAGAGTTCAGATTCTGTTGAAACTCAGCCATCTTAGTGTTAAAGTGTTGTGTCAGTTCCTGTATTGAGTCCTTAATTGATTCCATGGTGTAAAGCAAAAGGAACAAAAAGTGCTGTGGATTTGAAGTAGGTTGAAGGTTGTGAAGCAATATTCTAGTGAGAACTTTATCTTGAGAGATTTGCTGGCAGGTATTAACACTCTCAGTACATAGCTTATTTATATGCAAAATAGGTCTTAAATATTAATAATTAAATATTATACTGGGAGCACAAAATAAAACGTGTACACTCTTTAATACCTACCTTCAAAAAAAAAAAAAAAAAAAATGTTGTTGGCCAATGAGTGTGTTAGGGGTTCGCTGTTTAGAGATTCCAATGATGATTGTCCGTGAAGATGCTAGTTTCTCCTCTTTATCATAGCCGTTGCTGTTTCTATGGCCAGCAGTTCAGCCTGGAACACAGAGCAGTGGTCCGCCAAACAGAGTCTCTTGGTAAGTGTTTCTGCTTGGGGAGTTTCTAAATCGCGATTCAATGCGGGTGAGTTTTCAGGGTATGGCCAGCTAGACGAAGGTTGTGGTTGGGATGGCATTTCAGAATTATCTATTTGGGAAAAAGATCGTTCAAGAGAAAGAGGATCTATGGGCGCAGAGGCATCGACAGGAGTAGGAGGATTTAATGGGCTAAAATCAAGTCCTTGTTCTGGACTGATATCTAGCGTCATAAGATCTTCAAGAGTTTCTTGTGAATTTTCAGGAGGTGGTAATCCCAGATCTGATTCTGAGTTTGTCATAGACGGGGTTTGCATTTAAATTACTTTTTATTATTACGATATACACGTATTATATTATGGTACTGAATTACATATAATATATATTACAATCTAGTTATTAGTTATGTAGGTCATATAAATAAATATAATCAAACACAACTACTGATTTTCGTTGACATAATATCTGTTTGATTTATTATAATATATTATACTTATAATAATTATTGTTAAGAATTAAGAATTATTTAGAACATTTTACTGTTTTTATTGATACATCGTTTTAGTTATAAAAATGGTTGTTTTGATAAGTTATCAGAAGCTATTCTTATAATATTAACTTATTGTATTTTTATACTTAATATTGTAAACCACAAATATGTTTAATGATTGTTTCAAATACATTTTTGAATTAAGAATTGTATAAAAATCATTTGGTTATAAAGAATGTTTATATTTATCAATAAAGTTATGAATATGACTGAACATCCAGTGTAGATGGCAGCACTACTGTCACTTTTAGAAATTGTTATAAATACGGCTTCTAACTATTGTTAAGGGATTATTATTATTGTCACACTGGAGTTGGAGCTGCCAAGCTAAGTTATACTTATATTCCTTATATTTTATTTTTGCTGTTATAACTTTTATATTTTGTGGGTATTTAAGTGTATCAGTGACTACTGTAAAGTGAATATTTGGTTATATTGTGTTTTGTATTAATAATCTTGAATTTAAATATCAAATGTGATATATATTAAATATAATTTACATGTTATTCTTTCTTTTGTGTTTCCTTTGTAACAATTTAGCCTTTTTTACCTAACAGTTTTAAATAGTTTCAATTATTTAGGAAGTATTTAATTATTTATATTATTTTTTAATATGTAGAGCAATATTAATCTAACACACGCTTCACAGGATATCTAGGGAGAGCATCGGCTGCGGAATTTAATTTGCATTTTCGGTACACAGTTTCATATTCAAATTCCTCTAACTTTAGCCGCCATCGTTGTAATTTGCTAGAAGGATCCTTGTGATTAAATAGCCATTTCAGTGGTCTCTGGTCAATTACAATATGGAATTTGTTACCGTAGAGGTAGGGGCGGGAAGTTTTACAACCATAAAGGATGGCTAATAATCGTTCTCTGTTGTACTGTAATTACACTCACATTTATTAAGTGTGCGAGATGCGAATGCTATGGGCTGATTTTTACCAATAAATCCTTGGGAGAGTACTATGCCTACTGCGTAGTACGAGGCATCGTAGGAGGGAATAAATGATTTAGAAAAAACAGGGTAAATAAGTAAAGGGGCTGTTATCAAGTTATGCTTTAATGTATCAAAAGATAATTGTTGTTGGTTTTCCTATTTAAATGGGATATCCTTTATTAAAAGATTAGTAAGTGATTTAGCAGTTTTAGAAAATTCTGGAATGAAACGACGATAGTAGGAAACTAGTCCAAGAAATTACTTAATCTTAATCTTAAGGGCGTTTTGGAACAGGCATTACGGGACTAGGCCTTACGCCTTTTTCAGTTATTATATGACCGAGATAACAGACTTCTCGTTGAAGGAACTCACACTTTTCGGGTTATAATTTTAAGTTAAAGTCTCTGATCCTTTGAAAGATTTAAGATTTAGAATATGTGATTGGACATCATATGCGTAACAGACAATGTCATCTAAATAAACGAAACATCGAGAGTCTTGAAGCCCTGTTAGACCGGAATTCATAAGCCTTTGGAATGTAGACGGTGCATTTTTAATACCAAATGGCATTCTTATTGAAAATGTTCTTCTGGGACGTTGAAGCCTGTTTTTGCTTTGCTTGTCTGTTTCGTTTAGCAAGATTTTATGAAAACTGGATTATAAATCTAGAGTGGAAAAGTATTTGAGATTTCCAAGTTGGTCTAATATTTCAGCTATTTGTGGTATAGGGTAAGTGTCACCAATTGTAATATCATTAAGTTTTCTATAGTATAGTAGTAATAACTTTCGTATGGATTAGCATTTTTAGTTGTCTCCCGGAAGGTGAAAAATGTCTGAAAACTCAGAACACAATTGTAAGAGTGCCTCTTCCTCTTCACTGTTAAGGTGTTTAATGCGCAGATGTTTTATAACTTCTTCTGTTCTCATCACACAGTTAGTAGTTAGTATTTATATGATATATTGAAGCAGTAGGATTGTCATTGAATTCTAAAGGATCAAATGGAATAAGTTCTAAATTTAAATCAGATTTTAATGTAACAGATTCTTCAGAAGTATTAATGACGGATATATTAATTCTATTATTCTATTTTACAGACAGTTTTATTTATTTAAATCTTTTCCACTTTGAATCATTCTCAGTGATCACTTGTGTACGTCAAAAAGAGGTGTCAGGAGGGCCTATTTTGATACCATACTTATCGAAATAAGCCCTTCTGCAAGAACACCTCTGAACTTAAAGTTAAAATTACGAGAGTTCCAAACGCGCCCTGGTCTGAGAAGAACCACACAACAAACTCAGCCGGGTGTTTTTTTTATTGTGATCACTGTTTCACAAATATCAATATAAGTAAAATGAGCAATTTACGAACAACTAGAACCATGGCAATCAATTCGCGTGGAAGGCCTAATAGTTTATGAAACAAAGAAATGAAAACTCAAGAACCGTTGCCAGCAACACGACCAGTCTCCGCAAGCAGCACCCGTTCACGAGCATAACGCAAGGGTCAGCCATCACCCCCTTCGCCATATTTGAGGGAGGGAGGGCGACCCGACCCCTAACGCTACCGCAAGTAATGACAAGGGAACGGTGTGATGCGACCAGTTGATCAAACAAAAGTAACTAACAACGTCAAACAAATTGCGCAGGTTACTAGTTTATCGCTACAATACAATTTATTCCCAGGCCATACCGTCGTTAATATAATACTTTACACTATAATAGGATTTTTTTATCAAATTTCTTTTAATGTATACTTTACATTTATTTAATGACAATTTTAAGGCTTCATTTGGCAGTTTATTATAAAAACGTGTACAATTAATTTTGAATTTCCTATTTTTTAGAGCCTAGTGGGGGGCATAGCAAGTTTATTTTTGTTTCTAGTATTAATTTTGTGTAAATCACAATTTTTCTTGAAGTTATTAATATTCTTATGTACAAACATTAAGTTCTCATTAATATATTGATTATATAAAGTCATAATTTTGAATTCTTTGAATTTATTTCTTAACGATTCTCGATGCCTCATCTTATAGATAGCACGAACAGCCCTCTTCTGCAGCACAAATATAGCATCAATATCTGATGCATTGCCCCATAACAATATACCATATGACATGACACAGTGAAAATAACTAAACTAATCTAGCCGTCTCAACGTTAGTCAACCGGCGTATTCTTTGAACCTTGTAAGCGGCAGAACTAAGTCTGTTCGACAAATCTGAAATATGAGGGCCCCATTGCAATCTTGCATCCAAGGTAATGCCCAAAAAAGTAGCAGCATTAACCAATTCCAATTCCACATTTTTTAGCTGAACATTGGTTTTGACGGTCTTCACGTTCGATAAAGTAAATTTAATACATTTAGTCTTTTTTTCGTTGAGCAACAGATTATTAGCATTAACCCTTGTACAACATCTGAGAGAGCATTGTTTACATCGTTAATTACTGATTGCTGTCTATTCATTTTAAAAATAAGAGATGTATCATCAGCAAACAATACTTCTTATATTTACTAATTGTGAGACACTTATAATTAAAACTATCAGAATTACATACTCTTATATTGGTTTAATAAATCTTATAACATCACACAGCTAGTTACTGTTAGCTATAGACAGCAGTGTTGCCAATACAAATGTATAATACTAACACGTCTCCTTACATTTATATTGCAACAATGAAATTAAACTTAATAATAAAAAAAAAAATAACTCTTATGACTTTCCTATACATACATCTGATTTTATACATTTATATTTAACATTTCTCTGAATTTCATAAACTTGTTATTTCCCAAAGATTTAGTTAATATGTCAGCACAATTTTTTTCAGACTCAATTTTTAAAACTACAATTAAAATTTCTTTTACACTTTCATAAATAAAATGGTATTGTACCTCTATATGTTTTGAATTTTTAGTGAAATTTCCATATTTAGCTATGGCTACAACACCAGAGTTATCTTCATATATTTATACTGGTTTACAATTAACTGACCAACGAACTGACCAGGAATAGGTATATAGTTAATTTGTACGCGGTTGAAGTGGGAGCGAGAGGTATAACAGCGAAATCTCTCTATAACCTACTTAAAGATCTTGGCCTCTCTAGAACTATCATCGGTACATTTCTGGAACGTACTTCAAAGGCGGCATTAGTAGGTTCATTCCAAATTTGGTTAGGTAGGGAAAGGAGCGCAACCAGTTGAGGTGAGCGTGAATGCGCATTTTAAAGGGGCCCCTTAAACCTACACTTGGGTCGCAAGTCCCAGGGGCTGTTTGCGCTCCTCTCCCTGCAACGCGATGGGCCCGGCACCCGCACGGTGAATCCATGGAATGCTAAGAAGCTTCGTCTCTGTGTGAAAATATCATTTATCAAACATATTAAAAACTTAATTTCTGTAACTGCTTCTGAAAGAGCTATGTACTTAGCCGTGTGATCGTGAGTTCGGAAGACGAATCGGGTACGCCACCAGTTACACCTTCTAAATATCGACGCAAGTCTAAAAGGAAGACGAGACGCCGAAGTCCGTCTTCATCAAGTTCCAGTAATGTGGAGGTGCCAAGAAAATCACGTAAGCGTACAAGTGAACTATCTACTAGAGATCTGTTACAATTAGTTATAGTTAAACAGTTAACTAAGAGTCCTCCAAGGAACTTTTGGAACAATAATAGTCTTAATAATGTTATACCCGAGTTTGATCCATCGAATAAAACTCAAACCATTGAAGGCTGGTTACGAAAAGTAAACGAATGTGCCGTTATCATATATAACAGGTGCGATAAATAACAGATAGTACATATTTCGTTGCAAAAACTAGCTGGGCTGGCAAAACGATGGTTTGAAGATTTACCAACGGTAGTATTTACGTGATGCCATTGGCAAATAAAACTGAAAAAGGCTTTCCCTAGTGAAGAAAACTATGGAAATCTTTTGGAAGAAATGTTAAATAGAACCTCCCGTAGCGATGAGAGCGTTCGCGAATATTATTACGACAAATTGGGCCTCTTAAATAGATGTGAAATTAGCGGAAAAATAGCTGTGGATTGCATTGTATACGGCATAAGCGATCGTTCTGTAAGAAATGGTGCACAAGCACAAATTTGCAACGAGCCTGAAGATCTATTCCATTTTCTTGCGTTCCAAAAGGCTCAAGTAGTATACAATAATATATTTTATCAAAGATTCGTTTAAAATAGACAAAGTATTGAACAAAATAGGAAATGTCGATCATGTCTCCACCTTGGCAAAAGTTCTCAATAGGTACGTCTGATCAACTTTCAGTAAGATGTTTTTCGCTTTAGCAAAAGAGATTCCGAAGATAAAACTATTATTGCCTGTGTGGAGTGAACTATTATTGCCTGTGTGGAGTGAACTATTATTGATTGTGTGTGGTTATTGCCTGTGTCTGCCACAAGTGTGCTTACAAAGAATATCATTGTCTAAAAATATGTGGCCCTCGTAAACCTGTTTTCGTTTCCGAAAATCTGTCACCTAAAATGAAAAGGCTTTTATATCTGAGTAAGAAAACAACTATGACTATTCTTGGGTATCAAATGGTGAAATATGTCTTTGGAAAAAGACGGCATTGCAGCTATCCCAATTAGATGTGAGCTTGATCTGACAAACTTGAAGACCGCTGATTCTTTATGACTAATTGTTTTTAAAATATTTAATCATGTTTCTGTTTATTTTCTTATGTTATAATTTATTTTTTGTATTAATAATTTTAATGTTTACCTCGACATCATACACATACAATTTAACTCATATACACAATACTCACACACAACACTGCACATATTATCACTACCGATATAGCAACGGGAGGTTATATTATTCGGTTATATTCTTACGCTTCGGTCAGGAAAAGGCATTAATAACAGTTTCATTCTCCACTCAGTATGGATAGTGCGAGTACCATAATAATAAATAACGATATCGAGAAGATATCTTTTTCCCAATATTATTTTTGTGCACCAGAAATTATATATTACTTGGAATATATTGGGAATATGAATGACACATTCTCAGTTTTACACGTTAACATTAGGAGTATTTGTTGTTATTTGATATTTTTCAAATTCTTCAAAAAATTATTCGTATAGTTTTGACGTTCTTGTACTTAGTGAATGTTGGCTGAGTAATTCATTATATCCCAGCGTTACCAGGTTATACTTCATTAAAAAGCACTTTTAACAACCAAAACGACGGGGTAGTGGCTTTTGTTAGGTCTGCACTTTCTTGTAAAACGATAAGGCCTTCGCTTAAAGATGCTAACTTTAAGAATGTTGCTTTAGTTGGTGACCTAAATATTGGGGTGGAGATCCTAATGCAGGTACTTTTTTAAATTCTGTTGCCATGCATGCTATGCTACCGGCCCATGTATTCCCAACAAGGAATAATAGTTGCTTGGCCTATGTCTTGCTAAAAACAAATAGGCCCTCAATAGTATTGATTATTGACTCATCCATCACAGACCACAATCCCGTTATTTTATGTAGCAATAGTAAAATTAGAAAAAAAAGAGCTGCCTATACTAGAATAATAACGGATGAAGGTGCTTGTGTAAGGGAACTTGGATAGGAATCGTGACCGGCTACACCAAATTTACAAAAAAATCTTGACAACCAAGTTGCCAAGTTGACCTGGTTGGTTGACTCGATAAAGAACTCATTGTAAGAACCTTTTAAAAAAAGTTAAGCAGGCATAAGAGCGAGCAGAGTTCCAAAGATGATGAAAATGATCCCAAGGCCACATGGGAAGTTATTACAAATTTTAAAATATATTAAGGAAAAGAGAAGAGCCAAAGAAATAGTACTTGTAGTTTCACTGGACACAGAGGGTGCCTTCGACAGTGCTTGGTGGCCAGCCATCAAACTCCAGCTGGCAAAGAAAGGGATCCCTAGGAACCTCTGGAAAATGGTGTACAGTTACCTGGAAGATCGGGCCGTCATAGTCAGCTACGCTGGAGAAGACCTAAAAGAAAGGGTCGGTGGGGGGTCCACTCTTCTGGAACGTTCTCCTAAATCCGCTCCTAAACGAACTGGACAGAATGGGCATCCACGGCCAGGCCTTCGCGGACAACGTGGTGCTGGTCTTCTCGGGCACCGAAGCGTCCACTATACAAAACAGTGCGAACCAGGCGTTAGAACGAATCAGTGCCTGGGGAAAGGCAAATAAATTAAGGTTCGCCCCTCAAAAAAAAAAGTCGATGGTGATAACCAGAAAAGTCAAGTACGATAACCCAAGACTACAGATGGAAAATAAACAACTAGATCTGGTAAACAAAATTAAGATTCTGGGCATCACCATCGACTCCAAACTTACCTTCCGCAAACATGTGTCCGCGGTAACCAACCGTGCGCTGGACATCTATAAGCAACTGGCGCGCGCAGCCAGAGTAAATTGGGTAGAGCACACTGCACAGTGTCTCTACACTCGGCGATGATCCTGGCGGGTCTGTTGCCCCTTGACCTAAGGATACAGGAAAATGCAAAACTGTATGAAATCAAACGGGGACGGCCACTGGAACAACTGGAAGAGGAATACAGCCTGGAGCGTAGAGCGGAGATCATCAAGCACGAACACCCTGCCGGGCGGGAGGCCGCTGACTACGCCTGCCTGGAGGATACCAGCCACGAAACAATGCTAAAACATAATAATAATAATAAATATTCCTTGTTGTACACCCTGAGTATAAAATTACTAAAATATAAAACAAAATAACATTAAATTAGAACGGCTTCAAAACATGTGTATTCGGTTCGTTTTTGGCCTTAGGAAATACGACCACCTTTCCGATTATCGTAAGATTCTGAACTGGCTTCCGATACGGCATCGACGTAATCTTCATAGCCTATCTTTTCTGTATACTACTCTCTTCCACCCCTGGTCACCAACCTATCTTAAAGATCGTTTCCCATTCCTTAGCTCCTTCGAACGGAATCGCACTTTCTCATCTCATAACCATTTACTTAAAATGACAGCCTGTAATTCTAAGAAGTACTCGGAATCATTCACAGTAAAAGCAGCAATGCTGTGGAATGCACTTCCAGTCGAAATACGTCGCTCTCCGACACTGGCAGTTTTCAAAAACCGTGTTAAAAAACACTATCTGTCAATATAACACACAATGATCCCAATTATGTATATATATATAGGTATGTAGTATGTGTATTTGAATTTATTAGACTTTATGTATACGTGTTATATGTATTGTATGCATATTTGCTGTATAACTATCCATGTTTTATTTGGAATTTATTATATATATCTAATTATAATTTACTATATAATTTATTTGTATTGCTATTTCTTTTATATCAATTTTTTTATGTTCGTAAGTGTGGGTTACCAGGAAGAGATCACTTTAGTGATAAGGTCGCCTATTGTATTACTGATTTTCTGTACTTTTTGTTTCTTTTATAATGTGTGCAATAAAGTTGTTTAAAACTAAAATTAAATTAAAAAAATAAAAAACAATGGTACAATTTTGGCGGCCTTATCGCTAAAAAGCAATCTCTTCCAGGCAACCAATTGCATGAAGGAAAAGAAATATACTCGAGTCGTAGCGTGGGCGTGTTTACAGTGTAAAACAAAAAAACGGGTTTATATACAATAAATACATGCATACACCTAATTACATACATATAAATACAAACATATATATATATATATATATATATATATATATATATATATATATATATATATATATATATATATAAATAAACATAGAAATATCCAGATAAACAAATAAATATCCAGACAACAAACATATTATAAATTTAAAAAGTGAACTTTTAGACACCGTTTAAACAAATTACATGACTTAGCATTTTTAATTTTAAGTGGAAGATCATTCCAAAGTCTAATGGAATATATAGTAAAGGAGCAAAGAAATAAAAGATCATAATAGGACAAAGTAGCAATTAGTTGCCCATGACTAAGCACGTTGTTGGAGTTGGAGACCATGATTAGGTCTAGAAGAGACGGATCGCAATGAGGTGAAAAATGGGTTTCAGAAAGGGGAAGAATAGAAAAGTTGTAAGAGGAAAGTAGAGATTTAAGTTAATTAGACCTATAATTGTTTTTAACAAGACATGTATTTAGGTCACCCATGATGATAATATGCTTATAAGAGGAAGAAAAGGAATCCAGTAATAAATCGAAGTGTTTGAAGTAATCAATAGTGGGAGAGGGGCTGTACATAACGCCAAGAAGTAATTTGGAGTGGTGAAGTACTATTTCAATAAAAAGGTATTCTATATTGGCATAAATTGAAGGAGGTGACGAGGAAATAATTTTAAAGGAAATATGGTTTTTCAAATAAATACAAACTCCACCACCACGTTTTTCTAGGCGATCATTGCGCACCATGGTGTAATTAGGTATACAGTATAGAGAGGAAGAAAGTGAAAGGTTTTAGCCATGACTCAGACACAAGAGTACAGTCGACTAGGACATTACTAAATGTTGCAATCAAATCAGAATAGTGAGCCGGTATGCTTTGAGCATTCATATGTGCAATATTAAAGCTATTACATACGTTAGAGAAGATATATTCAAGCCTGGAATCTAAGGGAATGAAGTCGTCATCAAATGAAGGGTGACTATTAGCACTTAAATATTCATCAGAGGAAAGTGAAGACAGACAAATATTATTAAAATCAATGATCGAGTCGATCATGATAAATATATACACTAAATATGTATAGGGCACAAAAAAAAACAAAATAATAATAATAAATATTAAAATAAATATTACAATGTGACTTAAAAGCAATATTACTAATTAAAAAGATATATAATTTTATAATATCTAATATAAAAAGTCAATAACTATAATTATCCCACACACACTACCATAGTGAGAAAACATCCTTACAAAAAGTAATTAGTAATTAAAATATAAATTTAAAGAGACTATAATTAAAATAATAAAAAATAAAAATATAATAATCTTTAAACTGGTCCGGTTTTTAAACGAGTGACAGATCACAGAGAAGACAGAGCATAACTGTCTTGCCTAAATATTATGTTGTCAAATTGGCATTAAAGTTATGATTAATTAATATATGCAAAATTGAAGACTAAAAGTCTACCCAACTGAAAATTAAAAAGTGAAACTGAATAATAATATTTGATTATTAACATACCGTCAATCGGCCTAGCGATATAAGAAAATATTTACAATTAAAGAAATATAATGGACATCGAAAACCTACATAAGTCAAAGAGAAGAAAATTAGTACTGAAAAACGATATAAAACTACTTAGCTACTTTTTTGGGCACACGTCGAGATATCAATTTATTCTTCAGAGTATTTTGAGGTGAAGAAAAAGTACCCATTAACGCTCGCAGCTCCTTCATGGTTTCAATTCTCTAACGGCTCTTGTCAGGCAGAGAAACTATGATAATACCGTCAGCAGTCCAAGAATTTTTCATGCCAAAGTGGCTTCTGGCTTCAGCGAAGATCTCCTGTCTGGGTATTGTTAAAAACTCAGAGATTGTTACTCCAGAGCCTTTTAGAGAGGCTTTTGAATTCCAAACCTCAGACCTCTGCTTTAAGGTGGTGAAGCGTACCAGAATTGGTCTGGACTTATCTTTTTTAACACCCAAGCGATGGCAGATATTAATATTAGAGATCTTAAACACACTCACATTCAGTTTTTTCATAACATCATTCAATGCTGTCTCTGTGTACCTAGAAAACCTCATGTCTATCTTAACCAGCAGAGAGCAACTGTAATTCATGTTGTAATATGGAAAGTGTCTTCCACACCAGGTGCTTGAAGATGGCATAATCTTGAGCTAGTCCAGCAATATCATTGAAAGTGTTATTTTGTGATTGCTGTTTAGAAGTGTCAAGTGATTGTGTCAGTGCTTTATCAAAGCTATCCATTCTGGACTCAAACAGTTTAACAATGTCATCCATATTCTTAGAGACTTGACTATGTAGATCCATTTTAATTGTATTATAAAGATGTTAGTAGGAGAAGTTATGTGATTTATTGCCAGATAGTGTAGAAAACTTTAATAATCAATATTAGATCATTAAAAAACTTTCTATTAATATTTTGTGTTTTTTAATAGTTAATTCAAGACAGCTAAAATTTTAGGTGTACTTGTACTTACTTCTACCCACAAAAAAAAAGGACTGACCCTCCTGCTGCTCAGATAGCTGTTGATGACTCTTCCGATGTTTACCGGGCATCCTTCCTCCGCCAAACGAACTTTGATGGCCGGCCACCATGCGCTGTCGAAGGCTCCCTCTATGTCCAGAGAGACCAACATTACAATCTTCTTCTATTTTAGCTGTGAGTGTATATGCTGTTATAGGAAATGAGGGGGAGTCCTCGGTATTTTGCTGGGACATGAATCCGTATTGGTTGGCACCCATCGCTGGAATTAGGTGAAACTTAAGCCTTGCCACCATTTTTTTCAAAAATCTTTCCCAGCACAGGCAGAAGTCCAATAAGGTCTGTAGGGTTTTGGGACATTGTAGTTTTCCTTGCCTGGTTTTCGTAATATGACTACTACCGCCTGCTTCCAGATGTAGGAGAAGTGATGTAATTCCAGGCACTTGTTCAAAAGAGCCTGGAATAGGTCTGGGTCGCTTCTTATAGCTCTGCTGCAGATATCTGCAGTGATACCATCGTAGCCACGAGCTTTCTTTGCGTTGAAAGCATCGATTGCCATGAGAAGCTCGGTTCGCGTGAATGGTGGATCGCAACCTTCAGATTGCTGTCCAACATTCACGCTCTCCGCCAATTCTCTGGTCAATCGATGCTCTGCGCTGCCCTCCACTGCCGAATCATCGGGGTAAAAAGTGTCGGCAAGAAGTTTTCGAGAAGCGGATTCGATGGCACTGAGTGTTCTTCCTTTTTCCTGCAACGGTGTCTCCTCTTCCCTACATTTTGTCCTTCCTATTACCCGGTATATGCTGTCCCACATTCCTTCCCTGTCCTGATTCCTGCAAAAACTCTTCCAGCTTTCCACTTGAGCCTTCCCTGCTTGTAATTCATACTCTTCTTTCTTTTTCAGGTATGGGGGTGCAACCAGATGTCCAGCGGATTCTGTTCTTCCTCCTACGGACCTCTCTTTTCAGCTCCTCAAGTATACTGAACCACCATGGTATGGTAAGTAGCTCTTCATGTTTCTTTTTTGGGATTGCGTGTTTCCATAATTGTCTGATTGTGTTTGTATTTTTCGTGATGGCTGACTCTACATTATCTTTATTATTAATTTTACCTATTTGTTCTATTGTTAAATTTTGTTAAAGTTTTAATTGGTTGAGTTTCTCATGAAACTCAACCCAATTAGCTTTTCGTGTATTGTAGATTCTGGTTGTTCTTTTAATTTTAGAGCCTTTAGATTTTTTGAGTATAATTTTAAAATGATATCCCATTGTGGTCCAAGCTTGTGATATTTTCTTCTACCGTCCAGTCTTCTACAAGGTTCAAAAGATCAGCGGAGCACGCAGTCACGTCCGCGAAACTGTGGTACCTCTGGTTGCCTTTGATGGTATCGAAGGTGGGAATGTTTCCCGTGTTCAGAACTTGAAGAAAGTTTAGGTCCTCGAGAGTTCCGGCCATATCTTCTCCCCTGTGGTCGAGCTTAACGCTTCCCCACCACGGCACTTGGATGGGATTTGCATCGCATGGGAAAAGATAGGATCTCGGCGTATCTTTTGCCTGATATTTGCGAAAGGTTCCAGGTATGGGCCAATGGGCTGATCTGGCTCAAAGTAATAGAATACCAGCGTGATCTCCCAGGCTTCTGTTATGGCTCCCACCACCACGATGTTTGGTGGTGAGTTCCGGGTATTGTTCTTTATCCAGGGTAGAGTCGAATACGACTATTGCCGCTTTGACAATCTCTTCGCCTTGTACAGTACTCTGGAAGACTCATACGCCCTGGTATGTCCTCATACTCTTTGCCGCTCCCGCATATGGTTCCTGCAGTAACGCAATTTCTACCTTACGGTTCTTGGCTTCAATGAGGATCTCGGCGGTAGCTAATTTCTTTCTCTGAAGGTTTGCTTGCAGGATCACATACGCCACCTCAGCAATAAGCCACCACGGATCTAGCGAGCGCCTCCCATTTGCATCTTACTGCGCAGTCGCTACTGAAGGTGTTATGGTCCACCTTTTCTAATTTTGCTTTAACGCAGTTCACACAGCTGGGGGGCGTTTCTGCTATCCACTCGGGGCAATCTGCTCGCATGTGTTGACCACCGTAGTGGCTGCACACGTCTATCGTCAGTTTAAAAAATCTCCGGCCGTGTCCGTACCCAAGGCAGTGCGAGCACTGGACAAGGCGACTGGTCGGTGACTCTCTGTACGGCGATAAGTGCCTCCGGTACTTCGGCTAGTCCGGCCGAGAGGCGGAGGTCTCGAATCGGACATACAAATGGTCCGACAGAGTCTCCACCTCCTTCCTTCTCCACTCTCCAGTGGACGACCCATCACGCGACAGCTGGGGTGGCGAAACGAAACGGAACTCCCTTGCCGCCGCACACAGGTCCGTTCGGTCCCTCTGTTGAAGCGGGACAGACCGGAGAGTAGCGACCAAATCTGTACAGCCCTACCCCTAGCGTCCGTGGCGCGGTTATTCCAGGCCGCGGATTTGGCTTTCAGCTCGTCGAGGACGATAACGTTCCCCGGCGCCTGTGTGCTAATCACAGCACCGACGGAGTCGACAAAATCCTCGAACTCCGCCAGGCTACGACTTGGGGAGAAGTACGACTATGACAACGTACTCCCTCCACCGCGCCACTACCAAACCCGAGCCAGTCTCCAAGGTGGAGAGAGGGGGACCGGGACTAGATCCCTCGCCCACTGCCACAGAGCCGCATGTCCCCCGACCAGCTGGAATTAGGGGGGAAATAGTAGGGCACACAGGCCACCTCAACATCAGACATCTCACCTCACAAACAGCGCACCTTAGGATTCCGGTGTAGCTATCAAGGGATTGTCCCGCTATGCCGCACCGGAAGCGCACCGAGCTGCGGTCGGCTATCGAGGGGCAAACCGCACGCGTGTGTCCAGGTTCTAAGCACCTGAAGCACCGCATGGGCATCTCTTCAAGGAACTCGGCCCTTTTTTTTTTTTTTTTTTTTTTTTTTTTTTACGTTGGAAAATCCGTTACGGATAGCCCTCGGCCGAGAAGGTGACGGCCGGGGTGGTTATGTGGGACTACCCGGCAGCATAGAGCACGCTGCCATTTTTAAGGCTACCCACTAAAAACCAACGGTTACCCTCATCGCCATAGTGGGACGCCACGGGATCGCTTGTCGCACTCACCGTGACGCCCCGGCGGTATCGCCACCCCCGATAAGTGTGCCCCGAGTAACGAAAGCACCCTTACGACGTAGGCCTATGGCAGGTGGGAGAGGTCACCCTCCTCTCCCACCAAGGCCTACGGCTGGGGAAGGAAGCGTCGGGCGTACTCCCGCCTCCTTCTCCCCAGCCTACCCCTTCGGAGCGGATCAGCGGTGGAGGCTGACTCCCTGATCCGCTCCGCGGCCTCCTTCGCGGCAATAACCTGCTCGCAGAAGGAAGCCACCGCGACCCAACACCTCTCGCTGCCGATCATCGCGCGTACCACGCGCGGCAGCGAAAGGTCCCTGCCAACCACAGCCGTCAGCTCAGAACGCTGACGGTCCCAGGCTGCGCACTCAGCCAGGGTGTGACGAGCCGTGTCTACGGCCTCGTCACAGTGGTGGCAGGAGGGGGTCGCCTCTCTGCGTGCGATCTTGTGCAGGTACTCGCCGAAGCATCCGTACCCCGTCAATACCAGCACAAGACGATACGTTAGGGTCCCGTGTCGCCGGTTGATTCAACGATCCATGTGGGGGCGGACTGCCCCCACTGTCGCCAGACCGGCGACAGGAAAGGAGCTCGACCCTGGCCGAGCTCCATCCGACCAGCAGACGCCCCGCGCTGAGGAGAGTTTTTGCCGCGTCAACGGGGCACTGGGCAAAGGTGACGCCCATAGCTCCATAGCCCTAACGAATCTCCCCTACACGGAGAGACTCACCGGAGCAATTGGTGACGCGGCAAATCGCGGCCGCTACCTTTTCCTTCGTGGCAGAGTCGTCCAGCCCCCCGATTTTTACGGTGGCCCGTTTCACCGGCCGGACGACATCTGCCACACCATCTAGCGCCACGCGGAGGCGTGACGCCAGGGTCTCCACCTTGTCTAAAGCTGCCTTGGGCAGCTCTAGGAGTCTAGCTCCGGTGGCTGACCGCCGGATCCTCATGCCACCCTCGATCCCGATTTCGCCGAGATCTACCTTCTCGGCAGCGGACTCGAGGACCTGGGCGTATGTCACGCCTTTGGCGGAAACTTCAGCCTGCAGCGTGATAATAACTGCTGGGCACTTAGCAGTTGGCAACCATCCACCTCACACCGTTGAAGCAGCAGAGGAGCGTCCATGACTTGCAGTGCTGTATTTGGAAGGCACAGCATCATCCTCCGAGTCGTTCTCCGACGCCTCGCTCGCCAAGGATGCTGCCCCCGAGAGGGGTCGCTTGCGGCGAACAGTTACCTCGTGGTCAGACATCTCGTCTCTCTCCACAGGTTTATTTGCGGAAGAGGCGTCTAGCAGGGGCGACTCCTCCGCATCTAACACAACGCTGTTGCCACCGTTAGGTTGGCCCTGAGAAGGGCCTTTGGGTTGGCCCTGAGAAGGGCCTTTGACGAATCTTCCTTTGCTGTCACGCGAAGGAAGCATTTCGACGTATAGAACACACTCACCCAAGTATTATTTATAGGATTTGGTCACCCGCCTGCCACCTGCGTTACCGGGGTCAGGACGGGGTCCAGGGGAGACGACGAGGACGTACCTATAAACACTTGGGGACTCCCCCGGAACTCGGCCCTGGCCGAACTCCAGCCAACCAACAGACGCCCCGCACCTAGCAAGCTTTTTGCCACGTTAACAGGGCACTGGGCAAAGGAAACGCCCATGGCTCCATAGCCCCAGCGAATCTTTCCCACGCGGACAGACTTACCGGAGCAATTGGTGACGTGGAAAATCGCGGCCGCTACAGTTTCCTTTGTGGTAGAGTCGTCCAGCCCCCCGATTTTCACGGTGACTCGTTTAACCGGCCGGCCAACATCTGCCACCCCACGTGGAGGCGTGACGTCAGCGTCTCCACCTTGTCTGGAGCTGCCCTGGGCAGCTCCAAGAGTCTCGCTCCGGTGGCTGACCGCCGGATCCTCATCCCGCCCTCGAGCGCAATGTCGCCAAAATCTATCTTCTCGGCAGCGACCTCAAGGAACGAAACTACTGTAAAACTATGTTGGACGAAATTATTTTCGATCGAAGGTTACTACGATTACTACAAACGCTTAAAATGAAAGAGAAACCTTCCTAGAGGTTTGTAGTGAATGAATTTTTGATTGTACTAGAACGGAAGTTGATAAAAATCAGTCAGATTGAACGAAACTACTATTTTACTATGTTGGACGAAATTGCTTTCGATCGAAGGTTACTACGATTACTACATTCACAAGGAATCTTGTCTCCTTGTCTATACAGTCCGAGACAACACGGCTGCGACAACAGCAGCACCACGCCTAGGTCTGCACTCGGGCCGGATTAAAGCTAACTGCACTGGCTTGGTCACGTACAGAAATACTTCATTTAAAAGTACCTGACATTGTTTAGGGTTACGTGTCAGTATAACGAGATCGTCTGCAAATGCTAGTATGGATTCCGTGTATTTATTATTAAATTTAAACCGATAACCCCACTTTTTCTCATGACTTATTAATTTATCTATTAAAATGTTAATGACTATATTAAATATTATTGGAGAAATGCAACATCCTTGAAATAGACCTTTATTTTAGCTTAGCGGTCGGGAATGGTTTCCGCTAGAAGTTATTGAAAAAAAAATAATTTTGAATAGTATGATGCAATTATGTCGATAACTAAAGTAGGAAAGTTATACCATCTCAACGCGAACATCATCAGTTCATGTCCTACCGACCCAAAGGCGTTCTCTAAGTCTATCCAACACATCGTAACTTGTCTTTCGCTCGTTCTTGCATCTTTAAGGCTTTCCGAAATTAATGTGTTGTGTTCCAGGCATCCAGAAATACCGGGCAAGAACCCTTTCTGGTGATTCGGCCTGAAATACTTATTTTTGATCATGACTTGCGTCATTTTATTTTGTAAAAAAGAGAAAAAGATCTTAGAAATTGTGTTTGTTAAAGCTATGGGTCTAGTATCTTTCGGATTCGTGACACTGTCTTTTTTGTAATGAGGACAAAAATGGCTTTTCCGAATGTTACCGGTATTTTCTTCCTTGACCAGATTTTACCGAATATATTTAAAAGTTTATTACGAACCGACGGACATTTTTTATATACTATGTAAGGAATACCATCAGGACCTGGTGCTGAATTAGTTCTTTTTTATTATTTTATTAATTTCATCCAAAGTTGGTGGGTTAGATTGAAAATCAATAGAAGGACTCTCAGGTCTTTGTTTGTTAGGATCTTTATATAGTTTATGAGTTATATATATCGGCGCAGAAACGAATTGTACGACTAATAAAATCGACGAGTCATCGTGCAGGTGTTCAAAACTTTATAAACAAGTGATTAGTGATATTTGCCCCACTCTTTCGACTATACTGTGTGTAAAAGCGAGGCACAAGGAAGTAAAACATTCGATCTATCGCTTTTAGCTACCACCGTTCTCTCCCTCCGCCTCTGGAACTCCAAGGGGCGTTAATACCATGGGCCAGAAGAATCACATACCTGGGCGTAATCATCGACAGGAGACTCGATGGCCGCCCAGGTAACTAAAGCTACACAGCAGCCAAAGCAGCCTTACACCTCCTTCGGCCGATTCTTCGATCAAAGCTTCCTACCAAAACGAAAGTTAACCTATTTAAGGCGTACGTGAGACCCCACCTCACGTACGCCTCCCCGGCCTGGATTGCTCTGACCAGCGAAAGGCAAAATGCCAAATTATAAATAGTACAAGATAAAGCTCTACGCCGAGCCGTCGGCGCCCCGTGGTGCATAAGAAACGCAACATTGGCGAGGGATTGGCGATTGGCGCACAGTGGCTCTACGCGGAAGAGAGCCACTGTGCGACTTCATATCCAGTCTGGCGGAGAGGATATTTAGCAAAGCCGACACCTCGGACCATGCCCACATTCGAGGTATCGCGCCTTGACACATACGCCCTCCCGACCATCACAACGGAAGGAAGAACACTTAATACCCCAGAGACATACTCCCTGAAACCTCCTAATCAAGCAGCCTCTTAGGTCGCTCGTCGTCTAAGCTGGGCCTCCCCCGGGACAACCGGGGGTCTCACTCGGCTGGACCGACCGCCCTAACTTAGCACTGAATGCTTCCATACTTCATCCCTCGCGAGGGACAATACCCACTCCAACCTGTGCCCATTTTTATGATCATGGATATGCAACCACGGTCAGAGGGCCTAGCCCTGGAACCATTTCTCCTCTCACCCCATGGGGTGTGAGAGAGAAGAATCAGTCAGCGTAAAAGATTCGATTCGTTTGTTACCGTTCATACAGATAACAACTGTGTAAAATTACTTAAAATAAAGTTTGAGATTACTGTATTGGTTTATTTCCATTATGGAATATCAAAATATCTAGGATGATAGATAATGACTATTTTTAAAATATTATATATGTGATGAATATTTTAAAAACACCAGACCGGCTTACTCTGACATATATGTAACCTGTCTTATTTATAAGATGCTGCTAGCTCACATTGCTCATTTAAACTGTGTTGTAAATAATGTTTATTCAAAATTGTGGATTAAAATGCTATTTCTAATATGTTAAAATATTTTAGTTTTTTTTATTGTTTAAGTAAATATTTTAATAACACATTCATGTTTCGAGTTTAGGTAAATCATTGGATTGCATAAGTAATAAGTATCAATTAGCCCAAAAAGAAATATCTGAAGATATCCAGGCCATGAATGATTTGGTTAAAATTTGTCATGATAATTGAAAGCCCTTTGACTCTTTAACAAAATATTATAATACATGTTCTTGTCAACATATTGTGCCAAGTAATTCTGTGTGTGAGGACTGTCATAAAGTAAATAAGAATATCCATGACAGTATGTCAGAAAATATTCTTACATTACCTACATCTTGACTCAAAATATAAGTCTTCAGTGATGAAATAGGCAGAGATATGGGTACTGTACTTTACAGGAAGTTTTCCGGACAATCAGTGACTAACTGCTGCATGCCGGAAGCCTCATTCTCTCGAATTGTAAGTAAAGCTGTTAACATTACTTATTGTCCTAACACTACCTTAGTCTTTATGATTGGGAGAAGGGGAAATGTTAAAAGAAATAACATAATTAAATGATTTAAAAGAATATTAGAACTAAATATTAAAGAAGTTAATTTCTTTACGTTTCCTTATATTTTTGTTTAAGGGTTTGCCTCAAGAAAATAAAATAAGATTCTCACTAAAGCAAATATTTTATACAATGACACATGGCAATTACATTAATAATAACTAAAAAGTTCATGTAATATATAAGGGACGAAGCTTCTTAGCATTCCATGGATCCACCGTGCGGGTGCCGGGCGCATCGCGTTGTAGGGAGAGGAGTGCAAACAGCTCCTGGGACTTGCGACCCAAGTGTAGGTTTAAGAGGCCCCTTTAAAATGCGCATTCACGCTCACCTCAAATGGTTGCGCTTGTTAGATTAATATTGCACTACAAATAAAAAAAATATAAATAATTAAATACTTCCTAAATAATTTAAACTGCTAGGTAAAAAAGGCTAAATTGTTACAAAGGAAACACAAAAGAAAGAATAATATGTAAATTATATTCAATATATATCACATTAGATAAATTGAAGATTATTAATATAAAACACAATATAACCAAATATTCACTTTACAATAATCACTGATACGAGTATACACTTAAATACCCACATAATATATAAGTCATAACAGCAAAAATAAAATATAAGGAATAAAAGTATAACTTAGCTTGCCACAACTCCAGTGTGAAAATAATCCTTTAACAATGGTTAGAAGCCGTTTATAACAATTTCTAAAAGTGACAGTAGCGCTGCCATCTATACTGGAGTTTTTTATAACTTTAATTGATAAATATAAACATTTGTATAGTCAACAGATTTTTCATACAATTCCTAATTTAAAAATGTATTTAAGAGTCATTAAACATATTTGTGATTAACAATATTAAGTATAAAAATACAATAAGTTAATATTAAAAGAATAGCTTCTGATAACTTATCAAAACAACCATTTTTATTACTTAAATGTTTTTTCAATAAAAACAGTAAAATGTTCTAAATAATTCTTGATTCTTCACAATAATTGTTATAAGTATAATATATTATAATATATCAAACAATTATTGTGTCAACGAAAATTAGTAGTTGTGTTTGATTATATTAGTAGAAAGTACTAACTATACAACAACTATATAACAACGTTCTTAAAGAAAAAACAAAATTACTTTCACCACAGGTTGATATGAAAATGTATAATATGTACCTATGTATAAAATGTATATTATGTAGGTATATATAAAATGTATATATAATTTTTAAAATTTTTATAATGTATATTATGTATAAAATGTGTATTTTGTATAAAATGTACATTATGTATATATAAAATGTATATTATGTTTAAAATTTATATAGTGTATATTATGTATAAAATGTGTATTTTGTATAAAATGTATATAATGTATATTATGTATAAAATGTGTATTTTGTATAAAATGTTTATTATGTATAAAATGTATAAAATTTATATTATGTATAAAATGTATTTTATGTATATGTTTAGCTTTGTCATGAAGTAGTTTGCGCCTATTACTCGATACTTATTGTTTTCATCTTGTCGAATAAAGGATTTTAAATCTATATCCCGCACTTTCCCGCTAGATTCTAACCCTACTTCATTTGTTTGAGCACCTATTATTAATTGTTTATGGAATTTAAGTCGTGACCCGAGCTCTGATTCATTTTATCTTTTGCCAAAGATGTTATTATATCATCATGATATTTTTCGATGATGTCTTTTGATAATTCTTAGGTGTTTATAGAGCACCGAGGGTTTCTTTAATTTCATCCCGATTTTTTTTTGGTCTTTGAATACAGTTGAAGAGTCAGCTGAACTTGCCAGCCCAAACCACGACTTCAATAACTTTATGACGTTTGCATCTAACTTACACAAAAGTAAAACCCTTTAAGATCGTAAACTAGAAAAGGCCAATATAGACGTGACGATAGATAGTTTTAATATGGATATATATACCTTCTTTGATATTGTTAATTGGTTTATCGTTTACCTTTTTAAGATCACTTAAAAGCTATCGACCATTACATCTAGATGTAGTGTGCGACCTTTGTAATCTACTTTTTTGCCTAAAAATTTGAATGGGGCTGCTTCAGTTTTTGTAACAACACTTTGGCCGTCTATTACAAGACCCGGATTGTAAGAGGTTATATTTGGTGTCTCCTCTACCCAGACACACAGACAGTGGCATTTACTGGGTTTTGTCCTTAGTCCGTCAGTCCACTTACAGAAATCCTCTACTTCATTTAAAAATACCTGATATGGTTTGGGGTTGCGCGTCAGTATGGCGAGATCGTCTGCAAATGCTAGTATGGATTCCGTGTATTCATTATTAAATTTAAACCGATGACCCCACTTTTTCTCATTAGTTGTTAATTTATCTATCAAAATGTTAATTATTATTTTAAATATTATTGGAGAAATACAACAACCTTGAAATAAACCTTTATTATAGCTTAACGGATGGGAATGGTTCCCGCTAGAAGTTATAAAAAAAATCTATTTGATAAAATCCGTATATTGTAGTTATGTGACTTTATTTCCGTTTGTTGATGTACTTAGGGAACTAATGTTTGGTTCAATCTCTTTCAAACCTGGTTGGTCTGTAACAATATCTTCTAACATTATTAAAATTAAAATTTTTAGTTGTTCGTTTTTATCCTCATTTGCATCTAACACTCGATTCCTACTCAAGAAATCTGCCTCTGAATTGAGTGTTCCTGGAGTATATTTAATTTTAAAATCATACATACGGTGACAAATAATTAATATGTTAAATCTTCTAATTCATCGTTCTAGACCTGATACTCAAGTTTTCCAAAAGTTTATAGTCAGGAAATACTACAAACGTTCTACTTATTAGCCTGTATTGCCAGTATCTTATTGTTTCCATAATAGCTAAACATGCTAAGTGTATTGGTTTTTTTTTCTTGGGCTTGATTTAATATTTTTGAGAAGAATTCTACTGGTTTTTCTACTCCGTTTGGCTCTACTTGCTGCAAAGATGATTAGATATTGGACATATCTATTCTTCAGGTAACAATATTTTATTGATTTCTCTGAACTCAACACATAATCTTGACTTTTTCTTGTCACTTTCTTTGAAGGCTAAAGTTACTGGTACCGCAAATGGACTGTATGATTCTTCCATAAGATTTTTATCTAGTACCTTTGCTATTTGTTGTTCTATCTCTTTTAAGTCCTCAATCGAACATCTATAAGGTCTTTTACTACAATATGTCTACCAGTAGATCAATTCGTGCTTCTTGTTCTCTAACCGTACCAATGTCATGTTTATCTTTTACTAAACTTGCTTTGTAAGTATCGAGTAGCTTAAATATTTCTGATCTTTGTTCTACAGTTAAATTCCTCAACTTCCAGATCTTAAAGTCTGCCTCTTTCATGTGTTTATTAAAATTTACTGAACAATGACTTGATATTTTTTTTTCGTCCTCATACATAAATTCTTTTTTCTCCTCAAAACTTTTTCCTAATTTTTTTATTTATTTTCAAATATTTATCTAAAATTTCAAATATTTGTCTTGAAATTGTCTAAGTCTAAACTGTTTTATTATATCCAGCCCTATCAAAAAAATATTTTCCATCTATAATATAAACATCAACTTTTCTTCTGCAATATATTTGGTGGCAGCGAAGGATGCAAGAAAAGTCAATTATTTAGTAAACGCTAAATTAAAATATTACAATTTAAATTATAATTAATTATTATTAAAGAAGTGTGTCTTTAAGTCAGCGATTGACCCAAAAATGAATGTTCCCTTGGCCGGTTCCCACCGATGCAGCGTGTAAGGCGAAGAGGGCTTCAACGAACGCGAACTCCGAACGCGGCGCGACTGCGACACGCAATTCGCGCCGCGAGTCCGCCACGCGCAGAGCTCATGATTAAGGACCCCGAAGGGGTTCGAAACTAGTCCGATTTAATTTCTAATGTGAATACAGCCGGGTAAATATAAATATAATAGTCATGGTTCACGAAGGTTTAAATTTAAAAATTGCTAACTAATACGGCGCGGTTTTGCAAAATAAAGCTAAGTAGTTCGCGAGATTACGAATAAAACGCATAAAACTGGAGTGCGGTTTAGATTATGTAGTGCAGTGTCGTGATAATGGAGTGTTATCAAAATTCTTACGAGTTAAACCCATTAAGTGCATCCCCAATTATGATAAGTTCTTTCGTAAAACCTTATAAAAGAGTGCTGCGATCACCCGCGCGCGTCAAAAGTTCATAAACCAAAAGTGATCATCTTATCTAAGTACGAATTGAGCAATAACGACGTCGGTGTACTGTCAAAAGGATTGAATTTCGCCCCAACACCGCGTTCAATACCGAAAGAATTGATTATTCGTGGCCTAGAGGACACTATAATTAGGAACTCAATTCCAATGAACGATGCGGATTGCTTACGACAAGACATTGCGCGTTATAACGTAAGTCCAAACCACAAAAAAAATATTGAGAAAGAGGATAGGGTTGCTTTGTCAAAGTTATGTAACAATAAGGATATTTTAATATTACCGGCGGATAAAGGACATGACACAGTGATTGTAGATACTTAATTATAAGAAAATAAAATCATAACTTTATTATCAGATAATAACACCTACAAGAAAGTTAACTACAACCCCACTAATAGAACTGTCAACAAACTAACAACATTGTTGCAGGCGCTTAATAATAAAGACCTTTTAAAAGCATTACGTCCGATAAATCCCACTGCCCCTAAGTTGTATGGACTTCGAAAAATTCACAAACAGGATTATCATTCAAGACCTATAGTGAGCCAGATAGACTCTCCCATATACGAGGTAGCCCGTTACTTAGCCACTAATTTAAAACATTTGACAGGCAAAACTGAGACTTATGTAAAAGATTCGAGACATTTTATACAACTAATCGGTGAGATTAAAATCAATGACACCGAAATAATGGTTAGTTTTGACATAGTGTCGTCATTTACTAACATCGCTATAAATGAAGTTATTGATATAATAAACATCTTAGCTCAAAATAACTTAGAACCGTCTCTAATACCACTGATAACGTTTTGTTTAGAAAGTGCTTATTTTGTATGGCGTGGGGATTATTTCATGCAAATTGATGGGGTAGCTATGGGGTCGCCTATTGCTCCCGTGATAGCAAATATTTTCATGGAGTGGTTTGAGAAAACCTTTATATTTAACCATCCTCTCAGACCTCGATACTGATGGCGGTATGTAGATGACGTTTTCGCAATTGTATCCAAAGACCAGCTTCAAAACTTAGAGTATTACCTTAACGGGGCACATAAAAAGTTGAAGTTCACAGTGGAAAGAGAATTAGATTGTAGGTTACCATTCTTAGACGTGATGGTGAAACGAACTACTGAGGGCCGTCTAATAACTAAGGTATATAGGAAGCCGACGCACACCGACCATTATATACAGGCCCAGTCGCACCACCATCCGGCCCACTTAGCAGCACTACCTCGTACGCTAATAAATAGAGCGTTACAACTATGTGACCCTATATACGTGAAGGACGAACTTAAACACGACAGAAAGGTAGTGGAAAGTAACGGATATAATTGGCGTCAAAGCCTAAGAGTTGTAAATAAGAAATCCTACAATACTAAATTAGAGGCATCGCGTTCACCTACTTACTTACCATATATTAAAGGAGTTACTGATAGGATAGGGTACTTATTACGTCGTAATTATAATATTAAAACTATCTTTCGTGCGCACTGCAAGTTACGGTCACCTAAAGACGATAACTCGTCGAAACGTTAATACGGATCACCGAACATATACGTAGTGTTAAAAATTTAGACAGCAATGGCTCAGCGATAACGGAACACGTCTTAGATTCGGGAACGGCGCATTTCATACGTTTTGACAAAGCGTCCGTATTAGCAAGGGAAAAGTTTTTAGTACCGCGTAAAGTACGGGAGGCTATCGAAATTAGTCGTATACCGAACTTCAATAGGGATAGTGGTTGGACCTTACCATCGGCGTGGAAACCGGTTATCAATACAATGAAGAGCAAGGTCTATTCAGAAGATTTTAATAGTGACACAGTGAGTTCAGTGAGTACACGACGGGTTACAACGACGAGTGACGAAGAACTGCAAGAGTCCTCTGATGACAACACTACATCTTCCCCCCCGCCGCCGCCGCCACCTTCGCGTCGGGCCCAGAGAGCTGCGGCACGCACTTCTCACCGCGAGTCCGCCACGCTCAGAGCTCATGATTAAGGACCCCGAATGGGTTCGAAACTAGTCGGGCACATTCCGATTTAATTTCTACGTGAATACAGCCGGGTAAATATAAATATGATAAAAAGAAGATGGTGAAAAATAAAACAAAAAAAAGAAAAAACAACTAAATCTTACCTACTCGTAAACTGTATTTATATAATAAACATACACATATAGTATAATATAATATATATTAAAATCTTATTAACACATCTATCTACTTAAAATATATGAGAATTAAATTTACATAATGAACGTCTATTGTTCGTTGTCGTACCATTTCCGCTGGTTTTTCTTAAAAGAGACTAAAGAGGACAACTCACGAATGGACTTTGGTAGTCCATTCCATAAATTAACAGCATGTACAGTGAAAGACCCCGCATAATAATTTGAGTTGGCACTCGGTAATGCAAGTTTCATATTAGCGCCGGATCTCAAACGCTCTTTACATAAATTGGCCAAATATTGAAAACTCTCTTTCAAATAAACAGGTAATACCGGATAAAAAAGGATGTTATATAGGAGTGTAAGAACATGCATATTCTTTTTGGATTTTATCGGAAGCCAATTCAGTTTTCTTCTAAATTCAGAAATGTGATCAAACTTACGCAAACCGAAAATAAATCTTATTGCAACATTTTGGAGGCGTTCAAGCTTTAATAACAACTCATTCGAAGGATCTAGGAAAACAACGTCACAGTTATCAATAAGAGGAATTAGCCAACATTAACTAAGTTTTAATAGGAAGACATTTTGTAAACGCTTTTTTTTTTTACATTGAACTAAGTTGTTGCTTGACTACATTCCACCTGATGGTAAGTGAAATGTAGTCATAGTTGGTAAGGCGCATCAACTTAGGAGCAGTCTATTCACTCTTCGCTTGAAGACACCCACATTGTACTTGGACGGAAATACCGACGCAGGCAAGCTATTCCAGTCCTTCGCTGTACGAATTAAAAACGACGAGTCAAAACGTTACGTACGGACAGGTGGAATGTCCACAACGAAAGGATGGATGCTCGCCGTGCGTCGGAACGTCCGGTGATTGAAGGGGGATGGGGGAATCAGATCATGCAATTCCAGCGCACACTCACCAAAATGTATCCTATAGAATACTGAGAAGTTCGCGACTCTACGTCTGTGTTCGAGACTATGGAGTTGAGTTGAGTTGGACGTCAACCAGCTCAGTGTCGCCAATTAGTCTCTTAGCTCGCCTCTCAATTGAGTCCAGAGCTGCAAAATGACATTTTGCGGCACCAGCCACTATATGGCCGCAGGACTCTACACACGACCGGATTTATGCTTTATATTCTACTAGCAATTGTCCCGGTGTGAAGTAGTGTCGGACCCTCGCAAGAACGCCAAGCTTGCTGGCGGCTGCTCTTGCTCTAGACTCAATGAACCGACCAAAGTTGAGGTTCGAGGAAATCTCTATCCCTAGCAACTGAAGTCGGTCACTGTATTCCAAAGATACATTCCGGAAAGTAGGAGCCAAGGTGAAAGGGCTCCTTTTAGCAGTGAATAAACACGTCTGCGTTTTGGTGGCGTTGAATTTAACAAGGTTGGCATTGCCCCATAGGGAGACTGCCTGTAGCTTGTCATTCAAACGCTGCACCATGGCTTCTCTTTCAGCCTGTACTTGATCTCTACTGGCCCGAGTACTCGGCAGGTATCTTTCCACCACTGTGCTGTCGTCTGCATACCCATAGATACCGGGTTTGAGCAGATCATTAATATGCAGCAGGAAGAGAGTTGCAGAAAGAACGGACCCCTGAGGAACTCCGGCATTTACTGTTAAGGGCTCCGATGAGCACCCGTCAACAACCACTCGGATAGTTCTTAGGTTCAGGAATTCCGTTACCGAGCCGATCAGACCAGAAGATATACCGTACGCTGAAAGCTTGCTTAAATGGCTCGCATGCCAGACCCTGTCAAATGCCTTCGAGACGTCTAGAGAGACGGCGACCGCTTCTCCATTCCTCTCGATGGCTTCGCCTAAAACGCTCCTATAATCTTGCAGAGTATGGAGGTGATTGAAATCGGTCTGTAATTGGCAGGATCGGCACGACTACCCTTTTTGGGCACTGGCTGCATGTTTGCAAGCTTCCTGGATTTTGGCACAATTCCAGTCTTGAAAGAGAGGCGATACAGACGTGTCAATATAGGAGACAACTCAGCTGCACATATCTTGAGCAGAATAGCTGGTATACCATCAGGACCACTAGCTTTGTTCATATCTAGACGACACAATGCTCTCCATACCTCTTTGTTTGTGATGCGGATTTTAGGCATCGAAATCCCGCAGTGAGGAAGATGTGCTGGGGTAGTGTTGCCAGGGTCTAGATGCGAATTTTCAGCGCAAAAGAGAAGCAAATAGATTCGCTTTCTCTTTCGCTCCATGAGCCAGAGATCCATCTTCAGCAGAGGTGGCAGTGGAGTTCGGCAGAAATTCGACTCAATCGCTTTGGAAAGGGACCAGAAATCTCGACTACCTGATGGCTAACCTGAAACCTTCTCGCCAATCTTAGCGTTCCGACCGAGTTAATTCCTCCGTAATGCCTTTTTGTAGGACTTAGCAGCTTGGTTAAAGGCTCTCTTCTTGAAACTTACATCCGAAGCTTTGCGGTCTCGAGCATCAGCCCAAGTAACATATGCCGAATGCTTTTGCTTTTCAGCATAACCACACTCTGCATTGAACCAAGGGCGAGCTTTGCCACCGATAGGTACTTCAGCAAACGGGATAAAATACTCCATTGCCTGATGTACCACATCAGTTATAACATCCGCGCAACTCGACGGATCCTCAGAAGAGAAGCAGACCTGCCGCCAAGGATAAGATGCAAAGTAGTGCCACATCTCATCCCAATCTGCCGACTTGTATTTCCAAATTCGCCTAACACCATGAGGATCTAAACCCGACTGGGAATAAATAAATACAGATTTCACCAGACAGTGATTGGAAGTTCCCAAGGGGGAGGAAACCTCTACAAGATACCTGTCCGGATCAGTTGTCAGCAGAAGGTCCAGGAAATTAGCTGTATGGCCTTCTACATCAGGTACCCTTGTCGCTTGCCTCCCCAGCTGAAAGAGGTCCAAAGACAATGCAAAGTTCCGCGCTTCTCTTCCAGCATGGTCGGTCTTCTGGTATGGGAATAGCCAGTCTTGATGACAGGCATTAAAGTCCCCCAGAAAGACGAGCTGCGCTAAAGGGTACTGATGCAGAGCCGTATCAGCGGTCTCACTGAGATATTTAAATAAGCGAGTTGTCTCCTGATCACCGCTTTGTGAACGGTAAACACAGGAATACAGGATGTTTTTCTTTTCCTGTGTCTACTAAAACCCATAGCACTGAAAAACTGTCTTCAAGCTGGCGGAGACGCATAAAACAGAGGTCATTCCTGTTAGTAAATAGGAACGCAACCAGAATATTTTTTTTTTTGTCTATGACCCCACTTCTGTATTCTCTCTCTCTCGTTGTCTGTCCGCGCTTTTACATGAAAATAAAACTTCCATTTAAAGTAAAAATATACGCTTTAATTATTTACCACAACCACAATTGATAATCCTTTATGGTAGCAGAGCGTGGTTCTATAGTGGTACAGTTAAAAAATATCGAGTAAGTGAAATAACTTTAACCTGAAAAGTTGCCGGCACATTATTGAATTTGAGGTTATGAAAATTTACGATCACAGTCTGTAAATTGCATATTTTGGTGAAACCCAGTAAGATGAGTCCAAATAATATGTTCAATCTGGAGAAATTGGTCGGAAGAGAAAATTTTGCAACCTGGAAGTTTAGCATGAAGACGTACTTGGAGCACGAAGATCTATGGTGTTGTGTTGAGCGCCCCGATGATAAATCTGTCGATGCTAGTAAAGACGTAAAGGCGAAGTCAAAGCTGATATTGTTGTTGGACCCGCAGAATTACGTACATGTTCAGGAATGCAAAACTGCGAAAGAAGTATGGGAGAATTTACAAAGGGCTTTTGATGACAACGGATTAACCAGAAGAGTAGGTCTACTTAAGGATCTGATAAATACTACACTGGAGTCGAGTAATAGTGTTGAAGACTATGTTTGTAAAATAATGAACACTGCTCACAAACTGCGCAACATTGGATTTGATGTTAACGATGAGTGGCTTGGCACTTTGATGTTGGCTGGCCTACCAGAAGAGTACAAGCCTATGATAATGGGGCTTGAGAGTTCTGGTATTCAAATCAGTGCAGATTCTGTAAAAACTAAACTCATACAAGAGATTAACACATCAAAGTCAACTGCTTTCTACACAAACACTAAGAAAACAGGGAATAATGTGCAGCCAGTGAGATCAAAGGGACCTAGATGTTATAACTGCAATAAGAATGGTCATTTTGCCAAATATTGTAAACAGCCAAAGAAACAATCAGCCAGCAAAGGAGAGAGCTCCAGCTTTGTAGCAGCTTTTTCAGCCACTGTCAAAGAAATCATTAGTGATGATGTGAAGAAGCTGCCCAGTTGCACTGATGGTGTGACTCTGACTCAGGAAGAATGTAATGTCACATGCACTTATTGTATGGAAGGCAAGCAAGCAAGGACGCCATTCAAAAATGTGGGTTCTAGAGCAACAAGACCGCTGGAACTGATACATTCAGACTTGTGTGGCCCCATGGAAAATTTATCATTTGGAGGTATGAAATACTTTATTACTTACATTGATGACTACACACGAATGGTCTATGTATATTTTCTGAAAGATAAGTCAAACATTTTAGAAACATTTAAGGATTTTAAGTTGAAAGTAGAGAATGAATTGAATCATAAAATAACTAAGCTTCGCACAGATAATGGTAAGGAATACTGTAACCATAACTTTGAAAAGTTCTTATCTAAGCATGGTATAATCCATCAGACCTCTACTCCGTACACTCCCCAGCAAAACGGCATGGCCGAGAGAATGAACAGGACTTTGGTGGAACGAGCACGGTGCATGTTGTTCTATGCCAACCTGGAGAAGAGCTACTGGGCTGAAGCTGTGGCAACTGCTGCATATGTCATAAACCGTTCCCCGACAAAGTCACTACAAGGTAGAACTCCATATGAAATGTGGAAAAGTAAGAAACCTAATTTATCACACATGAAAATATTTGGCTCCGAAGCTATGGTTTATGTACCTAAGGAAAAACGCCAAAAATGGGACAGAAAATCTGTAAAAATGATATTTGTGGGTTATTGTGAAAACACAAAGGGTTATCGTTTTGTGGATCCTAAGACACACAAAGTTGTCAAAAGTAGAGATGTTTCTTTTATTGAAAATTATAATGAGGATGTCAGTGTACCAGTTGATTGTGAAACTTATATTCCAGCAAACTCAGGCAGTGAGAGAAGCAAAATACACACTCAGGAGTCATTATCCACATCTTCACCTGTGATGTCCAGCAGAGACTCAGACGCACAAGGATATAATGGAGACTCAAGTGAGTATGACACTGACACAGGAGAACTTGATGAAACTTACTATCCTCCATATTCGCAAAGACAGGATTACAATAGTAATGTAACATTGAGGTCAACACGGTCACGGGCTAAACAAGATGAGGCACAAAATGATAAGATGGGCTTATTGTGTTTGTTAACTGATTTGACTGACCCACAGACTGTTGAGCAAGCACTTGCATCACCACAAGCTACAGAATGGAAGAGGGCCATGGATGAGGAGTATACTTCCCTGATGAAAAATAAAACATGGACTTTGACAGATCTCCCTCCAGGTAAGAAGGCTCTCCCAAATAAATGGGTTTTTAAGACAAAAACAGACCAGAGTGGGAACGTTCAGAGATACAAGGCAAGGCTTGTGATAAAAGGATATGCACAAAGATGGGGAACAGATTATGAAGAAATATACTCACCAGTTGTCAGGTATACAACTATTCGCTATCTATTTGCCCTAGCAGCCAGGTATGGATTGGAAATAGATCAGATGGATGCTGTATCTGCTTTTCTGCAAGGAGAGATTGATAGAGTAATTTACATGCAACAGCCAGAGGAGTATAAACTTGGATCTCAGGTATGCATGCTACAGAAATCTATATACGGACTCAAGCAGGCCAGCAGACTCTGGAACCTGAAATTAAATTCTGTCCTGCACGAGTTAGGAATGACACAATCAAAAACAGATTCTTGTGTCTATTATAATAAAGATAAGAATGCTTTTATAGCCATCTGGGTGGATGATTTGATTTTATTCACTGCTGAAGAAAACACAAAAATTAATTTCAAAGAGAAACTGAAAAACCACTTTGAAATGAAAGATATTGGCCCAGCAAGTCAATGTGTTGGTCTACATATCACCAGAGACGGTGATAAAGTACTACTAGATCAAGAAAAATATATAAATGAAATATTAGCTCGGTTCAGAATGTCAGACTGTAAATCTGTGAAAACACCATTTGAAGCTGGCATGAAACTTGGTGCTAAAAATGAAGAAGATGAAATTACTGACTGTCCATATCAACAGGCCATTGGCTCCTTACTGTATGTGGCTCAAGGTACCCGGCCTGATATATCGTTTGCAGTAAACACACTGAGCAGATTTAACAAAAATCCTACGACTGCACACTGGGCTGCAGTAAAAAGAATTTTCAGGTATCTGCAGGGTACCAAAGACTTGAAGCTGATTTATACCAAAGATGGTAATGAGAAAATCACAGGATATTGTGATGCAGATTGGGCAAGTGATGTGCGCGACAGGAAGTCGTGCACGGGTTACATTTTTTTGTTACAGGGTGGTGCAATATCTTGGCGGTCACAAAAGCAGCAGACTGTGGCTTTATCCACTGCTGAGGCCGAATACATGTCGATGTCCTCGGCGGCGCAGGAGGCACTGTGGCTCCAACAACTGCATGCTGAGCTTGGTCAAGAACAGAGCAATCCGCTCGTCATATTTAGTGATAACCAGAGTGCAATTAAATTGTCCAAAAATGACTGTTATTTACCTAGGTCACGACATATTGATATCCGCTATCATTTTCTCAAAGATCATGTTAATAATTTAGATATAAAGTTTAGTTATGTTAAGGGTGAGGAAATGATTGCCGATAATCTAACTAAGGGCACCACAGCTGACAAGCATTTGTATTGTGTAAAAATGATGGGGTTGCGTCCCTAGGGAGGGTGTTAGTAAATAGGAACGCAACCAGAATATTTTTTTTTTTGTCTATGACCCCACTTCTGTATTCTCTCTCTCTCGTTGTCTGTCCGCGCTTTTACATGAAAATAAAACTTCCATTTAAAGTAAAAATATACGCTTTAATTATTTACCACAACCACAATTGATAATCCTTTAATTCCGGACATACACACAGACCCCGGCACGTGAGCGGAAATTATGCTCCAACGTGTAATTAGGAAAATCGAGGTGTGCAGCGGTCAAAGGACTTTGAATCTGCGTCTCCGTCAAAAAGAGCAATTGCGGCAACGTAAAGCAACTGTTCAGACCCATTTCCCATGTACGGCTTCATCGTAGAGTAGAAGGGAATAGAACTGTTGCGTAAGGTGCTTAAGACTCTCACAATGGCTGGTTCTTCTATCAATTTGGGTAAATGTTCTTTTCTGGTTACGGAAGTTGAATATTTATGTAGGCTTATAAGCCAAGGTCAGGTTAGACCGAGTCCACGAAAAGTGGAAGCCTTAGTTAAGCCTCGCCAGAAACCTAAGCAGACAACACTGGGGATGCGGTATATTCCGGCCGTGCAAGTCTCTCTCGGGAAAACGTCGATGGGTGCCGAAAGAAACTTATGTCTTCTATAGAGACATCCTTGGGGATGGTCTTAGAGTGGGGTGAACTGAACCTCGTTCAATTTAATCCTCAAAAGACACAGGTTTGCGCGTTTACTACTAAGAAAACACCATTTGTCGTATCGCCACTCTTCGAAAGCACACCCCTCAACGCCTCGTCAAGTATCAGTATACTGGGCCTCGACATTTAGAGCGACTGTCAGTTTCGTGGTCTTTTGGAGAGCAAGGCCAAACTTGCCTCGATAAAATTGGGTGTAATCAATAGAGCGAGGCAGTATTTCAATCCTGGCCAAAGACTTGCGCTCTATAAGGCATATGGAATACTGCTCTCATCTCTGGTCCGGTTCACCCCAATATCAGCTTCTACCTTTTGACCGCATATAACGGAGAGCCGTTTGGATTGTCGGGGACCTAGTGCTCTGTAAACGGCTGGACTCTTTGGTATTGCATAAAGACGTGGCTTCTTTGTGCGTTTTCTATCGCATTTACAATGGGGAGTGCTCCGAAGAGCTTTTTGATCTGATGCCCGCCGCCGAATTTCACCACCGCACAGCACAACATCGCCTGCAATACCATCCTTACCACCTGGATGCGTGGTGATCCTCTACTGTGGAATGGACTTCCTTCGGCGGTGTTTCCAGATCGATACGACATGGGTACCTTCAAAAAAGGCGTTTATACCCACCTCCAAGGCCGGCAACGCTCTTATGAGTCCTCGGACGTTGCAAGAGTTCGTGGGCGGCGATGATCACTTTACACCTGTGATCCGCACGCTCATTTGCCCTCTTATAACATAAAAAAAAAACATTAATTTTAGATTTTAATAACATATTATCTGAGAGTGTGGTTAAATTTTGCTGTGTAAGAGTAAATGCATCGATAGCATAATTTAATTGTTGTTCGTTGACATTTATCTTATTTAAAGTTTCTCTCAAAGAAGACAGTGTGGATGTTGTGACAAAGATATTTTGTTTAACTAATTTTGATAGTTTAGTTTGGTCATTTTCAATAAGTTTAGTAGCGTCACTGTATCTAATAGCATCCTCTTCATCCATAGTGCTGAATAAATGTTTGAATACAGTACCTACTCCATCAATCCAGGCTGATCTTTTGGGTCTAGACGCAATTAAATGTGATATAGAATCAAAATCACGAATTATATTGTTGTATCTTATAGATAAAGGTTGGTGTAGATTGATACATTCGGAGTCTGAATATAGAGCACTTTTTTAATATGAGGTTGTATATATGAAATGTCCACGGGAATTATAACATTATGATATCCATCTATTATTTGAACGGGATCAAAATATATGCCGGATGTATTTATCGAAGTTTCAATGTAGTTTTCTTGTGCAGAAGATAAGGAACTGCAAAAATTAAGGGTATTTTATAATAACTATTATTAATATCTAATAACAATAGACTTATAATTATGAATTTTATATTTATATATAAAAAAAAGGTATATAGCTTATTAAGAATAATAATCAAGAATCGCGACGGCGAGCCAATTTAACTTGATCAAAGTGATGAGTCACGTGTCGCCTATTTATCAATAGGGTTTCTACCATTTACTTTAATAATTCTATAAAGGCCTTTCCAAATTGGTGATAAAGCTTTACACAGACGTAAATGGTTTTTCAAGATAACGTAGTCGCCATGATAAGTTACGGCGCGACTATGAGTATGGTAATAATTTTTTGAAGAAGTTTTGGATTTGTTTATATGTTCAATGACTCTATCTCGTGTGATTTGAAGACGGTGTTGTAACATTTTAATATATTCAGGATAAATAGCGCTTGAGGCGGATTCATAGATTGAATTAGGAAGAATAACTTTATGTCCGAAAAGTAGTTCATATGGAGTGAAATTAGTAGTGGAGTGCTGCTGTGTGAGTGTGCAGTGATCTGCTGTATTATATGCTAACATGGTTGTATAGATGTATTGTGGCCAGTTATCTTGGGCTTCAGATATAAATGATTTATGACACTCTTTTAATGTTGAATGACTACGCTCTAATGCACCTTGTGTTTGAGGATGATAAGGAGAGGACCAAAGTTGTTTTATCTTAAGGAATTTGCATGTTTCTTTACACATTTCTGCAGTGATACTTGTACCTTGGTCGGTAAGGATCATTTTAGGAATACCGAATAAGGAGATGAAATGGATCAAACAGTCACTGGTTTCTGCAGCAGTGGTACTACGAATAGGATACGCTACAGAATATTTTGTTAAATCATCTTGAAGAGTAAGGACATATTTTATTTTGACAGTACCGGATTCAGGGAGAGGACCAACTATGTCAATGGATACTCTTTCAAAAGGAGTTGAGGATGTAGTTGTTAAGGAATTTGCATTGGTGTCTATTAATTTTTCTTAGAGCTTTATTAGTTTGACATGAAGTACAGTTCTTTACATAATCCTCTATTTCACTACGCATGTTTTTCCAATAATATTGTTCTAGGATTTTATTGAACATTCTATTGGAACAAAGATGTCCGGCAATAGGGATGTCGTGATTTTCACGAAGGATTCATTTAGCTTCAGAAGGACTGATATAATATATTTTATTACGGTATATGTTAATAAGAATACCAGTATTATGGAAAAGATAGGCCAGCATATTATAAATTTTGATGTATGTGTATTTATCGACAGGGTTTTTAAAATCAGTAATACTTATTTTATCGATAGTTTCATTATGAGACTAGCTGACCCGGCGAACTTTGTTCCGCCTAATGGCAATAAATAAGCAGATTGTGTTTTTTTTTTATTGGAAAAAATACAAAAAAAAATTAAATAACTACATTAATCATTCATTATTATTTCTGTATTTTAGTACATAGGTTGCTCTTCACTTAAGTACCCTGTGATACACGACATTTTTCATTTTATTATCAGGCGCAAAAACAAACAACGCAGATGGTCTTCCGACCCGTGAACATGCCACGTATAATTGACCATGGGAAAAACATGAATGTTCTAGATTTAAACCACAAACTTTTAAGGATTGGCCTTGTGATTTGTTGATGGTCATGGCAAATGCAAGACGTATCGGAAATTGAAGTCTTTTAAATTCAAACGGCATATCGGTTGGGATCATCGGGATCCTCGGAATGAGAACTTCCTCACCTTTGAATTTTCCTATCATTATCGTAGCGTAAATTACATTGTTCATCAATTTACTAACCACCAAACGCGTACCGTTGCACAGTTTTGGTTGGTTTATGTTTCGAAGCATGATTACTACGGAGCCAACCTTTAGGCGTAAATTGTGCGGTGGTAAGCCAGGCACAAGGTCCAAAGAGTTTAAAAATTCAATTGGATAGTTGGTGGCTTCATCTTCATTTGTGACGCAGTCAATAGATTTGAATGAATGCATTGTTCCAATGATCTTATTTTGAATTATGCAGTTCAGGTCATCTACATCTTTATTCTTAGCCGCTAAAATTGCTCGCTCACTCAACCATTCATTATTTTTGTAGTTAGAAATAATATTTGCAAATACATTGTTGATAAGTTCGTCTTTTGATGAGACAAAATTACAGAAATTATTTGGAAATGATATTAATCCGCTCGATTCATCGACAGGTACTTGACCATTACCGATAGTCAGCAATTGCTCCGAGAAATCTTCAGCAGATGTATCATTAAGAAATGTAACTCTCATGTTTGTTGTCAGCTGCAGTTTCTTCACATAGTGCCATAGATTTGACGATTTGAGGCAAGCGTTTATTTCATCGGCAGCCGTAGATCTTTGAATTACTGGCAGTATTTGGCGGAAATCGCCAGACAGTAAAATCATTGCTCCTCCAAAACATCTCGAGTCATTGCGTAAATCTTTTAATGTTCGGTTAAGTGCTTCTAATGCACGTTTATGCGCCATTGTGCATTCGTCCCAGATGATGATTTTCGATGCCGCTAAAACTTTGGCCATTGCTGAGTGTTTTGCAATATTACACGTTGGTTCTTCAATAGTTTGAAGATTTAACGGTAATTTGAATGCTGAATGAGCCGTACGGCATCCTTCTAACAATGTGGCTGCTATTCCAGAAGAAGAACTGAACTGCAACCGCTATGTTGGATCTCGCCCGAACAGTTGCTAAAACTAATGACATAAGGAATGTCTTGCCAGTTCCACCAGGGGCATCTAGGAAATATAAACCACCATTTTCATCAGCGATTGCCTTCATTAAAGTATCATAAACTTCCTTTTGTTGGTAATTCAACAGGGGTACATTCCTTTGAACTACTAAATCTAATTCCTGGCGATCATATTCACGTTCCCGTTCCAATTCTCGATTAAATGCGTCATTCATTTCACGATTTGGCGCTGGTATTCCTAACCTGATTAATAAATTACCGCACATGAGGTAACACATATCTTCGATCAAGAGTAAAGCACGATTATGTATCTCCTCATTCATCTCAATATCGTGATTTCTGGAACCGACACGACTTTTATGTAAAATATCTTCTGACATACTATCTTTGTATTTGTGCCACAGGTTACATGGGTTTGATGGAAAACATGTCGAAATTATGATAGCGAATAATGTGCGTATCTGACTTGGAGATGCAGAGATAGTGGCCTCAGCGATTGTTGTATCGCAATGGGTATCGTTTTCTAATAAGTTCAATTCTTCACATGCAGCACGATATGTTGGGAACATTACACCATTAACAGTTCGTAGTGTCTCAAATGAAGTTGGACCACGCACATTTACCAGCAACAACCGCAAATAGAAACATTCATCATTCTTTGGATGAACTGTATACATACGACCAAGAGCATCAGTAGAACGCACATCTGGATACCCAGGAACCGCATTACCTTGCTTCCGTCTTTGAAAATTCTTGGATGAAGCATTCCAAGTATAATAACGTGGCATATCCGAGTAAAGCAAAGTTCGTGCAAACTGATCGCTTTGGCAGATTGCAAAAAAACTGGTTAATGTAGTTGCTGGAGGTGTTTCAGCACGTTGCGTAGCATTCGAAGCCGTGAAATATACTCGTTGACCATTCTCCAGATGCACCGCCAACTGTATAACAGTAGGATGTCGTTCGTGAATTGGAAATGCGAATATACGCCAAATCGCTTCATTACAGTTCACATAACGACCAACTTGATAGCGTGAAATTTCATCGTTGGTATTTGAGGATTGCAATCCAAAAACCGCCATATCACTTTCTTTAGCCTTTCATGACATATTTGCAAATATATTTTATGGACTTAACTGAATTGCAGTATTCAACGTTGCAATGTGTCTTGAACGTTTTAGAAATAAGTGGCGAATATGGAACAATCCAACTGTTGTCGACAACGAAATCCATTCTTTTCACTTTTGTTGAGACAGTTCGACCGTTGTCATCTGGTGATCGACGCCGATACAGCGGATACCCATCGTTGACAGTGACAGTCTCCGCTGTTAATTTCCGTGGATATCGTTTAGAGCACTTTCCATCGACCATGCAAGGTGATTGGGGATTGATGGCACCACACGGTCCATGAATCATATTTTTTTTTTTGAAAATACTAGAAAACTCTATCTAGTATACAAATTTTCCTCCCCATGGGCGGGGGAGTCCTTTTTTTTGGTAGGTAATAAGTTATTCAGCCCATAGTTCTTTATTAATATTAGAAGTTAAGTATTAGGTCTAATTTTAGTTTCGGTTAATTAAGTAACCAGAGTACTAAGTAGTTTATCATGCAGGGAATAGTGAGTAGTGAGTACATCTATCATACTGGTAAGAGGAAGGTGAGGTAAGCGTACTGTGTATGCACTCTGCACTCTGGTCACCATACCGAAAGGAAGCATATTTCTTATAATATATACAAATTGATTTACAGTAAGTAAATTAGACATGGTACTAAGTAAATTAGGTAGACATATAACTAAGTAAATTAGGTTGACATGGTTAAAGAAAAGGTAAGTATAGTACAAACATACACATATAGTGGTAAGTAAATGAATATATATATCGGCGCAACAACGAATTGTACGACTAATGAAAATCGGCAAGTCATCGTGCAGGTGTTTCAAACTTTGTAAACAAGTGATTAGTGATATTTGACCCACTCCTTCGACTATGCTGTGTATAAAAGCGAGGCACAAGGAAGGGAAATGGTCGATTTGTTTGTTACTGTTCATACGGATAACAACTGTGTAAAATTACTTTACTTAAAATAAAGTTTGAGTTTACTGTATTGGTTTATTTCTATTATGGAACACCAAAATATCAAGGAAAATAGATAATGACGTCAGCTGTGCCTGACGTCATAGTTTTTAAAAGACACCTGACCGGCTTCCTCCGACATCAGAAGTGGGATCTGAAGCTCATTGGCTCACTATATTTGAAAAACAGCTGAAGCATATAAAGTTGTTTGAGCTTGAATAAGCTCTTAGTGAGGCACTCAAAGGAGGCGACTCATCACGACTGTTACAAACCTTACATGTGGGTATGACGAAAATAATTTAATGAATTGTTCTTTCTTTTAGTGCATTGGCGTAATTAATGGCAAACCGAAGAGTGGTGACTATTTGGAAGCTTAAACTACTCGTTTTATGAGTCCAATGATGACAAAGTAGAAGAAATTGCCGCGTCAAGTGATGGCGACGGGTATGTTTCCTGGAGTGGTCGTCGTACCAACGGAGGCGTAGGCGGTGCGTCTTCGGGCCATGTGGCCCCTAGAAGCGGAGGCAATAGCTTACCTGGTACATTTCGACAACTATTACATCGCGGGTATTCGCAGGTGATTGCTATTATCTGGTGAGTTGTAATATTTTTATTTGTATTCTGCTGCCGTATGCTCTCTTGTTACGACTTACGTAATGTGTTAGAACAAATTATTTGCGACGTTAAGTCACCCGTTAAGAGTTACAGATTTTATTGTCCATACTTTCCAATAATTATTTAAAGTACAAGGTAATTAATGGGCGAGAAATTTAAAAACATGGATTTAACGAATAAACAATTACCAAAGAAGTAACAAACAATTGTCAAACGATTAACAAACAATTAATCTTATTCATCCGTCGTTATCTCCAAACAAAAATTCATAGCTACCCACACTTACAACCCATTTCAATTTATTATCTTAATTGTATTGACGCAAATATTCAAAACAAACAATTCTGCAAGAATTTGAAAATTCTTGGTCATGCTCATCTAATGTATGAGATGTAGCTGGAACCTTTAAAATGATTATGGTTGTTTGAACTACTTTTACTTTTCTGAAATTCATAATATTAACAATATAAATGTTAATGTAACACGTGAAATACGATGCAGTCTATATCCTGTTGGTTTGAAAACCTGTGTGGACCACGATCATAATATTGAGTGATCCAGACCACACCATCGACCTAGACCCATTTCCTTTAGAGCCTCTGTGGACCACGGCGCACAAGACCGCCTAGACCACAGCATCATCACTTTGCTCCCGTGTGGACCACGATCATATTAAATGATCCAGACCACACCATCGACCTAGATCCATTTCCTTTAGAGCCTCTGTGGACCACGGCGCACAAGACCGCCTAGACCACAGCATCATCACTTTGATCCCGTGTGGACCACGATCATATTAAATGATCCAGACCACACCATCGACCTAGATCCATTTCCTTTAGAGCCTCTGTGGACCACGGCGCACAAGACCGCCTAGACCACAGCATCATCACTTTGCTCCCGTGTGGACCACGATCATATTAAATGATCCAGACCACACCATCGACCTAGACCCATTTCCTTTAGAGCCTCTGTGGACCACGGCGCACAAGACCGCCTAGACCACAGCATCATCACTTTGCTCCCGTGTGGACCACGATCATATTAAATGATCCAGACCACACCATCGACCTAGACCCATTTCCTTTAGAGCCTCTGTGGACCACGGCGCACAAGACCGCCTAGACCACAGCATCATCACTTTGCTCCCGTGTGGACCACGATCATATTAAATGATCCAGACCACACCATCGACCTAGACCCATTTCCTTTAGAGCCTCTGTGGACCACGGCGCACAAGACCGCCTAGACCACAGCATCACTTTTATGTACTAAAACTTAAACAATGCAGATTTACGTGGAGTGACTGTATTGAAAATCAAATAAGCGGTGGCATGATGCGCGGAGCATTGTCATCTCTTTGTACTTAATCTCATTATACTTCGCTAATATGTTTATGAATATTGAACTATGGCTGATGACTTTGTGAAGTTGATTAGCTAAAAATCTACTATTTACATTATAATTCTGCTAACTTTGCTAATGGAATATTCTTGCGCTTTTGTTAATTATTAATCATAGGCCAAAGATCTTGTGAGAGTCAATATTCAATTACATTACCTCTTAGTATCTACAAGTGTGGTACCTCTGAGCTAATTATGTGTTACCCTTGTGCTATTACCATGGGTCCTTGATGAATCCTTAAGAGAACCCTGAGATACCATTGGGATGCCTTGTGGAACCTTAACTAGACACGTACACACCATAATCTGGAGAGTAGTACCTCTGAGCTAACCACGTGTTACCCTAGTGCTAACCACGGGTCCTTGATGTATCCACAAGAGAACCCTGAGATTCCGTTGGGATGCCTTGTGGAGCCGTGGTAGACACGTACTTACCACAGATCTACGAGAACCTTAAAGAACAACTAATAACCTAGTCAGTACGAGTTACAGTTAGTAGTGCTCACAAAATCTTCCTATGTTTACAAGACAGTGCACGAGAGGTGTCATTGTCTACTGATTTAACACTATTTGAAAAGGCAATAACCTAGTCATTACGAGTTACAGTTATTAGCGTTTTCCTATATTTACAAGATAGTGCACGAGAGATGTCATTGTCTACTGATTTGACTGAAAGGGCTGTATTGCTTACAGATGCCTACTCAAAAGAAAATGTTTCATTTGCTTTCAGAGTACGAAATTTATAAAACAGGTAGGTGAAGAGTATGCACCGCCTTTTAGATGGCCGTATCGGCGGAAGAACCCCAGCATATCGACCAATGACCCAAGGACTTTCACGGCTGGTGCAGAGCGCGCACCGCCGGTCAGAATGGCCGTATCGGCGCAACAACGAATTGTACGACTAATGAAATCGGCGAGTCATCGTGCAGGTGTTTCAAACTTTGTGAACAAGTGATTAGTGATATTTGCTCTACTCCTTCGACTATGCTGTGTATAAAAGCGAGGCACAAGGAAGGGAAATGGTCGATTTGTTTGTTACTGTTCATACGGATAACAACTGTGTAAAATTACTTTACTTAAAATAAAGTTTGAGTTTACTGTATTGGTTTATTTCTATTATGGAACACCAAAATATCAAGGAAAATAGATAATGACGTCAGCTGTGCCTGACGTCATAGTTTTTAAAAGATACCGAAACGGCATACTTCGACATATATATATACATATATACATACATACACACACACACATATATATACACGCACACATCCACACACACACACATATGTATACCCTATTTTTTTTTTTTTATTTATCATATTAGTAGTTAGTAGTTAGTAGTAACAACATCATGTAGGTCTGGATCGACTTCATGATCAGGAATCTCGGCACATATGATATCATCTATTTGGTCAGGCTGAATTCTTTCCACTAACCAAATAAGAATGTGTGCGTGCGGCAGGCCTCGCTTTTGCCATTCGATTGAATACATCCAGCATCGCGTATCTCCAAAGACGCGTTGGTTAACAATAAAGTTCATCAGGGACCGAATTTTTTGCCTGAATATACGTGCTGTGATGTCGTGTCTATCATTTGATGTTTGTCCGGGAAGCAGCAATTGAGTAATTTCTATCCATTTTGGATTACAGGTAAAAGGAATAAAGAGATCTGGCCGGCCGTAATGACGAACATATGTCATTGCATCTTGTGCATATTCATGCATACGACGTGGGCTACCAATGTACGTCGCCGGCAGAATAGTTAATCGACCAATATTAGCTGCATTTCCTTCAGTACTAACTGCATCACGTAAATGGATGTACTCCTCAGAATTTAATAACATTAGCTAAAGCGAAACGCGGGCATCACACCAAACAGTACACACAAACACCGTCTTCGCCGGCGAAGACGAGGTCCCCCCCACACGTTGCTCCGGCGTTCTGTCGTCGGAGGACGTTAGTGTCCGACAATCCCAGCTTCCCTCCATTAGCGGCGTTCTAAGCCGCGGTTCGAGCCTCACATGAGGCGCCCTTAGAACGTGCGTTCCCCTGGGGCCCTTCAGGCCCCTGTTCCCCCTTTCTTTTTCCCGGGAGGCCCTTCAAGTCCTCTCCCCCCCAGGGTGGGTTCCAGTACCCACCCGATCTTTCGGTGACGCTGTAACAGCCAATAGGGCTAACAGCAGAGACAGAAAAAAAAAAATAAAAAAATTCCTCAGAACGCAGTTTGGCTTGGTTCAACCTAATAAATGTTAAACGTTCCGTTTCTATTTTTACATACACGTCAACGCAATACTGCTGAAATAATCGACGAAACCGCAGCAAATAGTTGTCAGCATTTTGACGAATCATCAAACGATATGCATAATAATTCATTGAGCTAACTTTCTTTGCAGTTTCTTCACCTGAAATTAAAAATTTGATAATTAACCATTTCAAAGACAAATAATACAGACATTAACCATTATTAAGATACTGATACTTTACCATTCAATGGATTTATCATTTTAATATTAAAATAATATCCATCTTCTCCTTGCCAAAACATCAGTGGGTATTGCAATGCGTCTTATGATCGATGAGTTTCAGATATTTGTTGCAGTTGCCCAGTATCGCGACGTGTAAGCACAATATCGCGTTTTTCCAATTGTTCACCAACAATCAGGATGGCAACTTCGTCTACTGTTGGAGCATTAAATGTGCGTTCGTGTGTTCCAGATGGTCGTTTATCTGCTTTGATGACTACTTTATAGTCATCATTTGGCATGCGCTCTAAAGCACTCTTAAACAACCTGACCAACGCATGATGTTCATGAAGCAGACACTGCAAGTCTTGAATAATTGCTCGCTTCATTCCTGCATTGATCCCTAGGCGTCGATCAAGTTGTTCTTCCATGTTGCCCATGAAATATATTTGTAAAAATTTATTCTGTGTATCTTCGAAAGGTAGTAATGATCCAATTCGATGGTGAATCTGTCCTTGTATCTACAAAATAAAAACCGGACAGTATTAACTGGGTTATAAACACTTTTTCTGTGGGAGAGTAGAGTTCAGTATTAGCAAATATAATACATACCAATAGATAAAGTAAGTTATTCTTTAACTACATTCTATGTAAGTACAAAAATAAATACCTTAAATGTCGGATTAAATCCTCCTTCTTCGATAATGTCTGCCCCAAATGACGTCATTTGGAAACAACTATTGTATTTTCGAGTATTTGCAAGTGATTCTTGTGTTTCGCCCCAAAGCAATGAATGCAATGGCTCATGTGGCGGAGTCAACACTGGCAATTTTACTTTACCATTAAGGCAGCATAATCCAGGCGTTTCTCCGGAAAACTTCAATGCACCACAATACTCGCAAACAACGTCCATTTGCCCAATGCAAACGCTAGGAAGCAAGCTGTAATCATTGCTGCAATCGTATCGAAACGCTGGTCGATTCAAATCACCTAAATATCTTGTTCTACGTCGCAAATTATCTATTTGTTGCCTTCTGTTGTTCGCTCGACGATTCTGCATTGCCAACCGAGCTGTTTCACGGGCTGCTTCACTTTGCTCTCGTGATTGAGAAGCACGAAGTCGAGTCATACTATCGCGGCGCTGTTCACGTGCAATTTCTTGTTCTTCTTCAGTCCTTTCATTTGCAGTATTTTGTATTCTTCTTGCATTACGGCTTTATCGGGAAAGATTCGATCGTCTTGGTCGCGGCATTATTAATTAAACTTCACTTCACTTTTAATTAAACTTCACTTCACTTCAATCCACTTCTTAATTATATATTTAATAAAAATAGTTTTAATATTGCTTTCTTACAAATATCATTTTATCATCCATACGTCATTACATAGCTGTCATTTTACGTCAATTACATAGCTGTCATTTGCGTTTTGTTATTCCAAGTCTGATTCTTTTTTGTTATACCACGTTTTATAGTGACTGACGTTTCATGTCAAGTCACACGGGAACGCTGTCGAACGGGATAAAACGGGATAAATCCTATGTCCGTCTCCTGGCTCTAAGCTACCTCCCTACCAATTTTCAGCCAAATCTGTTTTGCCGTTCTTGAGTTATAAGTGGTGTAACTAAAACGACTTTCTTTTATATATATAGAAGATTAATGATCTGCCCTTTTTCGTAAAAGGTCTATGTGACATTGTACTTTTTGCTAATGATACCTCACTTATTTTTAAAGTCGAGCGTAATAGGACTAATTATGACGAAGTTAACAGTGCTCTGTCACGTGTTCTTCATTGGTTTGAAATTAATAGTTTGGTCTTAAATACTAAGAAAACTAAATGCATGGAGTTTACTCTTCCTAATGTAAAGAGTCAAAATTGTAGCCTGCTCCTTAACAATGAAGTGTTGGAACTAACTAACTCAACAGTTTTCCTAGGTATAACTCCAGATAAAAAGCTCCAGTGGAACCCCCATCTCTCAACACTCTCAGGCAAACTCAGCTCCGCCGTCTATGCAATTAAAAAAGTAAGACAATTAACGGATGTTAATACGGCTCGATTAGTTTATTTTAGATATTTCCATAGTATTTTGTCTTACGGCATTTTATTGTGGGGCAGTGCTGCTGAAGTGAATTATGTATTTATTTTACAAAAAAGAGCTGTGCGGGCTATTTTAAATTTAAAAGCTAGAGATTCCTTGAGAGATGTTTTTAAAGAAATAGGCATTCTTACGGTCGTTTCTCAGTACATATTTAATAACATCTTGTTTGTACGTCACAATTTGGATACATATGTAAAAAATAGTAACAGACACCCTATAAATACAAGAAATAAAAATAAACTCTCAACGCGGAAATATCGTCTTCAAAAAGTTAAAAAATCCTTTATGGGCTTGAGTGTACGCATATATAATAAGGTTCCACAAGATATCTTAGACCTTCCTTTTCTTGCTTTTAAATGTAAAATTAAAAGTATTCTGTTAAAAAAAGCTTATTATAGCATACAGGAGTTTTTGGTTGATCGTATTTCGGTCAACTAAAAGGTGCGGGATACTCTAATGTTGTTAAATTGTTTTAAAAAAAAGGAGCAACTGTTGAGTTTCTGGCCAGCTCTTCTCAGCAGAGCCGCATTCCGAGCTGGTGGTAGCTTACTCACGGACTGACATTTTTTTTTTTTTTTAATGTAATGTAATGTAATTGACGATTCAAAGGTGCATGTAAATGCCTACTTGAATAAAGATATTTTTGATTTGGTTTGAAGGCCGATGGAATGAGGCAAGAGCCCACCGCCGCAAGCAGATCACCCCGAAAGGCAGCCCACCGTGACCCACCCTTGTCAGCTATGAACCGGGCACGAACCCTCATGGCCGACCGCCGCCGCGCCGAGTATTAACCAACGATTGACAAGCCCCGAAAGAACTTATCAATCGTTGTTACCCAGGGAGCACCAGGCTCGAGGGAGGGACAGGACAGAGGTCCTGTGGGAGTGCGGCGACCGGCGACTTTACCAACGTGGCGTAGACCGAGAAGTTCCTCAGGGGTCCGTTTGGGGACCGGTCCTGTGGAACTTAGGCTATGACTCGCTGCTCCGCTGTCCGCTTCTCCCCAGGATGAGGGTGTTCTGTTACGCAGATGACACCCTCATCACTGCACGGGGAGGGAGCTTTGCAGAGGCGGTCCTTCTGGCCACCGTCGGCGCTCCGTTGGTAGCGGACCGCATAGTTGATTTCCACGGTTTCCACGGACCGCAAAGTTGATTTTCATGGCAGCTGCCTTGGGGAGGCTTCTGCCCAACGTCGGTGGGCCGCGGGCTCCGTGCCGGCGCCTATATGCCGGCATCGTGAGGAACATGGCCCTGTACGGTGCTCCCATATGGTCGGGAGCCCTCACCGCGGATTCTAGGGCCCTTCTGCGAAGAACGCAAAGGGTCCTAGCGGTGAGGGTGATCAGGAGAAGGACACCGTACGGTACCCTTTTTTTTTTTTATACGTTGGAAAATCCGTTACGGATACCCCCCGGCCGAGAAGGTGACGGCCGGGACGGTTATGTGGGACTACCCGGCAGCATAGAAGACGCTGCCATTTTTAAGGCTACCCACTAAAAACCAACGGTTACCCTCATCGCCATAGTGGGACGCCACGGCATCGCTTGTCGCACTCACCGTGACGCCCCGGCGGAATCGCCACCCCCGATAAGGGTGCTCCGAGTAACGAAAGCACCCTTACGACGTAGGCCTATGGCTGGTGAAAGGGGTCACCCACCCCTCTCACCAAGGTACTACGGCTGGGGAAGGAAGCGTCGGGCGTATTCCCGCCTCCTTCTCCCCAGCCTACCCCTTCGGAGCGGATCAGCGGTGGAGGCTGACTCTCTGATCCGCTCCGCGGCCTCCTTCGCGGCAATGACTTGCTCGCAGAAGGAAGCCACCGCGACCCAACACCTCTCGCTGCCGATCATTGCGCGTACCACGCGCGGCAGCGAAAGGTCCCTGCCAACCACAGCCGTCAGCTCAGAACGCTGACGGTCCCAGGCTGCGCACTCAGCCAGGGTGTGACGAGCCGTGTCTACGGCCTCGTCACAGTGGTGGCAGGAGGGGGTCGCCTCTCTGCGTGCGATCTTGTGCAGGTACTCGCCGAAGCACCCGTGCCCCGTCAGCACCTGCACAAGACGGTAAGTCAGGGTCCCGTGTCGCCGGTTGATCCAACGATCCATGTGGGGGCGGACTGCCCCCACTGTCGCCAGACCGGCGACAGGAGACTCCAACTCCGATTTCCACTGTCGGATCAGGGCTCGGTGAGCTAGAGCCCTGACCCGCGCCGCCTCGATCCTTTGCACATCCCTGGCTTCTGCCCGGTGCCAATACACCCTGGCGAGCACCTCCGCGTGTAGCTCCCACGGCGGATCGCTCGCCAGGAGTGTGGCCGCAGCGTAGGACACCGTACGGTACCCCCTGATCACCCTCACCGCTAGGGCCCTTTGCGTTCTTCGCAGAAGGGCCCTGGAATCCGCAGTGAGGGCTCCCGACCATATGGGAGCACCGTACAGGGCCATGCTCCTCACGATGCCGGCATATAGGCGCCGGCACGGAGCCTGCGGCCCACCGACGTTGGGCAGAAGCCTCCACAAGGCAGCTGCAGTGGAAATCAACTTCGGGTCGAGCAGAGAGAAATGCGCCCCGAAGTTCCATTTTCCGTCCAGTGTGAGGCCCAGATACTTCATCTGGGCCTTCAGCGCCACCTGCGCACCCTGGACGGAGATGGACGCCCGACGAGGGGGACCTCGCCGAAGGCCGTGGATCAACATGGCCTCCGTCTTCGTGACGGAGACCTCCAGTCCCAACAGCCCCACGCGGTCCGCTACCAGCGTAGCACCGACGGAAGCAAGACGGGCCGCCTCCGCAAAGCTTCCTCCCCGTGCAGTGACGAGGGTGTCATCTGCGTAGCAGAACACCCTCATCCTGGGGAGGAGCGGACAGCGGAGCAGCCAGTCATAGCCCAGGTTCCACAAGACCGGTCCCAAAACGGACCCTTGTGGAACCCCCCGGTTCACGCTCCGTCGGTATAGCTGCCGGTCGCCGCCTACCCACAGGACCTCTCTATCCTGCAGGTATGCCTCCAACAGCCGCCGGAGATAGGGAGGCACTCCATGGTACCGGAGCGCCTCGACCAAAGTCTGGAACGGCAAACTGTTGAAGGCGTTGGCGACGTCCAGCGAGACCGCGACGACGACGTCCCCCTCGGACACAGCCTCCTGGGTCAGGTCTCTCAGGGCTCTCAGGGCGTCTATGGTCGAACGACCTGCCCTGAAGCCGAACTGAGCCTCGGAGAGACCCGGACCCACCTCCTCGAGGTGCTGGACGAGACGGGCAGAGAGGATTCTCTCGAAGAGCTTACCCATCTCGTCCAGCAGCACGATTGGCCTGTACGCGGAGGACGAGTCGACAGAACGACCCTCCTTCCGCAACAGGCACAACCGCCCCTCCTTCCAGGCCTTCGGGAACTGTCCAGTGCGCAAACACAAGTTGAACAGTTCCCGAAGCCTGCCCCCCAGGTATTCCAGGGCGATGACCAGAACCCGCCCCGGAATACCGTCCGGCCCCGGCGTAGTGTTGCGGGCTCGCAGGCGATTCAGCGCGACCTCCAGCTCGACCTCCGTGATGTCCGGGATAAAGCCCACCCCCCCCTCAAGAGAAGGAGGGGCCATCACAGGAGGAGAGTGGCCGGAGGAAACCGGGAAAAGTTCCCCCACCAGCCGCTCGAGGAAATCCGGCTGAAGGGACTCCATGACCGGGGCGCCAGCGCCGCGGGTCTTATTCCGCGCGACGCGATACGGGCGCCCCCATGGGTCCCTATCGAGACCGGCCAGGATTTCCTCCCAAGCCAGGTCCTTCGCCTTCCGAATCGCCAGCCGCAGAGTCGACTTCGCCTCGCGGTAACGAATCCACACCTGGGCCTCCATGTCCGGGTCAAAGCCGTGACGACGGCGACACCGGACGAAGGCCCTACGAGCCCTGCAACAGGCTGCCCGAAGTTCGGCTATTTCGGGCGACCACCAGTACACTGCCCTGCGCCGGGGCCTGGACCCCACCCTCGGCATGGCCGCATCGCAGACCCTAGTGAGGGCCTCGCGCATGCGGCCCGCCGACCCCTCCACGTCGGTCTCCTCGTCGGGCGGATCGGGATAGGCCCAGCCCTGGACGATGGCCGCCACTTCGGCCAGATCCCGATCCAGCCGCTGGACTGCCCAGCGAGGAAACCGACTCCCCCCCCGCGGTGGTCTGGCCAGATCCGGCCGGGAGGCGGAGATCTCGAATCGGACATACAAGTGGTCCGACAGAGTCTCCACCTCCTTTTCCACTCTCCAGTCGACGACCCGACGTGCAACAGCTGGGGTGGCGAACGAGACGTCCACCACTGAACTCCCTTGCTGTCGCACGCAGGTCGGTTCGGTCCCTCTGTTAAGGAGGGACAGACCGGAGAGGAGCGACCAGATCTGGACGGCCTTACCCCTAGCGTCCGTGGTGTGGTTGCCCCAGGCCGCGGATTTGGCGTTCAGGTCGCCGAGGACGATAACATTCCCCGACGTCTGTCTGCTAATCGCAGCACCGACGGAGTCGAGAAAAACCTCGAACTCCGCCAGGCTACGATTGGGGGAGAAGTACGTGCCTACGACAAAGTACTCTCCCCACCGCGCCACTACCAAACCCGGGCCAGTCTCCAAGGTTGAGAGAGGGGGACCGGGACTAGATCCCACGACCACTGCCACGGAGCCGTTTATGTCCCCCGACCAGCTGGAATTCGGGGGGACATAGTAAGGCTCGCAGACCACCGCTACTTTAATGTCCCACTCCACCATAGCCTGGATAAAAAGATCCTGGGCCCTGGCGGAGTGGTTGACATTCGCCTGAAGGAAGCCATGTCGCTTTGTACTCAACATAGTGACATGGCTTCAACTGGCGCCCTAGGGCACGACGCTGGTACGGCAGCTGGAGAGGGACCAGCTGCCTTATTTTTGCCCTTAGTTTAGGGAGCCTTGCAGGCTCGGCTCCCCATTTGGTGCCCTGCGGGTAGACCTAGGTCCACACACAGGGCACATCGCAATACTCCGGTGCAGTTGGCTTGGAGATGCCCAGCCAGACCGCACCGGAAACATAAGACCCCCCTATCCACCCCAGAAGGGCAGACCGGCCTAGTGTGTCCGGGTGCTTGGCACCCAAAACACCTCATAGGCCGGTCCTCCAAGAGCTCAACCGTAGCCGAGCTCCAGCCTATGAGCAGCCTACCCGCTTCTAGTACCACTTTTGCCACCTCAACAGGGATCCGCACAAATGCGACACCCATACGGTCCCCCCTGCCCCACAGAATTTCACCAGCGTGAATTGATTCCGTGGGACAGTTTGTGAGGCGGCAGATGGCTGCAGTCACCTTCTCTGAGGTGACCGAGTCGTCCAGCCCTTTCACCTTAACTACCACCCTCTTCACGGGCCGGACGACCTTAGCCACCCCGTCTATAGCAGCGCGCAGGCCGACCGCAAGCTGCTCCGCTTTCTCCGCCCCCGCCGCTTTTGGCAACTCTAGCACCCGGGCACCAGTCGCCGAGCGCCTAATTCTGAGCCGCCCGCCGTCGATCCCCATTTGGCCGAGATCGATCTTCTCGGCCGCACTAGTCAGCACCTGGGCGTAAATTACACCCTTCGCCGCCGCCTCGTCCTGCAGTGTAATTAACACCGGAGGGGCTTTGGGAGACGGCAGCTTGGCTTTCCTTTTCTGGCGGGCTCCTTCCTTCTTCTTCTTACCCTTCGTTTTCTTTAGGCCCATTTGGGCCCCAGCTACCGCGTCCTTGGAAGGACGAGCTGCTGGCTGTGCTACTTGGGCTGCCTGCGAAGGCTGTGGGGCCCTCTTCTTCTTTCCTCGCTTCACCACCGTAGACCAGCCTTCGTCCATGGCAACCTCCTGGGAGGGAGGAGCAGGAGAAGGGGCAACGGTGGGTCTAGCCTTGTGGGAAGGCCCTGTCTGGCTTCTCCCCAAAGCCGTCCCCGAAGAGGGCGGTACTGACGCCGCAACTGGCGGAGGTGGCGGTGGCCTCGGTGACCGGGCCGGCCTTGACATCTCAGTTACCGCCGCTGCCTTCCTCCGATCCGCAGTCAAAGGGAGGCGGTAACCTTTGGCGGGAAGAAGACGATCCTCAATGCCTGCCAAGCGGGCATTCACCATCGTGCCCACCGACTCGATAAGAGACCGCTTCAGCTCCTCCAAGAAGTCGCCTTCTATGGAGAGCTTCTCCGGCCACCTTCACTGTGGCCACACTCCTGGCGAGCGATCCGCCGGGGGAGCTACACGCGGAGGTGCTCGCCAGGGTTTATTGGCACCGGGCAGAAGCCAGGGATGGGCAAAGGATCGAGGCGGCGTGGGCCAGGGTTTTAGCTCACTGAGTCCTGGAGTCTCCTATCGCCGGTCTGGCGACAGTGGGGGCAGTCCGCCCCCACATGGATCATTGGATCAACCGGCGACACGGGACCCTGACTTACCGTCTTGTGCAGGTGCTGACGGGGCACGGGTGCTTCGGCGAGTACCTGCACAAGATCGCACGCAGAGAGGCGACCCCCTCCTGCCACCACTGTGACGAGGCCGTAGACACGGCTCGTCACACCCTGGCTGAGTGCGCAGCCTGGGACCGTCAGCGTTCTGAGCTGACGGCTGTGGTTGGCAGGGACCTTTCGCTGCCGCGCGTGGTACGCGCAATGATCGGCAGCGAGAGGTGTTGGGTCGCGGTGGCTTCCTTCTGCGAGCAAGTCATTGCCGCGAAGGAGGCCGCGGAGCGGATCAGAGAGTCAGCCTCCACCGCTGATCCGCTCCGAAGGGGTAGGCTGGGGAGAAGGAGGCGGGAATACGCCCGACGCTTCCTTCCCCAGCCGTAGTACCTTGGTGAGAGGGGTGGGTGACCCCTTTCACCAGCCATAGGCCTACGTCGTAAGGGTGCTTTCGTTACTCGGAGCACCCTTATCGGGGGTGGCGATTCCGCCGGGGCGTCACGGTGAGTGCGACAAGCGATGCCGTGGCGTCCCACTATGGCGATGAGGGTAACCGTTGGTTTTTAGTGGGTAGCCTTAAAAATGGCAGCGTCTTCTATGCTGCCGGGTAGTCCCACATAACCGTCCCGGCCGTCACCTTCTCGGCCGGGGGGTATCCGTAACGGATTTTCCAACGTATAAAAAAAAAAAAGGGTACCGTACGGTGTCCTTCTCCTGATCACCCTCACCGCTAGGACCCTTTGCGTTCTTCGCAGAAGGGCCCTAGAATCCGCGGTGAGGGCTCCCGACCATATGGGAGCACCGTACAGGGCCATGTTCCTCACGATGCCGGCATATAGGCGCCGGCACGGAGCCCGCGGCCCACCGACGTTGGGCAGAAGCCTCCCCAAGGCAGCTGCCATGAAAATCAACTTTGCGGTCCGTGGAAACCGTGGAAATCAACTATGCGGTCCGCTACCAACGGAGCGCCGACGGTGGCCAGAAGGACCGCCTCTGCAAAGCTCCCTCCCCGTGCAGTGATGAGGGTGTCATCTGCGTAACAGAACACCCTCATCCTGGGGAGAAGCGGACAGCGGAGCAGCGAGTCATAGCCTAAGTTCCACAGGACCGGTCCCCAAACGGACCCCTGAGGAACTTCTCGGTCTACGCCACGTTGGTAAAGTCGCCGGTCGCCGCACTCCCACAGGACCTCTGTCCTGTCCCTCCCTCGAGCCTGGTGCTCCCTGGGTAACAACGATTGATAAGTTCTTTCGGGGCTTGTCAATCGTTGGTTAATACTCGGCGCGGCGGCGGTCGGCCATGAGGGTTCGTGCCCGGTTCATAGCTGACAAGGGTGGGTCACGGTGGGCTGCCTTTCGGGGTGATCTGCTTGCGGCGGTGGGCTCTTGCCTCATTCCATCGGCCTTCAAACCAAATCAAAAATATCTTTATTCAAGTAGGCATTTACATGCACCTTTGAATCGTCAATTACATTACATTACATTAAAAAAAAAAAAAAATGTCAGTCCGTGAGTAAGCTACCACCAGCTCGGAATGCGGCTCTGCTGAGAAGAGCTGGCCAGAAACTCAACAGTTGCTCCTTTTTTTTAAAACAATTTAACAACATTAGAGTATCCCGCACCTTTTAGTTGACCGAAATACGATCAACCAAAAACTCCTGTATGCTATAATAAGCTTTTTTTAACAGAATACTTTTAATTTTACATTTAAAAGCAAGAAAAGGAAGGTCTAAGATATCTTGTGGAACCTTATTATATATGCGTACACTCAAGCCCATAAAGGATTTTTTAACTTTTTGAAGACGATATTTCCGCGTTGAGAGTTTATTTTTATTTCTTGTATTTATAGGGTGTCTGTTACTATTTTTTACATATGTATCCAAATTGTGACGTACAAACAAGATGTTATTAAATATGTACTGAGAAACGACCGTAAGAATGCCTATTTCTTTAAAAACATCTCTCAAGGAATCTCTAGCTTTTAAATTTAAAATAGCCCGCACAGCTCTTTTTTGTAAAATAAATACATAATTCACTTCAGCAGCACTGCCCCACAATAAAATGCCGTAAGACAAAATACTATGGAAATATCTAAAATAAACTAATCGAGCCGTATTAACATCCGTTAATTGTCTTACTTTTTTAATTGCATAGACGGCGGAGCTGAGTTTGCCTGAGAGTGTTGAGAGATGGGGGTTCCACTGGAGCTTTTTATCTGGAGTTATACCTAGGAAAACTGTTGAGTTAGTTAGTTCCAACACTTCATTGTTAAGGAGCAGGCTACAATTTTGACTCTTTACATTAGGAAGAGTAAACTCCATGCATTTAGTTTTCTTAGTATTTAAGACCAAACTATTAATTTCAAACCAATGAAGAACACGTGACAGAGCACTGTTAACTTCGTCATAATTAGTCCTATTACGCTCGACTTTAAAAATAAGTGAGGTATCATTAGCAAAAAGTACAATGTCACATAGACCTTTTACGAAAAAGGGCAGATCATTAATCTTCTATATATATAAAAGAAAGTCGTTTTAGTTACACCACTTATAACTCAAGAACGGCAAAACAGATTTGGCTGAAAATTGGTAGGGAGGTAGCTTAGAGCCAGGAGACGGACATAGGATTTATCCCGTTTTATCCCGTTCGACAGCGTTCCCGTGTGACTTGACATGAAACGTCAGTCACTATAAAACGTGGTATAACAAAAAAGAATCAGACTTGGAATAACAAAACGCAAATGACAGCTATGTAATTGACGTAAAATGACAGCTATGTAATGACGTATGGATGATAAAATGATATTTGTAAGAAAGCAATATTAAAACTATTTTTATTAAATATATAATTAAGAAGTGGATTGAAGTGAAGTGAAGTTTAATTAAAAGTGAAGTGAAGTTTAATTAATAATGCCGCGACCAAGACGATCGAATCTTTCCCGATAAAGCCGTAATGCAAGAAGAATACAAAATACTGCAAATGAAAGGACTGAAGAAGAACAAGAAATTGCACGTGAACAGCGCCGCGATAGTATGACTCGACTTCGTGCTTCTCAATCACGAGAGCAAAGTGAAGCAGCCCGTGAAACAGCTCGGTTGGCAATGCAGAATCGTCGAGCGAACAACAGAAGGCAACAAATAGATAATTTGCGACGTAGAACAAGATATTTAGGTGATTTGAATCGACCAGCGTTTCGATACGATTGCAGCAATGATTACAGCTTGCTTCCTAGCGTTTGCATTGGGCAAATGGACGTTGTTTGCGAGTATTGTGGTGCATTGAAGTTTTCCGGAGAAACGCCTGGATTATGCTGCCTTAATGGTAAAGTAAAATTGCCAGTGTTGACTCCGCCACATGAGCCATTGCATTCATTGCTTTGGGGCGAAACACAAGAATCACTTGCAAATACTCGAAAATACAATAGTTGTTTCCAAATGACGTCATTTGGGGCAGACATTATCGAAGAAGGAGGATTTAATCCGACATTTAAGGTATTTATTTTTGTACTTACATAGAATGTAGTTAAAGAATAACTTACTTTATCTATTGGTATGTATTATATTTGCTAATACTGAACTCTACTCTCCCACAGAAAAAGTGTTTATAACCCAGTTAATACTGTCCGGTTTTTATTTTGTAGATACAAGGACAGATTCACCATCGAATTGGATCATTACTACCTTTCGAAGATACACAGAATAAATTTTTACAAATATATTTCATGGGCAACATGGAAGAACAACTTGATCGACGCCTAGGGATCAATGCAGGAATGAAGCGAGCAATTATTCAAGACTTGCAGTGTCTGCTTCATGAACATCATGCGTTGGTCAGGTTGTTTAAGAGTGCTTTAGAGCGCATGCCAAATGATGACTATAAAGTAGTCATCAAAGCAGATAAACGACCATCTGGAACACACGAACGCACATTTAATGCTCCAACAGTAGACGAAGTTGCCATCCTGATTGTTGGTGAACAATTGGAAAAACGCGATATTGTGCTTACACGTCGCGATACTGGGCAACTGCAACAAATATCTGAAACTCATCGATCATAAGACGCATTGCAATACCCACTGATGTTTTGGCAAGGAGAAGATGGATATTATTTTAATATTAAAATGATAAATCCATTGAATGGTAAAGTATCAGTATCTTAATAATGGTTAATGTCTGTATTATTTGTCTTTGAAATGGTTAATTATCAAATTTTTAATTTCAGGTGAAGAAACTGCAAAGAAAGTTAGCTCAATGAATTATTATGCATATCGTTTGATGATTCGTCAAAATGCTGACAACTATTTGCTGCGGTTTCGTCGATTATTTCAGCAGTATTGCGTTGACGTGTATGTAAAAATAGAAACGGAACGTTTAACATTTATTAGGTTGAACCAAGCCAAACTGCGTTCTGAGGAATTTTTTTATTTTTTTTTTTCTGTCTCTGCTGTTAGCCCTATTGGCTGTTACAGCGTCACCGAAAGATCGGGTGGGTACTGGAACCCACCCTGGGGGGGAGAGGACTTGAAGGGCCTCCCGGGAAAAAGAAAGGGGGAACAGGGGCCTGAAGGGCCCCAGGGGAACGCACGTTCTAAGGGCGCCTCATGTGAGGCTCGAACCGCGGCTTAGAACGCCGCTAATGGAGGGAAGCTGGGATTGTCGGACACTAACGTCCTCCGACGACAGAACGCCGGAGCAACGTGTGGGGGGGACCTCGTCTTCGCCGGCGAAGACGGTGTTTGTGTGTACTGTTTGGTGTGATGCCCGCGTTTCGCTTTAGCTAATGTTATTAAATTCTGAGGAGTACATCCATTTACGTGATGCAGTTAGTACTGAAGGAAATGCAGCTAATATTGGTCGATTAACTATTCTGCCGGCGACGTACATTGGTAGCCCACGTCGTATGCATGAATATGCACAAGATGCAATGACATATGTTCGTCATTACGGCCGGCCAGATCTCTTTATTCCTTTTACCTGTAATCCAAAATGGATAGAAATTACTCAATTGCTGCTTCCCGGACAAACATCAAATGATAGACACGACATCACAGCACGTATATTCAGGCAAAAAATTCGGTCCCTGATGAACTTTATTGTTAACCAACGCGTCTTTGGAGATACGCGATGCTGGATGTATTCAATCGAATGGCAAAAGCGAGGCCTGCCGCACGCACACATTCTTATTTGGTTAGTGGAAAGAATTCAGCCTGACCAAATAGATGATATCATATGTGCCGAGATTCCTGATCATGAAGTCGATCCAGACCTACATGATGTTGTTACTACTAACTACTAACTACTAATATGATAAATAAAAAAAAAAAAATAGGGTATACATATGTGTGTGTGTGTGGATGTGTGCGTGTATATATATGTGTGTGTGTGTATGTATGTATATATGTATATATATATGTCGAAGTATGCCGTTTCGGTATCTTTTAAAAACTATGACGTCAGGCACAGCTGACGTCATTATCTATTTTCCTTGATATTTTGGTGTTCCATAATAGAAATAAACCAATACAGTAAACTCAAACTTTATTTTAAGTAAAGTAATTTTACACAGTTGTTATCCGTATGAACAGTAACAAACAAATCGACCATTTCCCTTCCTTGTGCCTCGCTTTTATACACAGCATAGTCGAAGGAGTAGAGCAAATATCACTAATCACTTGTTTACAAAGTTTGAAACACCTGCACGATGACTCGCCGATTTCATTAGTCGTACAATTCGTTGTTGCGCCGATACGGCCATTCTGACCGGCGGTGCGCGCTCTGCACCAGCCGTGAAAGTCCTTGGGTCATTGGTCGATATGCTGGGGTTCTTCCGCCGATACGGCCATCTAAAAGGCGGTGCATACTCTTCACCTACCTGTTTTATAAATTTCGTACTCTGAAAGCAAATGAAACATTTTCTTTTGAGTAGGCATCTGTAAGCAATACAGCCCTTTCAGTCAAATCAGTAGACAATGACATCTCTCGTGCACTATCTTGTAAATATAGGAAAACGCTAATAACTGTAACTCGTAATGACTAGGTTATTGCCTTTTCAAATAGTGTTAAATCAGTAGACAATGACACCTCTCGTGCACTGTCTTGTAAACATAGGAAGATTTTGTGAGCACTACTAACTGTAACTCGTACTGACTAGGTTATTAGTTGTTCTTTAAGGTTCTCGTAGATCTGTGGTAAGTACGTGTCTACCACGGCTCCACAAGGCATCCCAACGGAATCTCAGGGTTCTCTTGTGGATACATCAAGGACCCGTGGTTAGCACTAGGGTAACACGTGGTTAGCTCAGAGGTACTACTCTCCAGATTATGGTGTGTACGTGTCTAGTTAAGGTTCCACAAGGCATCCCAATGGTATCTCAGGGTTCTCTTAAGGATTCATCAAGGACCCATGGTAATAGCACAAGGGTAACACATAATTAGCTCAGAGGTACCACACTTGTAGATACTAAGAGGTAATGTAATTGAATATTGACTCTCACAAGATCTTTGGCCTATGATTAATAATTAACAAAAGCGCAAGAATATTCCATTAGCAAAGTTAGCAGAATTATAATGTAAATAGTAGATTTTTAGCTAATCAACTTCACAAAGTCATCAGCCATAGTTCAATATTCATAAACATATTAGCGAAGTATAATGAGATTAAGTACAAAGAGATGACAATGCTCCGCGCATCATGCCACCGCTTATTTGATTTTCAATACAGTCACTCCACGTAAATCTGCATTGTTTAAGTTTTAGTACATAAAAGTGATGCTGTGGTCTAGGCGGTCTTGTGCGCCGTGGTCCACAGAGGCTCTAAAGGAAATGGGTCTAGGTCGATGGTGTGGTCTGGATCATTTAATATGATCGTGGTCCACACGGGAGCAAAGTGATGATGCTGTGGTCTAGGCGGTCTTGTGCGCCGTGGTCCACAGAGGCTCTAAAGGAAATGGGTCTAGGTCGATGGTGTGGTCTGGATCATTTAATATGATCGTGGTCCACACGGGAGCAAAGTGATGATGCTGTGGTCTAGGCGGTCTTGTGCGCCGTGGTCCACAGAGGCTCTAAAGGAAATGGGTCTAGGTCGATGGTGTGGTCTGGATCATTTAATATGATCGTGGTCCACACGGGAGCAAAGTGATGATGCTGTGGTCTAGGCGGTCTTGTGCGCCGTGGTCCACAGAGGCTCTAAAGGAAATGGATCTAGGTCGATGGTGTGGTCTGGATCATTTAATATGATCGTGGTCCACACGGGATCAAAGTGATGATGCTGTGGTCTAGGCGGTCTTGTGCGCCGTGGTCCACAGAGGCTCTAAAGGAAATGGATCTAGGTCGATGGTGTGGTCTGGATCATTTAATATGATCGTGGTCCACACGGGAGCAAAGTGATGATGCTGTGGTCTAGGCGGTCTTGTGCGCCGTGGTCCACAGAGGCTCTAAAGGAAATGGGTCTAGGTCGATGGTGTGGTCTGGATCACTCAATATTATGATCGTGGTCCACACAGGTTTTCAAACCAACAGGATATAGACTGCATCGTATTTCACGTGTTACATTAACATTTATATTGTTAATATTATGAATTTCAGAAAAGTAAAAGTAGTTCAAACAACCATAATCATTTTAAAGGTTCCAGCTACATCTCATACATTAGATGAGCATGACCAAGAATTTTCAAATTCTTGCAGAATTGTTTGTTTTGAATATTTGCGTCAATACAATTAAGATAATAAATTGAAATGGGTTGTAAGTGTGGGTAGCTATGAATTTTTGTTTGGAGATAACGACGGATGAATAAGATTAATTGTTTGTTAATCGTTTGACAATTGTTTGTTACTTCTTTGGTAATTGTTTATTCGTTAAATCCATGTTTTTAAATTTCTCGCCCATTAATTACCTTGTACTTTAAATAATTATTGGAAAGTATGGACAATAAAATCTGTAACTCTTAACGGGTGACTTAACGTCGCAAATAATTTGTTCTAACACATTACGTAAGTCGTAACAAGAGAGCATACGGCAGCAGAATACAAATAAAAATATTACAACTCACCAGATAATAGCAATCACCTGCGAATACCCGCGATGTAATAGTTGTCGAAATGTACCAGGTAAGCTATTGCCTCCGCTTCTAGGGGCCACATGGCCCGAAGACGCACCGCCTACGCCTCCGTTGGTACGACGACCACTCCAGGAAACATACCCGTCGCCATCACTTGACGCGGCAATTTCTTCTACTTTGTCATCATTGGACTCATAAAACGAGTAGTTTAAGCTTCCAAATAGTCACCACTCTTCGGTTTGCCATTAATTACGCCAATGCACTAAAAGAAAGAACAATTCATTAAATTATTTTCGTCATACCCACATGTAAGGTTTGTAACAGTCGTGATGAGTCGCCTCCTTTGAGTGCCTCACTAAGAGCTTATTCAAGCTCAAACAACTTTATATGCTTCAGCTGTTTTTCAAATATAGTGAGCCAATGAGCTTCAGATCCCACTTCTGATGTCGGAGGAAGCCGGTCAGGTGTCTTTTAAAAACTATGACGTCAGGCACAGCTGACGTCATTATCTATTTTCCTTGATATTTTGGTGTTCCATAATAGAAATAAACCAATACAGTAAACTCAAACTTTATTTTAAGTAAAGTAATTTTACACAGTTGTTATCCGTATGAACAGTAACAAACAAATCGACCATTTCCCTTCCTTGTGCCTCGCTTTTATACACAGCATAGTCGAAGGAGTGGGTCAAATATCACTAATCACTTGTTTACAAAGTTTGAAACACCTGCACGATGACTTGCCGATTTTCATTAGTCGTACAATTCGTTGTTGCGCCGATATATATATTCATTTACTTACCACTATATGTGTATGTTTGTACTATACTTACCTTTTCTTTAACCATGTCAACCTAATTTACTTAGTTATATGTCTACCTAATTTACTTAGTACCATGTCTAATTTACTTACTGTAAATCAATTTGTATATATTATAAGAAATATGCTTCCTTTCGGTATGGTGACCAGAGTGCAGAGTGCATACACAGTACGCTTACCTCACCTTCCTCTTACCAGTATGATAGATGTACTCACTACTCACTATTCCCTGCATGATAAACTACTTAGTACTCTGGTTACTTAATTAACCGAAACTAAAATTAGACCTAATACTTAACTTCTAATATTAATAAAGAACTATGGGCTGAATAACTTATTACCTACCAAAAAAAAGGAAAATATTGAGCATATTAGTACCACAGACTATAGATAGAAAACATACCCATAAAGAAAAATAGCTTACGTTAGGGTTCCAATACCTTGATATTTTTTACACTTAAGCTAAGTTGACGCTTGACTACATTCCACCTGATGGGAAGTGGAAATGTAGTCGTAGGTGGTACAACGCATCAACTTAGTAAAAACCTATTCACTCTTGCCTTGAAGACACCTACATTGTACTTGGACGGAAATACCGACGCAGGCAAGCTGTTCCAATCCTTCGCTGTCCGATTTAAAAAAGATGAAGCGTAGCGCTTCGTTCGGACATGCGGCGCGTCTACTACAAAAGGATGGATGCTCGCCGTGCGTCGGAACGTCCGGTGATGGAAGGGGGATGGGGGAATTAGTTCATGTAATTCCTTCGCACACTCACCAAAATGTATCCTATAGAATACTGAGAGGCTAGCAACTCTACGTCTATGTTCGAGGCTATGAAGATTGGCTTCCACCAGTTCAGGGTCGCCAATTAGCCTTTTTGCACGCCTCTCAATTGTGTCCAGAGCAGCAAGATGACATTTTGCGGCACCAGCCATTAAATGGCCACAATACTCCACACACGACAGGATCTGTGCTTTATATAATGTAAGAAGTTGTCCCGGTGTGAAGTACTGCCGGACCTTTGCAAGGACGCCAAGCTTGCTGGCGGCTGCTCTTGCTCTAGACTCAATGAACCGACCAAAGTTGAGGTTCGAGGAAATCTCTATCCCTAGCAACTGAAGTCGGTCACTGTATTCCAAAGATACATTCCGGAAAGTAGGAGCCAAGGTGAAAGGGCTCCTTTTAGCAGTGAATAAACACGTCTGCGTTTTGGTGGCGTTGAATTTAACAAGGTTGGCATTGCCCCATAGGGAGACTGCCTGTAGCTTGTCATTCAAACGCTGCACCATGGCTTCTCTTTCAGCCTGTACTTGATCTCTACTGGCCCGAGTACTCGGCAGGTATCTTTCCACCACTGTGCTGTCGTCTGCATACCCATAGATACCGGGATTGAGCAGATCGTTAATATGCAGCAGGAAGAGAGTTGCAGAAAGAACGGACCCCTGAGGAACTCCGGCATTTATTGTTAAGGGCTCCGATGAGCACCCGTCAACAAACACTCGGATAGTTCTTAGATTCAGGAAGTCCGTTACCCAGCCGATCAGACCAGGAGATATACCGTACGCTGAAAACTTGCTTAAAAGGCCCGCATGCCAGACCCTGTCAAATGCCTTCGAGACGTCTAGAGAGACGGCGACCGCTTCTCCATTCTTCTCTAAGGCCTCGCCTAAAACGTGTGTAGCATAAACTAGAAGGGCCCCAGTGGACCTATTTCGGCGAAACCCGTACTGTCGGTCACTGAGGAGATCGTTACCTTCTAGGTATGCTAAAAGGCGCGAGTTCAATACACGCTCCATAATCTTGCAGAGAGAGTATGGAGGTGATTGAAATCGGTCTGTAATTGGCAGGATCGGCACGGCTACCTTTTTTGGGCACTGGCACGTGCACGTTAGCAAGCTTCCAGGATTTCGGCACTATTCCAGTCCTGAAAGAGAGGCGATATAGACGTGTTAATACAGGAGACAACTCAGCTGCACATGTTTTGAGCAGAATGGCTGGTATACCATCCGGACCACTGGCTTTATTCACATCTAGACGACACAATGCTTTCCATACCTCTTTGTTAGTGATGCGGATTTCAGGCATAGAAATTTCGCAGTGAGGAAGATGTGCTAGGGTAGCATTGCCAGTGTCTAGATGAGAATTATTAGCGAAAAGAGAAGCAAATAAATTTGCTTTCTCTTTCGCTCCATGAGCCAGAGATCCATCAGGTTTCAGCAGAGGTGGCAGTGAGGTTCGGCAGAAATTCGACTCGATCGCTTTGGCAAGGGACCAGAAAGCTCTTCTGCCTGATGGCAGGACTGAAAGCTTTTCGCCAACCTTAGCGATACGACCGAGACGAACCCTACGTAATGCCTTTTTATAGGATTTAGCAGCTTGGTTAAAGGCTCTCTTCTTGGAACTCACATCCGGAGCTTTGCGGTTTCGAGCATCAACCCAAGTAACATAAGCCAAATGTTTTTGCTTTTCAGCATGTCCACATTCGGCATTGAACCATGGGCGAGCTTTGCCACCGATAGGTACATCAGCAAAAGGAATGAAATACTCCATTGCCTGATGTACCACATCAGTTATAGCATCCGCGCAACTCGACGGATCCTCAGAAGAGAAGCAAACCTGCCGCCAAGGATAAGATGCAAAGAAGTGCCGCATCTCATCCCAATCTGCTGACTTGTATTTCCAAATTCGCCTAACACCATGGAAGTCTAAGTCCGGCTGGGAATAAGTTAATACAGATTTCACCAGACAGGGATCGGAGGTTCCCAAGGGGGAGGAAACCTCTACACGATACCTGTCTGGATCAGTTGTCAGCAGAAGGTCCAGACAGTTGGCTGTATGTGACTCCACATCAGGCACCCTTGTCGCTTGCCTCACCAGCTGAAAGAGGTCCAAAGACAACGCAAAGTTCCGCGCCTCTCTTCCAGCGTGGTCTGTCCTCTGGTACGGGAACAGCCAGTCCTGATGACAGGCATTAAAGTCCCCCAGAAAGACGAGCTGCGCTGAAGGGATGCACCGATGCAGAGCCATATCAGCAGCCTCACTGAGATACTCAAATAATCTGGTTGTCTCCTGATAACCGCTGTGCGAACGGTAAACACAGGAATACAGGATTTTTTCGTTTCCTGTGTCTACCAAAACCCATAGGGAAGAAAAAGGGGGTCTTCAAGGTGACGAAGGCGCTGGATACAGAGGTCGTTCCGCGTGTACACACAAACCCCGGCACGTGAGCGAAAATTGTGCTCTAACGTGTACCCAGGGTAAGCAAGGTACGCAGTGCTCAAAGGACATTGTATCTCCGTCTCCGTCAGAAAGAGTAAGTGCGGCTGCTCTGTCTCTAGATGGTGATGGACAGCTTCGAGATTTGAGTGCAATCCTCGAATATTAGCGAGGTGCACTAGAAGTGAGGAGGAGTGCAACCGCTGAGTAACCGTACTTTTCTGTTTCTTACTTTTCATAAAAAATTAAATGGAGTGAATAGGATGGGAAATGGCAGTTGAACGAGGCGCTACGTATCGAACCCGACGTCGAAATTGATGTTGCTGTGCCAATGGGAGGATAGTCTGGAGTCTGCGGGGGCGCCGAAGCCCCCCAGGGATCGCCATCGAGCCTCCTCATCTGGTCGCCAACCAGAACGATGGAGCCACCCTAGGATTTTTCGCAGCTGGCGGGGCAGCTAACCCACTACTTGGGCCCCCAACTTTCTGCGGGCGGCCAGCGGAAAGCCGTCGCTTCGGATCCCGCAACCCTCCTCGACTAGGCACCCGATACAACAAACACCAACTCGACGACAAAACGGCTCACCAACGCAACGCAGCTGTTCAGACCCATTTCCCATATACGGCTTCATCGAGCAACGTAACGGAACACGACAGAGTCGCTTTGCGGTACGGCTTTGCCCGATGGGTGGTAACCTTGCCGGCGACCTGATGTTATGGCCTACCACCGAGAAAATTGACAGTTGACATTGACATGAGATGTATTATGTGATGACATTGTTTAGTATTACAAGTAAACAAGAAAGAATTTTTATTAAATTACAACGGTTTGCACTCTTAAAGTAGCTAAGACTAGACAATCAAAATTATGGCTATGATTTAACTTGTAAGTAAAGTGAAAGAATTAATCATAAGAACAGCAGTAGACTATTTTTTGATCACTCTTTTTAATCTGAGGACCTGTGAGCCAGCTTGTGGCTTAGACGTGGGTGCAGTGGATATAGCGGCGGCACAGGCAACTTCTTTGCTAATATTGATTGCTGACATAGAGTTAAGCTCAGCCTTAGAGGTAATGGTATGCCGCTTACCATCAGGCCCAATCAATATAACCCCTGCTGCCTGGCTGCCATAAATGGTTCATGCCGGTTCTTTGTTAAGAACTCAGCATTAGTAATTCTAGTGCCTTTGAGACTTCTTTTGCCAAACCAAATCTTGTTGCGCATTGACAGCTCACAGAACTTTGCCAAAATAGGCCTAGGTCTATCACCATTGGACTGTCCCATACGGTGACAACGGCTGATTACTGCACTGGAAATATGAGGAATTTTAAAATGTTGATTTAGAACATTTACAACAGTGGTGCTCACAATCTCCGTGGTCGACTCTGGGACTCCATGTATCAGCAGAATTTTCCTTCTGCTTCTAGTCTCCTGGTGATCAATTTGCTGGCTTAGGATTTCAACTTGCCCCTGAAGATTTTTCAGTGCGGATACCACAAAGTTCCGGAAGGCATTAAATTGTGCAGCAATATTAGATGTAGGACTGGTTGTTGGTATAGCACACTGTAAAATTTTTTGGAATTCGGCCATTGTTTTATAAAAATGTTGAGATAAATCATCCACAGTTTTTTGGATTGACTCCATTATGAGTGTTAGTGAAAACTCAGTTAATATAACAAAAAAAAAAACTTTTAAACTATTATAATTATAGGTTTTGCTAACACTGTTAACAGGTATAATGTTTTAATGCCTTATACTCTTCATGTTATAATGAATACCAGAAATTGAATATTTTTAAGTTGCACAAAACCGTTTTTATTATTTATTAAGTAATTTAGAATGATTAATACATGATATTTGAATAGATATCATGGGGAAACCAAAAGAAAAGACTAAAATAATAAAAAAAAAATATGGCTCCCAGTGGGATTTGAACTCTGGTTGGTCAGTTGGTCTGATGAGGACTCTGTTGCTTGTCAGAATACACCACTGTGCTTTCTATTAATATTGTTCAAATTGTCTTAAATATGTAGACAAACAATAAATGACACAGGTAGGTCATTGACCTATGAACCAGTTGTTAACGCAATGTTCAATATGACGGTCACCTAAAGAGATTAACAACCTAGACATCCCGGGAGTATACAAGATTCCTTGTGAAAGCGGTAAGTCAAAACGTTAATACGAGTATACGGATCACCGAATATATACGTAGTGTAAAAAATTTGGACAGCCATGGCTCAGTGATAACGGAACACGTCTGGGATTCGGGAACGTCTCATTACGTACGTTTTGACAAAGCATCCGTATTAGCAAGGGAAAAGTTTTTAGTACCGAGTAAAGTACGTAAGACTATCGATCGTTAGCCGTCCATCGAACTTCAATAGGGATAGTGGTTGGCCGTTACCATCGGCTTAGAAACCGGTTATTAAAACAATAAAGAACAAGTACTACTTAGATGATTTCCAAAGTGACACGGTGAGTTTGTTTAAATCAAATTTAAACTGTCGCCTTGTAATTGCAAATTAACCATATTAAATTTTGTAAATAAATCTGTTAAAAAGGCGATGTCTGTTTTCCTCTTCATTATTATTATTTTTTTAATTTTATCTTTAGTATCCAGAAATTCTAAAATAGTCTCAAAAATTGCAAAAAATCTTTTCAAACATAACCAAAGCCTTTCGACAGCCAGTGTACTTCAGTGTAAAGGAGTAATTGATGATGGTGTTCCTCATTTTCTTTACACAACTGCTCAAATAATCGCATATTCAATGGTTTACTGCATCAATGACTAAATGAAGTGATTCACGTAATCTAACACTCAAATTTTTAGAAACTAAATGTTGTCGATGGATATTAGGGGTGTTAGCAATCTGTTGCTAACACCCCTAAGACATTTTGTTTTAAATAGCTTATAAATTCACGATAACGTCAAACCATGGCAGGTGGTGTAGCATAACTGATATTATATTTGATAAAGGATTTGCATTTTCAATGAAGTAATTCCTTCAAAACATGAAATATTGATTCACGTTTAGTGTCGGTTACCAAAGATTTTGCGAAGAGCAGTTCATCGTAGATTTCTTGATTCATAATGAAACGAACATATGCCAATAATAATGCTGCATAATCAGGTAAAGTTGACTCGTCCAGTTGTATAGAGAAATGGGTCGTTTGCAAATAATAACATAAAAAGATTTCAACAGAATTGTTGCTTAAGGGATTTTTTTAAAGATATCAGATGGGTTTGTGTAACACAGTTTTTAAAACCTCTTCAACGGCTGGCAAAATTAACTTCTCTCTGTTTTGTCCTCTTGTTTTGTCCGGCAATGATCGAATGAAGCCAAATTTCAAATAATCAACACTGTACTGTCTACATTTCTTTTTAGATTCGGTCATGGCATCAGTCATCTGTGGGCAAAATTAAATTATTTAAATAAGACAGAAAATCCAGCAGCTGTATATTAAAAATATTTTTTGATTTTTTCGAAAAAAAACCATAATTCGCACATCTTCTTGCAGCAGTTAGCTCAAATTACGGAGATTGCACTGTAATTATATTACCGATTGCTAAAACTTTCAAAAAATAACTATTGAGGAGTACTCGTGTAATTTTTCATGATTGAATATGAAACTACTAATAACTTAAGTCATGAATGGCATACTTTATCTATCTTTGCTAACTACGAGTACAAAACTAAAATTTTATAAAAAAATAATGTACTTACTTTTCTCCAGCACTCTCAAACAAAATAACAATGACTAACTGTAATTTGTGTGATATACTATCTGTTTATATTTTTTTACATATTTTCTTAGCACTTTCCTTTTCAAGATCCAGGAAACGAATAAACGTATTTGTCCCACATTCGTATTTATATAGAGTGACGAATTTAACAAGTCAGTGCAAAGTAGCGAAGCTTTGAGGCTGCGACTACGAGCGCTCTCAGGTTTTTACAAGTTTAAAATGTATTGCGACCACAAAGCGAATACCAACATCGTACAGCTTACACAATTTTATAAAAATATATATGTCGGAGTAACCCAGTCAGCATCTAAGTCAGAAAGATTTCAGTATGAAGTCCTATAAAAAACTTCTTGCAGAAGTCCTAATATGACATCTTAAACAGCTCATTTTTAAGAGCTCATAATTCAGAGCTCTTAATGAACCCTTAAATGAGAAGTCGATTTTTTGACATCCAAATGAATATTTTTTTCTGACCTCTTTTTGAATTGCACACTATGAGCTCTTGTAGACATAATAAATAAGACTTCATTTTTATGACGTTATGAAGTACTCTTTTTTTTCACTTCTAAAAGAATTTACATTATTAACTCTTACAGCATTCAAAATAGAGACGCCATATTCATGATTTCGTTATGAACTGTTTGACGCATGCGTAAAATCTTGTAATTCTATACAGAAAGAAGCCGTCACGCTTCCAAGATAGTTGTACTTCTGACAGTAGCTGTGACACCGATAAGAATAATAATGACGATGAAGGTACAGTATTAATTTATTCTTATATTAAATTGCTAACAAATGCATAACATTCAGAATATTATTTAATTTAATTCTTTTCTTACAGGTCTTGGATTAGATAGTCTACAAAAGCAAGTTATATTACCGTCTTTTAATTATGATGGCAGTGATAATGGTACTTCTAAAAATATGGAGGCATATGTCGATGATTTGCTTGAAACTCAAGAGCTAAGCTACGGAGATTTTTTTCCTCATCCCGTTTACGATGATTTAGCATTGACGAAGAAGCTGAGCATACGTGGTATTGAACGTATTCGTAAGTGTTGCATACAAAAAATCTCCAATGCTAAAATAATTGTTTTGTATTTCCCATAATTTTATTCATTTAATTTCTAGAAATATCAGGAATTGAAGAGAAAAAAAACGCTAGTATGGACAATGATGTTCGAATAGCAAAAAGTTCATGTCAGCCAAACGAATTCGGTGAAACCGAAAGTTCGAATGATTTGGAGAATCAACTAGCATCTAGTTCTGCAGGCGAGTCCAATAATAATCTAAAAAAGATAAATGAAGTTAACCAAAATAGTGCTGCAGCTGGTTTTACGGATATAAACAAAGATACGACAAATGAAGTTGACACTTCTACTGGACAGTCTGTAACATGTAATTCCAACTGCTGCTGTAAGTATCAATTGATTTTGTTATTGATCTCTCGAATTTTCTGATTTTATCTTTGTTTCATTAAAATTGGTTTTGGAAGAAAATTTTCAATTTCTGTATAGTAAAAAACATATATTTTTTTTTAACAGCTGCATGTCGATCGGTGTTATATTCCGTTTCTCGTAAGCTTGACACATTGTTGAATATTGTAGGAGATAATCCTTGGCCAAATACGATTAGAGCATCAGACGTACTGCCAAACTTTCTAATATGTAAACATGAAGATTTGGTAAAATTCAACGATTTATTAACAGATAAAGAAGCAGCACGCACTCAATACGTAATTACTTTTTCTATTCTGGTGAATGAAGCCAAATTTTATGGTTGATTTGTTTTTTAATTAATTTTCGCCTTTTACAAAATATTAATTTATGAAGATTTTTTACTCTAATGCAAATATGAAATTTTGACTTTAAAAATTTTACAAATTCAACAAGTTCTTACGGTCTTTTACTTGTTATCATTTTTACTTGCAAATTAACTTCATCATCAACCATCAAACTACATAATAAAAAAGAAGAAAGAAGGAATAGCTGCCTTTAGACAAAGTTTTTCAACAGTATATATTCATTATACATGCTTCTGAATGTTTTCATGCTACTAAGAAAATGTTATGAATAATGCTAATAAAGACGCTATTGCTTATTACTGTCTAACTTGAATAATTTTCTTATGGACATCGATTATGCAATATATAATTTTTCAGGAGGATTTTATAAAACAACGACGACATTTAGATGGGAAAAAATGTATTCGAATCGTACTGGGACATATTTTATCAGATGAACTCAGCTGTAAATTATCTTGGAGTGGTCAAAAAAATACGATTAAAGTTGAAAAAATGCCATTTGTGAAATATTTGAGAGGTAAGCACACAATTTTAAGCTAAAATAACTTTGACCCCTAAAATAATTCTTACAAGCAACATTTATGCATCTTAATATGATTATTTATTATTTTTAGAAACGGTCACTGCTACATCACGGTCTTCTCTTGATGAGTGCAAGCAATCAATCATGTCCTGGATGCAGCACGCGAATGACCGAATAAAAAAAATCGACAAAATTCATGCATAACCCTCAATAATTTTTAAGTTTTTTTTTTATATATCAAACTAGCATTACCAGCTTCATTATTTTATACCTTCTTTAATATAGTTTTTGATAAAAAAATAAAATAAAATTATGTTCCGAACAAATTGTTGAAATTCTTCAAGTATATCGAGTACTTGCATGTCCCGGTTTTTGACATTTTATTTAAATTTAAAGAGATGTTTTTTATAATTATTTTTAAACATTGCCACTGCATAAGATTTTGTTGTTGGAAATTTCCTTATAGTATATATATTTGAATAATATAAGCATATGAGATATTTAGTAAATTGAAAAAGTTACATTTTGGAGATTCAAAAATTTATATAAAATTTCAATAATCGATATATTTACCCTACTAACTAATATCCAAAAAAAGAGTTCTAAAAGAAATCATATTTAAGACTTCTTAAATATGAATTCCATTTAACCTCTTTTTTAAGAACTCAAAAAAGCAATTCATTACGAAGTCTTTTTATGAATTCAATTAAAAGAGCTAATTAAGTATTCATTTTCACGAGTTCGTAAAAATGAGCTTTTTAAGAGCTCTATTTCAAGAGGTCCTAAGATGTACGTTAGGTGGCGCATTCGACTTCTTCAGGAGGTCTTGAGAACGTCTTTCTGACTTAAGATCTGACGTCCAAATCAGAAATCTGAGCTCATTCAGAATAACTTAATACGCCATTTTGCTATCTGGGAAGTAGGTCCGGTGTTTTTAAAAACTATGACGTCAGCTATGCTGACCGTCATTATCTATCTTCCTTGATATTTTGGTGTTCCAAAATAGAAATAAACCAATACAGTAAACTCAAGCTTTATTTTAAGTAAAGTAATTTTACACAGTTGTTATCCGTATGAACAGTAACAAACGAATCGACCGTTTCCCTTCCTTGTGCCTCGCTTTTAAACACAGCATAGTCGAAGGAGTAGGGCAAATATCACTAATCACTTGTTTACAAAGTTTGAAACACCTGCACGATGACTCGCCGATTTCATTAGTCGTACAATTCGTTGTTGCGCCGATACGGCCATTCTGACCGGCGGTGCGCGCTCTGCACAAGCCGTGTTTTTGAAAGTCCTTGGGTCATTGGTCGATATGCTGGGGTTATAATAACTGTGTAAAATTACTTTACTTAAAATAAAGTTTGAGTTTACTGTATTGGTTTATTTCTATTTTGGAACACCAAAATATCAAGGAAGATAGATAATGACGGTCAGCATAGCTGACGTCATAGTTTTTAAAAACACCGGACCGGCTTACTCCGACATCAGAAGTGGGATCTGAAACTCATTGGCTCACTATGTTTGAAATACAGCTGAAGCATATAAAGTTGTTTGAGCTTAAATAAGCTCCTAGTACCTAGCACTCAAAGGCGGCGACTCGTCACGACTTTTACAAATCTTACATGTGGGTATGACGGAAATAATTTAATAAATTGTTCTTTTTTTTAGTGCATTATCGTAATTAGTGGCAAACCGAAGAATGATGAATATTTGGAAGCTTAAACTACTCGTTGTATGAGGCCATTGATGACAAAGTAGAAGAAATTGCCGCGTCAAGTGATGGCGAGTAAATTTGTTTTATCTTAAACACGAAAACGACACACATACATAAACAACCTAACCTAAACAATTTATATAAATATATATAAAAAATAATTTAGTAGACTAAATAAATGTACCAATAATACACATATATAAGTATTATTAGTATTAATATAAAATATAAAGACAAACGACACATACCTATAATAAATACATAAATATATATAATTTTATATCTGGGAGAGATAGAAAAGCTTTAATCTTCGTTTGAAAGACAAGACCGATGGGCTATTTTGAACGTGACTAGGTAGGGAATTCCATAACCGCGCTGCTTGTATAGTGAAGGATTTGGAGAAAGAAGTTGAATTGAAAAACGGCACATTAAAGGTTTTTGCTTTGACACAGGAACGTATGGGACGACTACTTGGTGAAGATAAATGAAATCGTTCGTATATGTAAAGGGGAGCTAGATTAGCAAACATTTTATACAGCGCGGTTAAAACATGCATATTCCGGCGAAGGCGAATAGGGAGCCACTTAAGTTTACGTCGGGAATCTGAGATATGATCAAACTTGCGCAATCCGAAGATAAACCGAATGCACAAGTTTTGAAGGCGATCTAATTTATTAAGCAGCTCCTCACTAGCATCCAGGTAGCAAACGTCGGCGTAGTCGAGAATGGGTACTAGGAGTCTACCGAATTAAAAGCATTGCTGAAGTCAAGAAGGACGAGAATAGTGAGCTTATGGTTATCCATAGCAAACCTGATGTCTTCGGTAACTTTCAGCAAAGCTGTTGTCGTACTATGAGAAGTACGGAAACCTGATTGAAAAGGACTAAGGAGGTTGTTACGGTTCAGGAAATTTGATGATTGTGTGAATACAGCTTTTTCAAGGACTTTGGACAGGAAAGGTAAGATAGATATTGGACGAAACTGTGAGGGAGAACTGGGATTAGTTGTTTTGGGTAGTGGCATGATATGTGCTAATTTCCAGGGAGATGGGAAAGAATTGGCTATTAAAGAGAAGTTAATGATATGTGTTATAACAGGCAATAAGACGTCGAGAATAGGAACTATCATGTCACGGCTAATTTGGTCGTTACCCATAGATTTGGAACTTATATTTAAAATTGCTGTTTTAACATCACACTCCGTGATTTCTGTAAGGGAAAAGCTATCACAGATAGGTGGGATGGTCGTATTTAATTTGTTTAAGACTGAGTTTTTCAAAGAATCGGAGAGGTTTAGCGGAGAAGACGAGAAAAAGTGATTAAGACAGTTTAAGTCAACTAAATTATTAGAAGAAGGCAGAGACTTACCCACACCTGGTGACTTGAATAGTCCCCACAATTGTAGAGGCGTAGAATTATTAACAGCAGAGTAAATATACCGGCGTTTGGCGTCTCTACACATCCTATTGCAGCGATTTCGTAACTTTTTATATGTGGCAAAAAGTTCATCGGTAGGTAGGGTTCTTCTTAAAATTCAACTTTGCTTTATTGCGTTTATTCATATATTTTTTTATGTCAACAGAGAGCCAGGGTGCAGGAAAATGTTTTACTTTAATTTTTTTTACAGGTGCGTGAGTTTCATATAATTTAATAATAGTATTGTTGAAGATGTCTACTTTCGGGTCCACTTCCATAGCCAAAAATAAGTCGGACCAATCAATTAATTCGGCGTCGTGGCGTAAGAGTTCCCAATTGATTGTTTTGAGGTTGCGTCGCTGAATCACTTTACCCTTGCGTTTTGGAAAAGAAAGATTGTAACGAAGATATAGAAGATCGTGATAGGAGAAAGGTGCGGTCATCTGCCCGTGTGCTAGCACGTTATGGGAATTTAAGACCATGATTAAGTCAAGAAGAGACGGTTCAGTGTTGGGTGAGAAATAAGTTTCGGAAAGGGGGAGAATAGAAACGTTGTAGGAATCATGTAAAGATTTTAGTCTCTTAGACCTAGAGGTGTTTTTCACTAGACAAGTGTTCAGGTCACCCATGATAATTACATGATCATAAGAGGAGGAAAAAGAGTCAAGAATAGTATCAAAATTATTAAAATAATCAACCGTAGGGGAGGGGCTTTACATCACACCAAGGAGCAGTTTACTTGGTTGAAGTACGACCTCAAGAAAAAGGTACTCCAAGTTTCCGCAATTAGTAGAAGGTGAAAGACTGATGATTTGAAAGGTAATGTTGTCCTTGATATATATGCACACCCCACCACCCCTTTTTTCAAGACGGTCTTTTCGAACCATAGTGAAATTAGGGAGACGGTAAAGTGAGGAAGAGAGAGATGGTTTTAGCCTTGATTCAGAAACAAGGATGCAGTCGACTTGCACGTTACTAAATGTTGCTAAAATATCGGAGTAGTGGGCCGGTATGCTTTGAGCGTTTATGTGGACAATGTTAAAGCTATTAGAATTACTAGGAAAGAGAGAATTAAGTCTGCCATCGATTGAAATAAAATCATTATCTGATGAAGGGTTACTAGTAGTGCTCATGTAGCCATCAGATAAAGGAGAAGATACATAAATATTATTAAGATTAAAACTTGAATCAGACATAATAAAATATTAAATAAATAAATACTTTTAATAATGTATGAAATATTTAAAAATATATATTAATAATCCTATATAATAAAGTAAAATATATATTACTATTAATATTCTACACTCACTGGCGTAGTGGGAAAGTATCTTTACAAATAGTTTAAAAATAGTATAAGAAAATAGACACAGAAACATTACAAAATAAACTGGTGCAGTTTTTAAACGCTTATTGTATGACTTATGGAAAAGTATGACATTGACATTTTTCAAAATGACATTCAATTGAAATTGTATAATTTACTTTAAACATTAAATACATAAGGGGAGAGATCTGTGGCAACTGCCGGAGTGAGTTGTTCGAGTTTTTAGGTTATATCCTGTATTTTTGTCATTTCCTATTTATTTTTGTTATTATTAGTGTGGTGTTGGTTAAAATAACCTCTGGTAAGTGGTTAATTTAATTCCTTTTATAATGGCTGGGAAAGAGAAGGAGAAACCGCCCGATCCCGGTGGTACTGGTGATACCTTTGTTTTTTCTGACCAGAATGATAAAATGCAGATTGATGAAATTAATAATGAAAGAAAACGTTTAAATGCTCAAAGAAAATTAAGCTTGCAAGAGGAATCTCTGGCCAAAAAAAGGATTGAAAGCATGGAAAATAATTCTGCGTCCATCTCCCACATATATAAACACCCATTTTTAGAAAGCTCACCCCGTTCTTACGGTGTCGAGGACAAGGGGCCGTTTATAGTGCACCTAGCCCGTGATGATGCGATAATCTCAGGTATTTCTCTTCGCCCTATTAAGGTTGGACTCATTCTTTTTAAAAACAGTGTCAGAGATGGCATTAAATCCTTGGGACGAAACAGAGTGTCTGTCGAGTTTAAATCGGCCAATGATGCAAACAAATTCATCTCTAGTCCATTTGTGAGTGGGCATAAGTTAATTGCTTCAATTTCCTCGTACAATGTTTATAGATTGGGCTTGGTGCGTGGTGTTCCCATTGATTGGTCAATGGAAGAGTTCGTTGAAGCTACTGATCGAAACGAAGGTCCTGGAAAAATCTTGAAAGCTCGTCGTCTTCAAAGAAAAGTAATAGATAAGGATGGTTCGCCATCTTGGATACCTACTCAATCTGTTGTCCTGACCTTTGAAGGACAAGTTCTCCCTAAGAGGATATTTGCCTTTTACACTTCCTTAGTGGTTCAAATTTACCAACTTCCAACTATCCAGTGTCACAGGTGTTTACGTTACGGGCATGTTGAATCTCAATGCAGGTCTGATGCTCGCTGCTACAGATGTGCTAAAAAACACCCTGGTAAGGATTGTATGGTGACTGCCGGACAAGCTACTTGCATATTTTGTTCGGGCCGTCACTTTGCAATTGATAAAAGTTGTCCTGAATGGTCCCGCCAAAAAGCAATCAAAGTGGTCATGTCAGAAAACAATATTCCCTATGCAGAGGCTGCTGCCCGTTACCCATCTTCTCGTAGGTCATATGCTGATATCACCAAAGAATTACTCTTTTCTCCTCAATCGAATCAAGAACAGGAACCGTCAGCTCCCCTTTTTTCACCCTTAACTCAACTTAACACCCCATCTAAAACTTCTTCATATCGAAAAACTTTTTTCAGCACGCCACGTTCTAGACCGTCTTTTTCTGAAGGGTACGATCGTCATGCCCTTAGCAAAATTATCTCAGAAATTCCCTCACAACTTCCTAATGGTTGTGCTCTTCAAGAGCCTCAAAGAGCTACTCCGAATGAGGATTTATTTGAGCTTCTTTTTAAATTGTTGACAAACATCATCTCCAAATGGAGTGATGTTTTACCGTACGACGTTGCCCCTAATTTAATTAAACTCGCCGAGCAATGCTCTAATCTCAATGGCTCCTCCAACTCTAACCCACTTTCTTCAATGGAATAATAGAAGTATTAGTCCTAAAAAACCAGAACTTATTAATCTGATTAACAATCATTCTGTGTCTGTCGCGGCCGTCTCGGAGACCTGGCTTAGACCGGGTGCCCGCTTTAGGGTCCCTGGCTTTTCCTGTCTCCGTGACGACCGTGGTGATGGACATGCTGGATGTGCTTTGTTGATTAAAAGATGTTTTTCTTTTTCTGAAATTCCTCTTCCTCCCCATTCTTCTGAAATTAATGTAGTTGCTGCTAAAATTATGAACATCAATTTTGTTTCTATTTACATTGCTAGGCCTCATGTCAATCTTATTCAGGATCTTTCCGCAATCTTTTTCTCTGTCCCTCCTTCTTTAGTTATTCTTGGTGACTTTAATTGTCATAATACTTCCTGGGGCTCATATCATTCTGACTCATTTTCCTCACTATTAATCGATTTATTTGATGATATTAATGTTTGTGTTATCAATGATGGATCTCCTACTCGCCGGGTGTATCCTGGACAACATCTACAGTCGGTAGTGGATTTAACTGCTATTCTACTACTACTATTCTTTTCGAAGCCGCTGATTTGTTCATCCCCAAAAAGAAGTCTCCTAACTTTCGTATCTCTTCTCCTCCATGGTGGGACTCGGATTGTACGGCTATGGTTAGGAATAGAGATAATGCTGAGCTTTTGTATAATGAAACATGTAGGACTGTGGATTTTGAGTCATATCAGAGAGCTTCGGCTCGTGCCAAACGGTTTCTATCAAAAAAGAAAAAGAAAGAATGGATAGGTTTTTGTGAGAGTTTATCTCCGAAGACCGCCCCTTCTCTGGTGTGGAAAAATATGAATCGGTTCAGAGGTTCTCTTAGACCTGATCCTTTATCTTCTTACGATTATTCTCAATGGCTCGAGGATTTTGCGGATAAGCTAGCGCCTCATTATGTTCCTGAGGAATCCTGTTTAAATTTATCCCCGCCTTGTGCCTCTTTTAACCGGTTCGATCAACCTTTTTCTATTTCGGAGTTTAAGAATGTACTTGATGGTCTACGAAATACTTCTCCTGGGGAGGATGGCATTCCGTATTGTTTTATTGTGAATTTAAGTTCTTTCAGTCAGGAGTTTCTTCTAAGTACTTTGAATAGTTTTTTTACCTCAGGTGAGATTCCTGATTCTTGGAAATCTCAAATAATTATTCCAATTTTGAAGCCCAACAAAAACCCAAATGATGCTTGTTCATATCGTCCTATAGCTCTTTCATCAACACTAGGGAAACTTCTAGAACACCTTGTTAAAAACAGATTAGAGTGGCTCATGGAAAATAGAAAGATTCTTGCTGATAGCCAGTTTGGTTTTCGCAAAGGCAAAAGCATTACCGACAGTTTAAGTATTCTAACATCTGACATACGTATCAGTCAGTCTAAGAACGAACACCTCGTTGGCTGTTTTCTGGATATCTCTGCGGCTTATGATAGTGTGCTCCTTCCAGTGCTCAGAGCAAAAATGCTACAGCTGAGCATTCCTGCAAGGATTGTTCACTTTATTTGCAATATGTTTATGGGCAGGACAATTAAAATTCGTTCTGGTTGCTCATATCTTCAGCCGAGAACACTATGGCATGGCATTCCTCAAGGTTCTGTCCTCAGTCCTCTTCTATATAGTATTTATACTTTTGATCTCCATCAAGCTGTGTCCCCTTTTTGTGACATACTCCAATATGCTGATGATATAGTTTTGTATCATGCTTCAAAGTCCATTGATATAGCTTCATCTAATTTGAATGAAGCCTTATGCTATTTTAAGGTTTGGTTGGATGAACATGGCCTTTGTCTTTCTGTTTCCAAAAGCAATGTCATAGTATTCACAAGAAGGAGAAATATTCCTCCTATTGATATCTTTTATGAGGATCAGTCTATTCCTATGAGCGACTCAGTTAAATTTCTTGGTGTTATTCTTGATTATAAACTTTCTGGTATTGAACATTTAAATTATGTAATTAATAAATGTGAAAAGGGTATTAATGTTCTCAGAGCTCTATCTGGTGTTTGGTGGGGTTCTCACCCTTATTGCCAAAAACTCATGTATAATGCATTGATTCGTAGTCAAATTGATTATGGATCAACTATTTTGGAACCATGTAGTAAAATTGCTTTGAGAAAGATTGATGTAATTCAAGCTAAATGTCTTCGTCTCATCCTGGGTGCCATGAAATCTTCTCCAAAGAATGCCATGCAAGTGGAATGTTTAGACCCCCCTCTTTTCCTACGAAGACAATATTTGTCTGATCGATTTATTTTCAAAGCTTGTTCCCTGTCTAGTCATCCTCTTCTTTCTCGTCTTGAGGCATTATCGCACCAGATCGATACTAATCGTTTTTGGACTCACAAAGATCCTCCTAGAAGCATTAAAAGTTTTTTAAAATTAAAAAATCTTTCTCATTCTCAATTTCAGTCCTCTATCAACCCTGTTTTTGAAACAAATTATGATATTTTAATTCATTCGCCTCATGTTATTTTAGATTTGGGTATCGTTAGGGATGAGCCCAATGCCAATCACAATTTTAACTGTATCTTAGAAAAGTGGAAAGATTGGGTAGCTGTTTTTACTGATGCATCTAAACTGTCAATTGATAGTTGGGTGGGGTCAGCAGTTTGGATTCCAAAATATAATGTTGCTTTGAGTTTTAAATGCCCTCCTTTGTTTTCTGTTTTTTCAGGGGAGGCTGTTGCCTTACTTGAGGCTATTTCTTACGTTTATGCTCATGATATTCCAAAAACTATAATTTTCTCTGATTGCAAAAGTTGTTTGCAAACTATTATAAGTAATCCATTCAAATTAAAAAACAGTCCACTAATTTTAAAAATTAAGCAATTGTTGTTTAATTGCGAAAGAAAGAATCTTGAAGTTGTTCTAGCCTGGATTCCGGGTCACTCTGGAATTATGGGCATAGAATGGGCCGATTCATGGGCTAAAAACGCAATTCAGTCTGGTTCCTCTGATCATTCTTGTTATTATTCTTCTGATTTGCTTTCACTTGCTCGTTCTAATCTGAGGGAATCTTGGCAGATCCAATGGGATTTAACAAGATCATCGAAGGGTCGTTACTTTGGTAATATTCAACCCTGCATCCCATATAAACCTTGGTTCTTCAAATTCAGATCTGCAAATAAGCAAGTCACCTCTACAATATGTCGTTTACGCTTAGGCCATGCCTGCACTCCTGTTTTCCTTCGTAAGATTAGGGTGCGTGATCACTCTCTATGTGAATGTGGGCTTGGGGATGGTTCTCCTGATCATATATTTTTCGATTGTTCAAAATATCCTTTTTCTTTTTATGATATCCTTCCTCGTGATGTTCCGCGACCTATTAATTTTCAATCTTTACCTTTTTATAGCGACACTCCCATAGTTAATTTGCTGATGAGATATATTGAATGTCATGCCATTAAATTATAATTTCTTGTCTTATATAATATCTTATTTATTGAATTCTATTCTATGATTATTTATGTTCTTAGATAAACTATACATCGCATTATATGCTCCTTTCCCTTTTTTTATTTATCTAACTATCTTCCTTTCACTTAACATTATTAAGAATAGTATAGAATTCCTGAGGATATTGTTGTCTCGTCATCCAGACCGGACATATTCCTGTACTCTAGACAGTTAAAGCGCGTGATACTTGTGGAGCTTACTGTTCCGTGGGAAACTAACATTCCCAAAGATCACACAATTAAAGTAAACAAGTATTACGAACTGACCAAGGAACTGACCAGGAATAGGTATATAGTTAATTTGTACGCGGTAGAAGTGGGAGCGAGAGGTATAACAGCGAAATCTCTCTATAACCTACTTAAAGATCTTGGCCTCTCTAGAACTATCATCAGTACATTTCTAGAACGTACTTCAAAGGCGGCATTAGTAGGTTCATTCCAAATTTGGTTAGGTAGGGAAAGGAGCGCAACCAGTTGAGGTGAGCGTGAATGCGCATTTTAAAGGGGCCCCTTAAACCTACACTTGGGTCGCAAGTCCCAGGGGCTGTTTGCGCTCCTCTCCCTGCAACGCGATGGGCCCGGCACCCGCACGGTGAATCCATGGAATGCTAAGAAGCTTCGTCTCTTGTTGTCTCGTGTTGTCTGTGCTGTCCTTACACATAATGTTATTTGTTTTAAATATCCCTTCCGTTTCTGTCATTAAAAACCAAAATTTACTACTGAACCATCTCCTTGTGTGCTAAAGTCAAGCCAACATACATTGGCAAAATACGTCTCATATTGCGAGATGTGAAGCCATAAAATAATTAAAAAAAAAAAAAAAAACATTAAATAAACATATTGAATGGATTTAAAGAAAATAAGTGGAATGATCAATAAGACAAGAAAATAATATTAATAGTTGGAATTTAACTGCAAACCAGGCACAGATATAGAATATAAATCACAAGTTTAAAAAACACACACAATAGACTAAAAAAAACAAAATGCTAAAATAGCATGATTATTAAAGAAAATGTTAATAATTATGAAATCAATTAGCTACAGTTTTAGCAACGCGTCGAGGTCTTGTTGATCTTTGCTCCTGAGTATTTTGAAGTGTAGGAAAGGCTTCCATTAATACTTGCAGCTCCCTCATGGCTTCAACTCTTTTCCGGCTTTTATCTGGCAGAACAACAATGATAACACCGTCTGACGTCCAGGAGTTCTTAATACCAAAGTGCCTTCTTGCTTCAACAAAGACTGCTTGTCTGGGTTTTGTTAAAAACTCTGATATTGTGACCAGAGCCCTTAAAGGCAGTCTTAGCATTCCAAACAACTGATCTCTGCTTCAAGGTTGTGAAGCGAACTAATATCGGCCTTGGTTTGTCCTTTTTTACACCCAAACGGTGACAGACATCAATGTGAGAGATGTCAACATTATCTATCTTCATTTTATTTATTATATTATGAATGGAGACCTCCGGCTGCTCATTACTGACCTCAGTCATTCCATTAAATAGAAGAACCTTTCTACGAGAGAGTACTTCATGCCTATCAAAACCTGCAGAGAGCAGCTGTAACTGTTGTTGAAGCATGGAAAGGGTTTTCCACACAAGATCTTTGAACATTTTATAATCATTAGCCAGTTCAGAAAGGTCCTTATAAGTGTTGTTTTGTGATTGATGTTTAGTGGTAGAAATAGTTTGAGACAATGCCTTATCGAAATTATCCATTCGGGACTGAAACATATTGACAATGTCCTCCATGTTTTTTGTGACTTGGCTATGTAGATCCATTTAGCAATAAAGATGTTGATAAGAGATTGTGTAATAGTGCCAGGTAATGTAGAAAATATTAATATTCAATAATATTTCATATAGAACTTATTTAGTCAATTAATATTCTTTAAAATTTTAATAAAATGGGAGTACAAAATTTTCACCACCTATTCCTGGTCAGTTCGTAATACTTGTTTATTTTAATTGTGTGATATTTGAGGATGTTAGTTTCCCACGGAACAGTAAGCTCCACAAGTATCACGCGCTTTAACCGTCTAGAGTACAGGAATATGTCCGGTCTGGATGACGAGACAACAATATCCTCAAGAATTCTATACTGTCTCTCATACGTATCCATCATTATAGTCCAATCGCGAGCCGCCTCCAAGATAGAGTGAGGCTTTTGTTCTGTTTTTTAGACAAGCCTTCTTCAATGAATTCTATGAATCTTTTGGTGGTTGTTATACCCTTTTGTGCTCTAGCTACTAAAAGACTAACCGCTTCACGTATAATTTCCAATACTTTATCATGGCACCGCGAGTATTGACCTTTTTCCAATAGCACCTTACACCCTACCAACAAGTGTTTAGCCGTTCCTACTGCCTCCCCACAGATATTGCAAGACTTTTCTGTAGCTTTACTCCATCTTACTAAATTACTTTGATCTGGGAGAGTCATTTGGAATGCATTAAGATAGAATTTCAATAAGGCTGAAGACCAATCATGAAGTAAGGTGCGCCACCTTAATGCTAATGGAATACAAAAGTCGCCTATGGTCACCCACTCATTTTGAATTTCTAGATTCATCGCGTGCACTCGATACTTATCGTTTTCATCTTGCCGAATCAAGGATTTTGTTAAGTCTATATCCCGAACTTTCCCGCTAGAACCTAACCCTGCTTTATTTGTTTGAGCACCTATCGTGAATTGTTTATGGAATTGAAGTCGTGACTCCAGCTCTGATGCATTTTTATCTTTTGGAAGAGATGTTACAATATCACCATGACATTTTTCGATGATATGCCTTTTGGTAGCTCTTAGGAGTTTATAGAGCTCCGATAGTTTCTTTAATTTCATCCCAAAATGTTTCGGTCTCTGAATCAAACCACAACTTCAATATCTTTATGACATTTGCATCTAACTTTGACAAAAGGGTTTTATTAAGATCGTAAACTAGAAAAAGCCAATTTAGACATGACGTTAGGTAGTTATCATATATCCAAGCTTTTTTTGATATTGCTGATTGGTTAATCGTTTACCTTCTTAAGATCATTTAAAAAGCTATCGACTATTAAATCTAGAGATGGAGTGCGACCTGTGTAATCTTTTTTTTTGCCTAAAAATTTGAATGGAGCTGCTTCAGTAATTGTAGCAACAGTTTGACCGCCTATTAAAAGACCCGGATTATAAGAGGAATATTTGGTGTCTCATCTACCCAGACACAGACAGTGGCATTTACTGGGTTTTGTCCTCAGTCCTTTAGTCCACGTACAGAAATCCTCTACTTCATTTAAAAGTACCTGACATTGTTTGGGGTTACGTATCAGTATAGCGAGATCGTCTGCGAATGCTAGTATGGATTCCGTGTATTTATTATTAAATTTAAACCGATAACCCCACTTTTTCTCATGACTTATTAATTTATCTATTAAAATGTTAATTACTGTATTAAATATTATTGGAGTAATGCAGCATCCTTGTACCGACCCAAAGGCGTTCTCCGAGTCTATCCAACACACCGTAACTTGTCTTTTGCTCGTTCTGGCATCTTTAAGGCTTTCCGAAATTAATGTGTTGTGTTCAAGGCATCCAGAAATACCAGGCAAGAACCCTTTCTGGTGATTCGGCCTGAAATATTTATTTTTAATCATGAATTGCGTCATTTTATTTTGTAAAAAGAGAAAAAGATCTTAGAAATTGTGTTTGTTAAAGCTATCGGCCTACTGTCTTTCGGATTTGTGACACTGTCTTTTTTTGGAAGAAGGACAAAATTGGGTTTTCCGAATGTTACCGGTATTTGCTTCCTTGACCAGATTTTACCGAATATATTTAAAAGGTTATTACGAACCGACGGACATTTTTTATATACTATGTAAGGAATACCATCAGGACCTGGTGCTGATTTAGGTGGTTTCTTTTATATTATTTTATTAATTTCCTCCAAAGTTGGTGGGTTGAATTGAAAATCAATAGAAGGACTCTCAGGTCTTTGTTTGTTAGGATCCTTATATAGTCTATGAGTTTTTGGTACTTGATATGTGTTTTTGTAGTGATCGTAAATTTGCTCGTCAAGTCGGTCTAGAGAAGATTACCTTTCTTTGAAAATGTTTTAGACGGTCAAAATTGACAAGATTTTTTGTTATTTAAAATAAAATTCAAAAAATGTTTCTTAATAATTATAAAATATTTTTTGAATTTTCGTCAGACTTAGTATGAAAAGTAGTTACGCTATTTTTTTAAATATATTTAAAATCAGGGGGGGCCAAGAGCGGCACGTCAGGATTTGAAGTTCCCATGTTGCAGGGATTAAGATAATGCAACTTTACAAAGCAAGATTTATTTACAGTTATTATTGAAACAGACACACTAAATAATAATTTATAATAACGACACACTAAATAATAATTTAAAATAAATATTTGTAAAGTGGCAACACAGCCATCCAAATAATAACGAACAGAACTCAGTTCTATGTTCGTACAGTGATATCCCTACCACTCAAATAACGTATCGCCGAAGCAATATTGCTATAGCAAAGGGTGTTGCGTCAGAAATTTCACAATACAATATACAGCGCCAGGCTGTAACGGGTAAACCAACAGTTCTGTTGGGAGCGCGAGCTCTTGAATCAAATCCCATGACAGACTCACTACTCCAGCCGATGTCGGCTCTTTTATAGACAATAGGCCACGCCTCTCATTCCCCCGTACAGCTCTGTTAAATGGCGTACGGAAATACGTCGCATCTTATTCTAATGGTTTGAAATATTACAATTCGTCAAATAATCTAACAGGAATTATCGTAACCTTACAATAGTATTTTATAACAACCTAAATCTAATTACAATAAAAAAAAACATGATCTCAACGATGTTTTGAACAGTACCGAATGTCAGACTTAGTTGTCAAATTTATATTCTCCTTCGACACGGCCAGATGACAATTTACACGTCCTCGTGTAAATTTGTAACAAAACATAATCGAGTAAATACTGATCGGCTTTGACCAATAATGAAAAACCTTAAGTCCATTATTCTAAAATCGATAGTTATAATAACTGAAGCTGAGACATGCATAGAACATAATTCAATAAAAAGTCACAGCATGAAATTCGACTAATTGAAGTCAAGATAGACATCCCGCATTGGAATCAAGATAGACGTCCCAAACAAGAGTCAAGATCAATATTCAAAACTTCGGAGTCAAGATAGACATCCTTGGGTGTCAAGTCAAGATAGACAACTCGCATTGGCGTCAAGTCAAGATAGACAACCCTCATTGATTGGCTCATGTGAAAAAAGACAACCCTTACTGGCGTCAATTACAAATAGACAATCCTCATAGGCGTTTGAAAGCGTAACGCGTATAACCTCACAGCTTCAGTAAGTCTGTAAAAACACATAATTTCAAAAAAATAAAAAAGAAAGCAAGGGCTTAACTAATTATTGAAATAAATATTCGTTGAAGCCTCACAATGAATCAAATTGTTAATGCTCAAAATCATCAAAATTTTGAAATACACCACCATCCGCGGCCCTGCTACCACAGAAACTATTGACGATTCACCACTGCCATCTATATCGTCATCATCGCATGTGACACGACCACACAGTTCTCTCGAGTCAATGACCACTTGTAAACAGTTTTCCATGCGGCCCAGGCCCCCATCGCACCACTACCTGCAGCTGCTCATCGCGCTCTGGATTTTCCACGACGAGTAGACTATATTCGTTGCCGCTTGTTCTCTTCTCCCGCTAATATACATCTCTGGTACGATGTCATTCCAAGTTGAAAGATTAAATAGTTCATCTACAGGTCGGTCAGGTAGCTCAACAGGCCCGCGCCTGTAACACGTTGGACAAAGTGGTTAAGATGTAACTGTACGTCTTCCAGAACTTCTTACCATGACTCATCAGGCGTGCTGCTACCGCTGTAATCATAGCTTTTAAAGTAATCATCGTCCTGTCAACCTAGTCATTAATATGACTTGATAACGTAGCAATTAACTGTAAAGAAATACCGACTTTCAAAAAATATTTGAATTATCTTTACTTAGAAGGCACTTCGATCAAACTAACAAACTTTTTGTCTAGACTTAACTTATAAGGCCTAGAATTAACAATTTACAAAAGCACAAGAAAATTCCTTATCTGCGTCTCCGTCAATTAAGATAATAAATTATAAGTGTGGGTAGTTATGACTTTTTATTTGGAGATAATGAAGGATTAATAAGACGTATTAATTGTTTATTAATCTTATGACAATTGCTGCACTCTACCGCTGTAAGCCTAGCTTTTTAAGTAATTATCATCCTTTCAACTTAGTCATTAGCATGACTTGATACAGTAGAAATACAGTAAAGAAACACCATGAACCTGTTGAGCTACCTGACCGACTACTAGATGAACCATTTAAACTTTCAACTTAGAATGATACCGTACCAAAGATGTAGATTGGAGATGTATATTGGGAACAGTGAACAAGCGTCATTCGGAGGCGTAGGTGCGTGTGCCTCTATGACGCGCTTGCATCGCATCAGTGGTGTGTAGCATGTCACGGGTCGCGTCCGTCGACGTTCGCCGACGGCGTACACTTCTCTCTTAGTAATACATCGCGACCCGTTCGACGTGGGCATAAGCACCGTCCGGGAGTCCATTTGTCGCGTTCGCGCGGTGGCTGGACTAACGGTGGCCTCCCAGCTATCGGACGGTAGTACAAAGTCGTACATTATGAAGTCTTCTTTTAAGAATAAGTAAAATTGGTTGAAGTCTTCTTTTAAGAATAAGTAAAATTATCCCTGTGCCAGAAGACTCCGTTCTTCCATAACAATATAATCACATTAAATTAAATTATTAATTAAATATTGAATATAACAGGCATTTGAAAAGTGCAGTGTGTGTGTGTATGCGTGTGTTGATAAGTGTGATTATATGTGTATTGATGTGTGTAAATATGTATGATTGCGTGGAAAAGATTGTATTGTGTGCGTGTGTAAGTGTTTATATATATATATATATATACACTTACACAATGTCTTTTTACAATTTTTTGTGTTCATAGAGTAGATCTCCAGCTTTCTATTAATAATATTATAAAGATGGCTAAATTGTATATTAAAATGATTCCTGGCAAATGATGTTCTAGAGGTGCTCGTAAGAGCAACAAGATCTTTTCTCCTTTTCATATAATTTAAACGACTATCATACGGGAGAGTTTTTTGTTTTCTTACTATAACATTAAAAATAAACAACTTCCTGACGGAAAGCACATTGCTGGTAAGTTTTTGCTGAATATATTTGGGGCCTGGGAGGAATCACGAGATGCTCTGGGCATTTTCTGTGATTTGTCTAAGGCATTCGACTGTGTACAGCATGAAACTCTAATCCGAAAATTACAGCATTATGGAATTAGGAAAAAAGCCCTTGATTTGATTAGTTCCTATCTTAATGAAAGAATACAAAAAGTAGACGTTAATGGAAAGCGTTCCCCTGGTTCATTTGTCAAAATGGGCGTGCCACAAGGCTCTATATTGGGGCCTTTCTTATTCCTCATTTACATAAATGACTTCCCTTACTTTGTAAGGGATAAACATGGGATAGTATTGTTTGCTGATGATACATCTCTTATTTTTAAAATGAATAGACAACAATCAGCAATTGACGATGTAAACAATGCTCTCTCAGATGTTGTACAATGGTTTAATGCTAATAATCTTTTGCTGAACGAAAGAAAGACTAAATGTATTAAATTTACTTTATCAAACGTGAAGACCGTCAAAACCATTGTTCAGCTAAAAAATGAGGAATTGGAATTGGTTAATGCTGCTACTTTTTTGGGCATAACCTTGGATGCAAGATTGCAATGGGGCCCTCATATTTCACATTTGTCGAACAGACTTAGTTCTGCTGCTTACGCGGTTCAAAGAATACGCCGCTTGACTAACGTTGAAACGGCTAGATTAGTTTAGTTTAGTTATTTTCACAGTGTCATGTCATATGGTATACTGTTATGGGGTAATGCATCAGATATTGGTGCTATATTTGTGCTGCAGAAGAGGGCTGTTCGTGCGATCTATAAGATGAGGCCCCGAGAATCGTTAAGAAATAAATTCAAAGAATTCAAAATTATGACTGTACATAATCAATATATTTATGAGAACCTAATGTATGTACATAAGAATGTTAATAACTTCAAGAAAAATTGTGATTTACACCAAATTAATACCAGAAACAAAAATAAACTTGCCATGCCCACCACTAGGCTCCAAAAAATAGGAAATTCCTTCAAAATTCAATTGTATACGTTTTTATAATAAACTCCCAAATGAAGCCTTAAAATTGTCATTAAATAAATTTAAAGTATACATTAAAAGAAATTTGATAAAAAAATCCTATTATAGTGTAAAGGATTATATTAACGACGGTATGGCCTGGGAATAAATTGTATTGTAGCGATAAACTAGTAACCTGCGAAATTTGTTTGACGTTGCTAGTTACTTTTGTTCGATCAACTGGCCGCATCACACCGTTCCCTTAGAAGTCATTACTTGCGGTAGCGTTGGGGGTCGGGTCGCCCTCCCTCCCTCAAATATGGCGAAGGGGGTGATGGCTGACCCTTGCGTTATGCTCGTGAACGGGTGCTGCTTGCGGTGACTGGTCGTGTTGCTGGCAATGGTTCTTGTGTTTTCATTTTTATTTCTTAAATTATTAAGCCTTCTACGTGAATTGATTGCCATGGTTCTAGTTGTTCGTAAATTGCTCATTTTACTTATATTGACATTTGTGAAACAGTGATCACAATAAAAAAAAAAACCTGGCTGAGTTTGTTGTGTGGTTCTTCTCAGACCAGGGCGCGTTTGGAACCCTCGTAATTTTAACTTAAAGTTCAGAGGTGTTTTTGCAGAAGGGCTTATTTCGATAAGTATGGTATCAAAATAGGCCCTCCTGACACCTCTATTTGACGTACACAAGTGATCACTGAGAATGATTCAAAGTGGAAAAGATTTAAATAAATAAATAAAAAAATAAATAAGATATAAATCATCTGTGGGAAACCTGTAGGGTCTAAAATACATAACCTTTAATATTGTCCGCTGAGCTCTTTCCAGTTCCATAAATCTAGTCCTAGTGGCACCACCCCAGACTGAGATACAATAGGACAAGATTGATTGAACCAGAGCTATGTAAATCCTTTTTAAAATAATGTTAGAGGCTACATGTCTCAAGATTTTAAATATCCAAGCAAGCTTTCTTACTCTATTTGCGACCAACTCGATATGGGGATACCATGACAAACGTTGATCTAAAATTACTCCAAGATATTTTACTGAAACTGCTTTAGATATTTCTGGACAATTACATATTCCTTGAAATTGTTCACAATTGTTATGAATTTTGAGCAAAAAATTATCTCCAGGTAGTGTTCGTTCAGAGACAGCGAAACAAATATAATTTGTTTTCGTAGTATTGATAGACAGAAGATTGATATCAAGCCATTTGGCTATACGAGCCAAACCAACCTCTGCATGGAAACGGACATCCTCCCATGAGGTTCCAGTAAATACTACAGCAGTGTCATCAGCGTACGAAAATATATGTCCATTGGTCAGTTGTAAATTACAAAGTTCATTGATGTATATTAAAAACAAGGTCGGACCTAAGACACTGCCCTGGGGGACACCAAAAATTACATCCACTTCATCACTTATATAACCTTCAACTTTTACCTTCTGTTTACGACCAGTCAAGAAACTTCCAAATAGACTCAAACAATGATGAACAATTTGCTGTTGAGTTCTTTTACTATCAGGGAGCTTAAGGCTATGATAGCGTCTTCTGTGGATTTCTGGGGTCTAAAACCATATTGATGGTTAGAAAGGATGTTAAACTTATTCAAGTAACTAAGTAGCCTAGCATTTAGTATCTTTTCTAGGATCTTAGAGATAGCAGGAAGAACTGAGATTGGCCTGTAATTACTAATATCATCTCTGCTCCCAGACTTATGCACCGGTATAACTATTGATTTCTTAAGTCTATCGGGAAAAGCACCTTGAGTAAAACACAGGTTTACAGAGTGACAAAGAACAGGAGTTAATGTTTTACTAGCGATTTTTAAAAAAATTGTTGGAATATTATCCCACCCAGGGGAGCTGTCAGACCTTAATTTCCCAAGAATATTCTCAATTTCCTTTTCATCCGTGTCAAAAAGTACAAAAGATGAAGCACTCATCGACTTAGGAGAAAAAGATGGAAGATAAGGTTTATTCAAAAGGATATTTTCAGCAAGATTTTTACCAATATCAGCAAAGAAACTATTAATATGCTCGACTGATTCACTTGGAGTACATTTAAGATGAAGCAGTTCAGTATTTCTAGAGTTAGAGTGTTTAAGGTAAGTTATTATTTTAATATTATTCCATAAAGCTTTAGAGTTATTTATTGAGTTGGCCAAATGATTCTTTTGATATTTGCGTTTAAGTTTTTTTATAAGATTATTACAGAAGTTGCGATAATTTTTATACGTTTTAATTAATATTTCGTTCTCAGGATCTCTGCGAAGACGTTTCTGCATATTATTTCTATTATTTATGCACCGCAGTATTCCTGGGATGATCCACGGTTTAATTATACGTTTATTTTTGGTAACATACATGGTTCTACTGTTTTCAGATAAAGATTGAGTTATTGCATCCATTAACCGATTTACGACTAATTCAGGATTGTAACAAGAAAGAAGAGAGGATATATTTTTTTTAGTAAGAGTTATAAGAGCTGAATTAAAGTCTACTTTGATTTTATATTTATTATTACCAAGATTTTTACTATTGACATTACTTAAATTTAAATGTATCATGCAATGATCTGTAACAGTAAAGTTAAACACTGCGATAAATGCTTTATAATTGTCATTCTTTAATCTAAGTATAAAATGGTCTAAGCAACTATACCCCCTGGTTGGTATGAAATGGCCGGGAGATAGACCATAAAGACTTAACATGTTCAGATAATTTAGTCTATTAGCACTTTCTTGAGAAGGTTCAGTAGGCTTTGAAATTAGGTTGATATTTATATCACCCGTTATAATTATGTTTTTTGTGGTATTTAATGTTTGGAGTTGATTATTTAATGAGGTTATGAAATTCTCAGCATTGCTGAATGAAGGTGAACGATAAATGCTGTATATACAGTCGCGTGCAAGTAAATCGACTCAAGCCTCAAGTGCGCATAAAAAGTGATATAACTTAAAAATGCCTTAATATACCTCTATATAATGTTTTACATAATTAAAGCCTAGTAATTGAGCTTTAAAATGGTGCAAGTTGCATGAAAATCGATTCAGTAGTTTAGTAAAAAAGGTTAATGCCAATGATAATGTAAAAAATGTTGAAAATTCATACAATTTCACAGTATGGGGCTATTGTGTTTAAATGAAACAAAATGCGCGTAAGATAAAAAATTTATTCGTGTCAATATTTGGTATTTCCTCCTCTAGCTCTGATCACTGTTCTCATGCGATTCTTCATCGACCTTATCAACTTTTTAATGGATGATTGTGGTATTCGACCCCACTCTTCTACCAACGCAGTCTTGAGCTCATTGATGTTTGTCGGAGCTGATTTCCTCGCTCTAACTTTCCTTTTGAGCTCGTCCCATATGTGCTCAATGGGATTTAAATCGGGGCTGAGCGGTGGCCAATGCATAGTGTGAATTCCAACTTCGTTCAGGAAATCACGTGTGGCCCGAGCAGTGTGACATCGGGCATTGTCATGCATCAAGATGAAATTTTCTCCAATAAAGCCTTGATAAGGGACAACTTGATCCAGTAGAACATTTTCAATGTAACGATCACTGGTCAGACCTCCTCCCCGGCCTCCCCCAGGAACGAAAACAAGCTCCGTTTTGCCTTCTAAGGAAATTCCGGCCCACATCATGCAAGATCCGCCACCATATGCAACGGTTTCCACAAAGCAGCACTGTGAAAACCGTTCACCGGGACGACGGTATACCCGACCTCTCCTGTCGCTGCCATGGAGACACATCCTCGTCTCATCTGTGAACAGGACTGACTGCCATTGCTCTATGCTCCAATCCAAATGCTCTCGAGCAAAGTGAAGCCGTGCTTGACGATGAGCTGTGGTCAACTTCGGGCCTGTAGCGGGTCTTTTCGGAGAAAGGTTAGCTTCTTTCAACCTTCTTCTAACTGTCCACTGACTGACAGTCACCCCGCGAACTTGACGTAGCTCCTGCTGCACATCTACGCCGGTAAGGTGTCGATTTCGGAGAGAGGTCGAGACCAAAAACCGGTCGTCACGCTCTGAGGTGCACCGGCGTCGGCTGGTATTAGGCCTCCGAGTGAAGGCACCAGTCTCTTGAAACTTTCTGTATACTCTCGAGACAGCGGACTGACTCATATTCAAACGACGAGCGACTTCTCGCTGGTTCAACCCTTCTTGCAATAGGGCAACGACTTGAGCGGCTTCCTCAGGTGTTGTATCCATAATTTTCTTCAAATGACGGCTTTAATTTGCAGAGATATGTTCAGGTCAACGTCTAATGAGCGACTGATAAGAAAAAACGATTACAGAGGGTTTTTATAGGGGGTTGTGTCGCGCAAGTTGTGTATAGAGCGCAGAGCAGTTTACGGGAGGTTGCGTTCAGTTGCATTCTAAGTACAAGTGTTTATTTAAATTACTGATATTATGCTACCATTTGAAAGCCTAATTACTAGGCTTTAATTATGTAAAACATTATATAGAGGTAAAATAAGTAATTTTTTAGTTATATCACTTTTTATGCGCACTTGAGGCTTGAGTCGATTTACTTGCACGCGACTGTAATATTGTCTAGTAGACAGACTTGTAAGCAGGAAGCCTGTTCTAGCGTAACTTCTTTAACAATAGGATTAAATGAATCTTTAATATAAATTACTACTCCATCATTTTGATTCATATTGCACATAGTTTTAAAATATTTATAGTTATTAAGTTGCGGGATAGGTTTATCACCAACAAGCCAACATTCGGTTAGAACTAATATATCGACTTCAAAATGTAATTCGGCGAGAGATACTAAGAGATTATCGAAATTGGAATAGATGCTTCTAATATTCTGGCAAATAATTGTGAAATCATTATTTCTAAACGATATATGTTTAGAAAGATGGTTAATGTCACAGTTAACAACTTGTGCAGTATCGACTCCATCAAGGTCGTTTTGAGTTTGTTAAACCGTATCCATTTAAGTGATAAAATATAAATTCACAGAAGTCATCAAGTTGTTGAAAAATATATGAATATGAGCAAAACACAATAAGACAGCAGATTTTACGAAATTTAACACAAAAAATCGAAATAATACTGGTGCAGATGAAAGTTTTAAGAGTTGATAATCGAGTAATTGTGGTTTGTGATTTGTGTGTAAATGTAGTGTGTAAATAAAAATAAACTATTATAACAATTGAAAAAAAACAATTAAAATTACAATTATAACAGCTATTCTATTGAAATTTTTTTTTATGCATAAGTATTCTATTATTACGTAATAAATTAGCCTACATCCAAATAAGTAATAATAATAATAATATTTTTTACATTTTAAAACTAATACTATAACTAGTCTATAGCATTCAATGTAATTAAATATTAATTTTACAATTTGCGAAATTTTAGTACAAATATGTAAATAAAGATAACATTAGAAAATACATTTTAAAATTAACATCATAACTAGTCTAGTTCCTTTAACATAAATAAACATTGCTAATATTATGTTCAAGGCGAAAATTTAATTACACAAAAACATTAAATGAGTGAATACAACCTGACAAATAATTTTGTAAACATAAAATAACAATATAAAAGACATGAACTTACACTTATGCTTAGTAATAATAGCATAGTATAGTCATATTCCTTGCAGTATCGAATTAATTTGTGATTCACTTTTAATATTAATGATGTGAGAATTTTCGTCCTTCCTAATGTAGACATTACCGTACGCAGTCCAACAAAACTTATATTTCTTGTTCTTTGTTAGATCTCGGGCGAGAAAATAAAGTCGGGCACCTTTCTATGTAAGTTGCTCGGATATATAAACAGGAGTATCTGCGGATGTATGTAGGCCTAGCTCTTTAGCACATATCTTTGTTTTATGTTTAGCATTATACATTTTGCACGTCGATCTACAATTAAAAATGATGAAGTTGTCTCAACAACTATTGTAGGCTTTATACTACCCTCTTTTTGCGACTTTACTCTTATATATGTCTTTTATATCCGATGAAGATATCTTACTACCGACCGACTTAGACAAACATGTAACCATTTCTATTAAATCTACCTTCATTGTTTCTTTTGGGTACATTTTTCATTTCTAAGTTAGTCTTTCTATATCCACGCTGTAGGTCCTCAATTTTCTCCTCAAGAACATTAATATACTTTTTATCTTCTTTGGATTGAAGTTGAAGTTTCTCAATTATTAATTTTAATTCATCATTCTGAGATGAAAGAAATGCAATTGTTGCTTCTATATTACGATTTGACTGTTGTATATCTTTAAGAGTGGGGGAAATATTTTTTAATTCTTGTTCCTGTTTAGAAAGTAGTGAGGTTATCATTTTCTTCATCTCATCCTTAAATATTTGCATCTCAGAATAAACATCAGTGTCTGTTTTTCTTGAAAGGTGACTACGCAAAGAATTAAAATTTGGGGGTGTTATCTTTTTCTCAGATCCATCTAACGTTTTTTTATCCATATCTGCGTTATTTATATGGTTGGTGGATATTTGTTTTTTTTTTTTTTTTAAGTTTTGTGTGAAACCAGGATATCAGAAAGTAATAACAGATGTAGATGATGTATGTAGATGTAGTAGCACCGACAAATCAAATAAAATAAATATAAAAATCTATTTTTCTAACCTAGGATTCAGCTTGAGTCTCTTGACTGTTGGTACAACCCTTTGACACTACACCAAATCGCTGTCTTAAATAACTTTCAAACTTGAGGATCAGTATTTTATTAATCTATAAGAATTTTTTACGTCAGCTGTTGCTATTGGTAGTTGGCTAGAAGTGGTCATTTACCTCACACGTTTGAGCACTGCACTTTTAACGTCTTTGCGTCTTTTAGCTTCTTTGTTTCACAGAGTTAACTTTTTTCTTTAGAAATAAACATATATTTTTGGATATAAATGTTTTATAGTTATCACGGTTTTGTAATATGTGGTAGTATGAGGTAATAAGTCACTTTTCTTTAGCACACACTAAAACAAAATACTACTTTAATATTTAATTTGAGAAGCACTTAGAAACACGTCCGTACCGTACCGTAAAAAAAAATATATGTATATGTCGGATAAGGGATACCCATATCACAATCATGATCTCTGCCAGAGAACATATTTTATGGGCTTGATGAGGGTAGCGAGCAGAAAACAAAGTATCTTGTTACAATGTTTTACTAACTATGACTATATACACGGCTTTACAATCAACAAGAATGTATGTGTCACAACGAGTCGTAAGACAGTTCCCAGACTTGTTATCCGCACGGTAGCTGAAGGTAAAGTGAGTCCCGCTGGTGACTCGAATTATGTCTTCAACTCGGTCCGCACGAACATGAGACCGGACTCTGCCGAAGCGATGACGTATCGCTTGCGCCTCGTTTGTTATTTAGCTTCCGTACTAATGACTTGCCGACACGGCCATCCTACGGGACACACGTCCCTGTGTGTGTGTTATTCTGTAACAAAATTTAGCACGCAGTATCATATAGTTCGGTCACTCCTAACCTACCATAAGTTGACCTATTGACTCTATTCAGTCAATCGAGTGAAAATAATTTAAAATAAGTCCTTCAGATCAAATTTACAATCAAAATGCTCAAAGTATAATAAACATTTGAGTATTAAATTACCAATTAAATTACTCTCAGAGTATAACTGACTTAATTATCATGGTTTCTCACTAGAGACAACAACTAGTTCAGATTCACTGAAAACTTAAGCTCTACATGTGATTCCTGACTAAACATAGTCCAGTAACTTCCAGTTACAAATCTTTATGCGAACAACCCGATTGAACGCCGAGTCTCTCCTGGACTCCATGGTTCCTACTGAACCCGACCTCCGCCAGAGTTGACTGCTTACCGCGTACTCACGGACTACAACTAGTAGACACCGATTTCCACTGAGCTACGGCTACACGACAACCTCTGGTACGGTCCAATCATCATGCAAACTTAAGTACGAATACTCTGCTCGTTTTCATCGTTACTTTGATCTACATTGATCTCATCAGTTATACCCTGTTAGTCTGGTATTTTTCGCAACCTATCGTGAGCGTATTTGTAGGTTCTATTACAATTAAGTGCCTTTAAATTATAACGATCACCTCCTAAAACTTCAATAACCTGGAATGGACCCCTATACTTAGGGTCTAAGTTGACCTGATTGCGTTTCTCACTTTTAATTAAAACATAATCACCCACAGAAAATTTATTTAGCTTTGCCTTCGATTTGTCAAACCGTAATTTATCGTATGACGCTGCGCTTTCGATATTGTGAACTGCTATGTTCCTAATTGACTCTTAATCTACTTCAGTCTCTATACTATCAGACGTAATCAATGATAAAGCACGTGCTAGTTTTCCTATAAGTAGTTCTAATGGACTAACCTTAGTGGTACGATTGATTGAACAATTGATTGCGAGCTGGATTTCGCGTCTTGCCTACTTACTGGTAACACTGGCCCAGGCAATACGTCAAAAGTATAGCTCTGTATAAAATATTATAATTAATTAGTTTAAAATATAAATAATTACTAGTTAAGTATAATAAAGTGTTGTTATTCAATATAGTACAATATTAAACTTACAAATAACATCGGAAATTGAACCTGTTTTAAGAAAAGAGTAAAATAAAGTGATTTTCGAAGCTGTCAGTTTGTCAACGGCAGTATTTCAAATCTTTGAAAACCCGGGGAGTATTTTGTTTGATTTTAAATATAAATAACATATAATAAATTACACACCACTCAATTTAATAGTGAGTAACGTCCATCCACACACTCAGGCACCGTTACCGACTCACTTTGCTTGACAAGTTGGAAGTAAAATTGAAGTCTAAAACATTAGCCCCATACATAACCTTTACTTTTAAATTACTATACATATAAACATATAAAAAGCATATGATAAAGCCTATGAACCAATCTTTGTACCAAAGTTATATTAGTAATAATTATTGTTAAAATTATTTTATTATTATTATTATTATATATTCTAATTAAAAGAGTAGAATAATACAAAATAATTAATACCATTATATCTTACATATCCCATTAAGTAGCAGTAACTAAATAAATTCACATTGTTAAATAAATTTCTTCTATATTAACATACCCTCCTTTTCATAATTTTATTAACTTTCTTCTGTGAATTGTTCATATCTTAAATATATTTATTTAATTCCTTTTTCTTAACCTTTCTTCTCTCTCTCAAATTAATCAAACTTTTCAGTTAACAATGGAAAGAGTAATCTTGACCCGTAAGACCTCTGTCAAGGAGTTGGAGCACAAATTAAAACAAGCGTTAGAAGAATTGAGATCATCTAAAGATTTGTGTAAACAGCTACTGCAGGAGCGAGAGGAGAGTGAGGAGGAAATAAGAAAAATTGTTCAGAGAAATACTGATCTTAAAGGTCAGCTCGCTGAATTACATACCAACTATATGGCTATTGTAGCTCAGCGAGATCAGTTGTTAAATGTAGTGACTGCATTTGATCAGTGCAGCAATGAGCATGAGAGAGCACTAGAACGCATCTCAGACCTTCAGTCTGAGTTAGTGCAGGCTAGAAAGTCTATATCAGACTTGGAAACCTGTAAATTGAACGTAGAAAGTCAGCATACCCATAGCTTATATGAGGAGCTGATCGAATGCAATTCACAACCTACTCAATCATCAGTCATTATTAATGATAAATCAGTAATTGACCTAACTAAGGATGACTCAAGTATCACTCAAGTATCACAAGACTCACATCCCATATACTTCTCAAGTCACAATAAATTAAAGAAGTATTTTAAGGTAAATAAATTTATAACAAAATGTAAAAAACTCATTAATAACAAGTTTTCGGCAAATAAAATAAATGATCTTAAAATTGAACGCTCAAAATTGATTAAAAATGTTAATAAATATAATAGGCAACTGACTGAGAGTAGGTCTATGTATGAGCGAGACACCCAAGATCTACAAGATCAAATCTCTCAAATAACTTTTTCACTAGACTCCATTAGTAAAAAATATGAATTATCACAAAATGAAATTAAAGAACATATAAAAGCCACCGGTAATTTAGTGGACTTGTGTAGCTACAACCTGGAGCGATTTGAGTCGTTAACAAATAATTATTCAAATTGTATTTGCTTAAATGAAAAATTAAATGTGGTTACAAAAATAAACTCTGGGGTGTTGGGTGATTCGGCTATACATACTAAAGATACTACTAAAAATGTAGATAGGATCACAAAAAGTAAAAAAAAGTTCTCCATTGTGCTCAAAAATGATTACTTTGTTTTTTCTGACCAATTAGGTCAAGGTTTTGGTTCTCTTTTAAGCCAAGATTTGAATAATGTATATAATATATGTTCGCCTGGGGCACAATATAGAGAAAATAATTAATTGTAATTGTAATGAGAATAGTACTATTGTGCTATTACATGGAGATGGTTTGTCCGTTAAGAAAGGTGACATTATTAAAAATATAGATAAATTATCAAGTTTGCATAACAAAAAAAAGTGTAAATTTATGATTTGCACATTCCCATATTGTAATTCTTATTCGGACAAACAAAATCAATATATTTATAAACTCAATATGACATTGTATAACCTGACATACCGTGATAGCGACGCATTGTTTTATTTTGACATTAATAAATTTATTTATAATAGTTTTAAGATGATAAAAGGTACAATGTATCTGCCTCTATATTATAGGAAACAAATTGCTACTTTAGTAGCATTTAATTTAAAAAACTTCGTTATACAAGGTATAACGAAAAATAAGTTTAATGAGAAAAATAATAATCAGTCCACTTTAAACTAAAAGATAAGACAAAGCCTAAGCTGTTAAATATTGTCCATCAAAATATACAAGGCATAGGTGGCAAGGAATTGGAAGTGGAACTGTTTGTTATTGAATATAACATTAGTTTATTATGCATTACAGAACATTGGATGTCAAAGGACAACAATATTATAAATATTGAAAATTACAAATTGTCAAGTTCGTTCTTTAGAGAGAAAGCTATCCGCGGTGGTTCACTTATTTTAGCTCGTAACGATGTAGTTTTAAAGTCTCGATCAGACATAGTGGCGCTCTCTGTCGAGCGAATCTATACTTATATACTTATAATAAATCTGTAGAGAGGTCAATTCTGTACATGAAATATATTTACAAAATAAGTAGCAGGGGGTGATTAGTGTTCGATACTGATGCCAAAAATGCAGTTAAAAAAATTTTTGTCTGTCTGTCTGTCTGTCTGTCTGTTTGTATGTTATTTATAGAAAAAAAAACTACTCGACGGATTTTAACGAAACTTAGTACAATTATTCTTTATACTCCTGGGCAGGTAATAGTATACTTTTCATCACACTACAATGAATAGGAGCAGAGCAGTGAAAGGAAATGTTGAGAAAATGGGAGAAGTTGCTTGATTTTTTAAGCTTCCGTCGCGTGTGCAGCCTTAATGGTTAGAGCTACATAGAAACTATGTATAACGGAAATATTCTACATAAAAATACACGAAAAATATTCCAAGACAGCATATATCTATCTTTTATAGTTAACTCACAATAACACGCATAACTCTCGATAGCTTAGCAGTTCGGAGATTTCTTATTATATTTGTTTACTTTTACGTTTATAAAACCAATAATGCTCACCATCATTCCTAATTAAAAAAAAATAAACATTAGCACCAATTCAATAAAAAAAGAATCATTGAAATCGGTATGGAAACACCAAACTTATACTTACTTACATGAAATACGCCAACAAGACATCGCGCGTGAATAGTGAATCAAGCTATAAGGATTATTTTTGCGTAACGGTTGCCGCGCTCGACGGGGCTCGCGGCGGCAGAGTATAAAAGGGGCGGGAGGCGAGCGCAAGCGTCATTCAATATTTGGCTGTTGATGCGTTCAGAGTGTTGAACTTTATTGACAAACAATAATTGTTATTTTATAAACCGTGCTTATCAGCGCGACTTTTTGTCTTTAAATAGTTTATTTTAATTTCTTTTGTTGTTATTTTCTAAATTAGTTTTAGTTTTGTTTAAATTCTTAACTATGAATAGTTCCTATTTTATTTCTTTTTAAGTAGATTTAGATTCGATTTTTAGATTAGATAATAGATAGATAGATTAGATTATTGTTAGATTTTTAGTTACTGATAGGTTAGTTTTGGGCATTTTATGTTTAGTTTTTTTTGTATTGAGTAGATAAAAGCGAAGGTAGGTACTTTTATTAATTATAGTATTCATAGGTATTTTTTATTTATTTTTAAGTGAAGTAGGTATAGGTAGATATTGCCTACTATCTACCTATACTGCACACGTGTTTTAGCTTTATTTTAATTTCTTTTTTTTTGTACCTAAGTTGTAGGTAGGTAGGTACATATTTCTTAGTTTAATTCTATTAGAATATTAGGTATTTAAGTTTAAATAGGCACTTAGATTTATATTTTTTTATTATATAGCAGCTGTACTTAGAACATCTAAGGTTTTTTTTGTATTAGCATAGGTACTTTGATTAATTACAGTAGTTGCAGGTATTTCTTATTATTCATTTTTAAGTGAAGTAGGTAAGTGTAGATAGTATTGCACACGCATTAAGTATAGCTTTATTTTCATTTTTTATTCTTTTGTAATTTGTAGGTACCTACGTACATATTTATAATTCGATTAGAATATTATTTTAGTTTTAATAGGCACTTAGATTTATATTCTATTTATTATATACTTAGCTATAGTTAGGACCTCTGACGTAAGTTTTTTGTTGGGTAACTAAATAGAATATAAGTTACCGTCGATTAAAAATAAAATAAACGATGCCACCTAAAAAACGACTATCTTTATCTCGAACTTCGAGTCAAGCTAGGAGAATGAGAATGACGCGTTCTCAAGAATCGGAAGAGGAAAGAGCACATCGGTTAAACTCTATGAGACTTAGTGCCTCAACATCTCGAGCTAATGAAAGCTCTCCAGAAAGAGAGATGCGATTAGCAGCTGAAAGAGCGAGACGAGCTACAACACGGGCTTCTCAAAGCTTTTCTCAACGAGAGCTAAGGCGTTCCATTGACCGGGAACAACATGCGTTATCCCGAGAAGCTGAAACTGCTTTACAACGAGAATTGCGACTCACAGCTGACCGCGAACGGCATACATTATCTCGCGAGTCTGAAACCTTCACTGAGAGGGAATTACGGCTTACAGCTGACCGCGAACGTCATATTTTATCTCGCGAGTCCGAAACCTTCACTGAGAGAGAATTACGGCTTACAGCTGACCGCGAACGTCATATTTTATCTCGCGAGTCCGAAACCTTCACTGAGAGGGAATTACGGCTTACAGCTGATCGCGAACGTCATATTTTGTCTCGAGAATCTGAAACTTTTACTCAATATCAAGACCGTTTGACAAATGATAGGGCGCACCATAACATGATTCGATCTCTTGAAGATGAACATGAGCATGAACAACGACTAGAGTCGGGACGCGATTATTACAATTCTTTGAGACAAGAATAATTGATTACTTTATCTAATGAAAGATTAAGAATTGAAAATATTCGGTCGCTTGAAACAGAAGAACAGCGAGAGGCCCGTCTTACTGCAGATAGATTTCGACATGGTCTTAATGACTTAGATATACACGTGGTAGATCAATCTACAAATTCGGTGGCGTGGTCCGATAAATATAAAAGTGGGTTTGCTTATAACCTCACAATTGATTACAGATCATCTTCTGAAATAGGCGATATGAACGTAGTATGTTCCTTTTGTAATGCTTCGAAGTGGAGGAAGGAGTCTGCTGGTTTCTGTTGTTTTGGAGGTAAAATAAATTTGCCTTCGTTCGAAGACCCACCGGAACCTTTAAAATCACTACTTTTAGGGGAACATTTGCAATCCAAACAGTTTTTAGATAATATTCGCACTTATAATAGTGCATTCCAAATGACATCCTTTGGTGCTAAACAAATCTCAGAAGGCCCTTTCATGCCTACTTTTAAGGTACAAGGTCAGGTTTACCATTTGATAGGGTCCCTTTTCCCTGAAGAACAACCTAAATTTCTTCAAATATATTTTGTATCCGATTACAACAAACAGTCGAATATAAGAAATCAATATTTTCCGAATTTAAATACTGAACTCATTTCACAACTTCAGAACATGTTACATCAGGTTAATTCGTACGTATGCAGTTTTAAATCGGCATTAGAAGCCCTTTCTCAAGATGGTAATAACAATTATAAAATTGTTATAAATGCCGATAAGCGTCCAACTCAGGAACACCCTGGGCGTCATAACGTTCCATCCACGAATGAAGTTGCTGTAGTACTGGTCGACCAGGAATGTGATAGGCGTGATATCGTTATACGTTCCAGAGACAATCGTTTGCAACGTATTTTCGAAACCCACAGGGCTTACGACAGTTTGCAATATCCTATGATATACTGTCGAGGGGAAGATGGTTATAATTTCGCTGTATACCAAACCGATCCGCGCACAGGCGCACCTAATTATAATAAAAAGGTGTCATGCCTTCAATTTTATTGTTACCACCTGCAAGTGAGACGGAATAGATTGGTATACTTTCAACGTTTTCGTGGCTTATTTAATCAGTTTATTGTTGACATGTACGCAAAAATTGAAACCGAAAGATTAGTTTATATACGATCTAATCAAAGGCAGCTGCGCGCTGAAGAATACGTGCACCTTCGCGATGCCATGCAGCAAGATAACGATACTGTGAATATGGGTCGTTTAGTTATTTTACCCTCTTCTTTTACTGGACATGGTTCATGCATGTAGCGTGGACCACCACGCTACATGCATGAACGTACTCAAGACGCTTTTTGTTACGTAAGAAAATATGGACGTCCCGACTTATTTGTTACTGTAACTACCAATCCCAAGTGGGATGAAATCACTCGGGAGCTTCTTGAGGGTCAGGCACCGCATGACCGCCATGATATTATTGCAAGAGTGTTTCATTTAAAATTAAAATCAATGATAGATCAATTTGATTTTTCTTTTGATTCATTCATTTTGCATCTTATTTTATTTACAATAGTCTGGTTAAGCCTTTCATTTAAGCCGTTAGAGAATGGTGCATCTACCGCTGTAAGTATTAATTGAATATTTCGGCTCTTGAGGTAATTTTTGAATTCAGTTGAATGAAAAGCTGGATATTGGTCAGACAATATGATTTCTATTGCCTCTTCTTTAGGAATTTTCTCTATAAGTTTGATAAAGTCCCGAGCATGTTGATTCTTAGAACATAAGATATATGCATACCTAGTGAAGTGGTCCACTAATAGGTGTAAATATCTTTTTGTTGAACTTTGACCCCCAAATCCTCCTATGGTATCCAGTGACATTATTTGAAAGGGTCTGTTAGCTGGACCTAATTGTGACATCAATCCATATTTTCTATTTAATCTTGATTTATTTTTAATGCATATCTCGCAGTTTTTGCATATTTTCTTTATATTTTCTGATAGATGTGGTGCAGTATAAAATGGTTTTATTTTAGATTCTGTTTGATTTATTCCAGTGTGGCAATATTTTTCATGGGTCTTTTTTATTATTGCTTTGCTGTAATCTTCGCTTAAAATTATTTTCCTATTCTTTTTACTTTTCTTATAATAGATTCCATCTTCTAATACAATATTATTTTCAAGTTTTATCATTTGCCTATTTTGAGCCTGATCATATTTTATATCATGAATATCAATGGTATTTACCGTTCTTAAGTTATCTTCATCATTTTCATCAATGTTCAATACGGGATTTCTGCTCAAACAGTCTGCTTCTTTATTATTTTTCCCTGGAAAATATTTTATTTCGCAATTATATTGTGACAGATAAAGTGACATATCACCTAATTCATCATCAGGTCTGTTCCTTATATTTAACTTCTCTAGAGGTCTGTGATCCGTGTAGACTGTGAAATATTTTCCAATCAACCAATGTTGCCAGAACTTTATGCTCTCTTTTATGGCTAAGCATTCTAAGAACACAGCTTTTTTATTCTTTTGTGATTCATTTATTTTTTTAGAAAAGTATGCTACTGGTTTTTCTTCACCATTTTGTTGAGTTTGTTTCAAAACAGCTCCGATACCCATAGCACTGGCATCTGTATAAATAATAGTTGGTGCTTGTGGATCATAAATAGCCAGTATTTGTTTGGAACAGAGATAATCTTTAATCTTCCGAAATGCATCCTCACATTGTTCTGTCCAATCAAATCTTTGATCTTTTCTCAGGAGTTTGTGTAAAGGATCCAGAACTAATGAGACATTCGGTATGTATTTCCCATAAAAATTATTTTTCCCTAAGAATTGTCGTATTTGTTTTCTATTTTGAGGAGCCGGAAAATCTTTTATTGATTTCAAATTGTCTTTCAAGGGTGTAATTGTATTGTTCTGTATAATGTGACCTAAATATTTGACAGAGTCACATGCAAACTTACATTTTGTTAATTTAAGTCTGAAGCCTTCTTCTCGAATAGCCTCCAGTAGTCTCTTTATGTGTTCGATGTGTTCATCGAATGTCCTTGAAAAAATCAATATATCATCGATGAAATTCACTGCAAATCCTGTCATACCATTTTTTCTTATAATATTTCCCAAGATCCGTTGGAATATAGCTGGTGATGTCTTCAGACCGAAGGGTAAACAGGTCCATTGATAGTGACCTTCTTGGGTGACAAAGCCTGTTTTGTGTCGATCTGTGATCCTTAAAGGAATGGACCAAAAAGCTGAATTTATATCAAGAGTTGTAAAATAGTTACAATTAATTGTCTTTGTTATTAAGTCCTCTATGAGCGGAAATGGTTGTGCTTGAGGTATGATTATTTTATTTAAATCTCTGAAATCAATACATAATCTACTCTTTTTCCCTTCGTCTCTTTTGAATGCTAAAGTAACAGGTGCTGCAAACGGACTGTAAGATTCCTCAATTAATTCATGTTTTAAAAGTTGAGAGATTTGATTTTCTATTTCTATCTTGTCTTGAACCGAACATCTATATGGTCTTTTATAACAATATTTTTCAACTTGTAAATCAATATAGGCTTCATACTTCTTCACTTTCCCAACATCATATTTATTTTTAGCAAAAATCTCCGAGTAACTATCCAATAATATGTTTATTTGTTCTCTTTGTTTGGTATTTAAGTATTCTGTGTCTGTATCAAATCTAATTGTATCTATACCTTCATTAAAGTTTACTGCATATTCTTTTTCTTCCATGCTTTTATTCTGTTTATCTTCTGACATATGTTCACTTATTTTGAAATTTTTAGATTTTTGTATTTGGATATTTAAATTCTCATCATGAGTCAACCCAAATTTGTATATTGAATCTAATCCTAGTATCAGATCATATTCGAAATTTTTATTTTCAAAAATAAATGCATTTATTTGCGTCTTCTTGTTCAATATCTCCGCATCCAATGTAATTAACCCTTTTGTTTTGCCCCCTCCACTTATTGTTTTTATTGTGTCATAACAATTATTGGGCTTTGTATTCGTTACCTGAACTAATCTTGAATTTATTAATGTTATTCGTGAACCAGGATCATACAACCCCTTGGTTCCTAATGTATTATTTAACATCACTGCAATCTCAATTAGCGGAGGGAATCTTAGTTTTTTGAATCTTCATTATTTAGTTCAACCTTTAATATTGAATTTGAATTAATTTGTTTGTCATCGGTTGTTCTTTTTTCTTGGTTGTACCAGCACACATTTTCTGGATGAAATCTATTTAGTTTTCCTTTGTTTTCACAAATCCTGCATGCCCTTTTTCCTGTCTGTTTTATTTCTTGTTTATTGTATCTGTTTCCCGTGCTTGAATTTCTCTTCGACTCGTTCTTACTAGTTAAGTTTTCTAATCCTCTTATGTGGTTAAATAGGTCATTTACTTCTTTAAGGCTTTCTCTGTCTATTCTATCCATTACAAAGTTTGGGAAACCAGTAGCAATCAAATAAATCAGGGTTTGTGTATCTATTGTTTTGTTTATTTCTAGTAATAATATTTCTTTCTTCAAAGCATATTCTAACATCGATCCCTGTATATACTTGAAATTCATAGCGTACCTAATCGGTGACCAGCCTTTGTCAGCAAATGTTTCACTTAAACTTCTCTTCCATACAGACCATTCCGAATCCACGGTGTGTTTAATTAACATTGAGGTGTACCAATCTATACATGTATCTTCCAATAGTAATCTGAGCATTTGAACTTTTTGTAAATCTGTATATATTTGTAAACGAGCACATTCCCTTTCAAAAGTATTTAACCATTGTTGAACATTTGTTGTATTCCTTGAAAACTTCTCCATTGAAAACTCTGTTACTAATTTTGTCTTATTTTCTGTTTTTTTTTCCAATGAAGCTTGATCTGACGGCAATTCTTGATCTTGTTCTAGTTTTTCAAGTAGAAATCCATTAAATTGTAAGTTTTCATCATCCAGATATACGGATTTCATCTCCTTGGTTAGTGTTATCCATACCTGTCTCTTGTCATGCCTTTTCTGAAGGGAATTCCTTATTTTTTCAAATATTTTATGGTTAAGTATTTCTTTGTGTAATTGCAATGACTGATACTCTCTAGGCACAACATAAGTTTGGTTTTGTGTATCCATAATGGAGGTTATGGCAAATATATTCGTCTTGCTGTCTTCTGGTTTTGCTTTTATTGTGAATTCAAATCGTAATCTCTCCATAATTTACGCGTATTTTCTTTTTCACATGTACGATAATTGTTGATTTATAAGATTATGATTGGTTTTTTTGTAGCAATAAACAACAATGTGATTCGTCTAAAACAAAAAGAGGTTTATTTATAATATACAATGATGTTTTACAAACATGAACCAAAGAAACGGTTACTAACCTAAAACAAAAAGAGAATCAACAATTAAATGTTCATGCTTTCCTTCGGTTTACTTTTCCCTGAATTAGTAATAACTTCACTATTTAGATTCACAAACAAAATATACTGGTCCCGTCTTGAATACGATGACGCGAGGAAAAAATTCTGCAAATCCCTCTCTCGTGGCTCCCTCTACGCTTATCCAAGATACTAATGTTAGCTGTCATTGTCAGATGTCAGTGTCGATGTCAATCGATGCTTTCATGTATAGTGTTGAGTGGCAAAAACGCGGCTTACCTCACGCACATATCTTGCTTTGGTTAAAAGATAAGGTTCGACCTAATGATGTAGACAGATTAATCAGTGCTGAAATTCCAGATCCGACTGCAGATCCCCTGTTATACGACATTGTTAAAACTCATATGATACATGGTCCATGTGGTGCATTTAACGCAAATGCTCCTTGCATGCAAGACGGTCGTTGCACTAAAAGGTATCCAAAAGCATTAGTGGATGAAACTGTAACAGGACATGGTGGATACCCATTATATCGTCGCCGTTCAAGAGACAATGGTGGTTTTACTGTTGAAAAGCGAATGTCTGGACAACAGGTTACTTTAGATAATAGGTGGGTCGTTCCGTATTCGCCTGTATTGTCCAGAGCATTTCAAGCTCACATAAATGTAGAAATGTGTAATAGTGTAGAGTCAATTAAATATATTTGTAAGTACATTAACAAGGGCAGTGACCAAGCTACGTTTGCGTTAAGAAATGAACATGATGAAGTTACTAGATTTCAGTCAGGCAGATATATCAGCTCTTCAGAAGCTGTGTGGCGGATCTTAAGTTTTAATATTCACGAAAGATATCCACCTGTGACCCATCTGGATGTTCATCTGGAAGGCGGTCAACGTATATATTTTAACGCCGAAAATGTTACAGAACGATTAGAGAACCCTAGACAAACAACTTTATTGGCATTCTTTCGACTTTGCCAAACTGATAATTTCGCAAAGTCTCTTTTGTATGAAGAAGTTCCATCGTATTATACCTACGATAAACAACGAGGTGTCTTTAACCGTAGACGCCGAGGCAGGCCTGTAGATGGCGAGACAGGTATTTTCAAAGAACATGTTCTTGGTAGAGTGTATACTGTTCATCCTAATAACGCAGAGTGTTTTTATTTGAGATTATTATTACATACAGTGCGAGGACCAACATTATTTATAGATTTGAGAAAAGTAGACGATGTTGTTTATCCAACTTATCATGCAGCTTGCCAAGCGCGTCATTTGCTTGAAAATGATCAACATTGGGATGACGCTTTAGCAGAATCCTGTGTTAGTGATAATCCACGACGGTTACGCCATTTATTTGTAACATTACTCACATTTTGTAATTTATCTGATCCTGTCCAATTATGGGAAAAATATAAAGAAAAATTTGCAGAAGACTTTCTTCGGAATTTATCTCACAATAATGAAGGCGCAACTAATGATAATTTTCGAGATCTGGCTATAAATCAGTGCTTATTAGCTCTTCAGGAAGACTTAACAGCAGTAGGCGGTAAATCACTTTGTGAATATGGTTTGCCAACGCCAACCTCAGTCGGAGAGGTTACCAATAGGGAATATTCCGCAGAGATTGGTTATAACCCAATGGAACTGGTGGTAACATTAGAAAACGGTGTCCCAATGATGACTGCAGAACAACGCTTAGTCTATGATCGCGTGTGCGAGAGTGTGCAGAATAATTTAGGAACAATATGGTTTTTAGATGCACCTGGAGGAACTGGGAAAACTTTTTTGACTAAAATAATATTAGCTTATGTTCGAAATCAGCGTAAAATCGCTCTTGCTGTGGCTTCATCAGGTATAGCTGCAACATTGCTACCAGGAGGTAAGACTGCTCACACTATGTTTAAAATACCAATTGATTTAGATCGCACGGAAAGTCCAACCTGTAGTATTTCAAGAAATAGCGACAAAGCTAAGGTATTGCGTGAGTGTAATTTAATCGTATGGGATGAATGTACGATGGCCCATCGAAAAGGAGTAGAAGCAGTAGACAGAACTCTAAGGGACATAAGACAAAATGATCGACCAATGGGCGGTATTACGGTTTTATTTTGTGGTGATTTCCGACAAACCTTACCGGTAATACCACGGGGAATCCGAGCTGATGAGATTAGGGCTTGCCTGAAAAGCTCTTATTTGTGGCGTGATATACAATCGGTGCATTTGACTATAAATATGCGAGTGAGAACTGGAGACAACGCAGATAATCGTGAATTTTCTGATACATTATTGAAGATTGGTGAAGGTACCTATCCACAACTACACCAAGGAAAACTTATTCTGACACCTGAGTTATGTTGTATAGTGCAATCCCAACAACATCTTATATCTTCGGTTTACGGTGACATAACAATTATATTAAATAGGGACAATTCTTGGCTTTGCGAAAGGTCCATTTTGACTCCTCGCAATGACCAGGCATCTGAAATTAATAATAAAATACTGTCTAATATACAGGGAGAAAGCAAAGTTTATAGTTCAATAAATAGAATGGTTGATGAACAAGAAGCCACTAATTACCCGATAGAATTTTTAAATTCTTTAAGTATGCCTGGACTACCTTCTCATATAATTTGTTTAAAAATTGGCATACCGATAATTCTGCTCCGAAATTTAAGACCACCTCAACTTTGCAATGGAACTCGGCTAAAAGTAACCCAGTTGCAACAAAATGTAATCGAGGCTCAAATTTTAACAGGTTGCGGTGCAGGAGAAACTGTCTTTATTCCCAGAATTCCCATAATACCAAATAATTTTCCATTCCAATTTAAAAGAACGCAATTCCCAGTATCGGTGTGCTATGCCATGACTATCAATAAAGCTCAAGGGCAGACTTTTCGTGTTGCTGGAGTAGATCTCGATGTTAGCTGTTTCTCGCATGGTCAATTATACGTCGCTCTTTCCCGGGTTAGCAATTCTAGGAATCTTTACGTTCACGTGCCGGACGGGTCGACTCTTAACATAGTCTACCCAGTAGCTTTGCGCTGAAACATTTTAATTTGACCTAAAAATATTAGCAATATATTATCTTAATAAAAAACAAGGAGTTACACGCTGAGTCGTGGGTATAGCGTGGGTATATTATAATATTCTGCGGTTACTTATATTTTTCAACAGTTTTGTGGATTGGCATATTATATTACTATTGCCCTTCTAAAATACGAAAGTGAATCTGCCTGTTACATCAAAACTATGAGGGAGGACATCTGCTATTTTTTTTTCGAAAAACGACGGAAACGCGGACGAAGTCGCGGGCAAAAGCTAGTTTGAAAATAAAATGGAGGATATTTTAACAAAACTTTGTCATAAAAACAAGTCGGTGATAGTGTGCGGTGATTTTAATGTAGATATATTCCATGTAACTTCGTCTAGTGTACGTTTATTAAATTTGTTTAAATCTTTTAACTTGTTCAACGTCTTTTCGGAACCTACTCGCATTACTAATGTTTCTGCAACTTGTATTGATAATGTGTTCTGTCACTGTAACATTTATGAAGAGATGGTGATAACGAATTTAAGTTCAGACCACTGTGGGCAAAAATTTTCTCTCTTCATTAATCATGAAATTGAGACGCCCCAAAAATTTACTTGCAGGCCGATAACAAAAAATAAAATTCTTACTTTTAAAAATAATATTGCACAAAAAGTTGTTAAAGTAAATTTGAGAGACGATAATCCAAATAATTTATATAATAACGTATTCAATTTGTTGTTAAATGAATTTAATAATATTTTTAAGTCAAAAACAAGGATAAAATACTTAAATCTTAAATTTAGTGACTGGGCGACCGTGGGAATTCATAGAAGTAGAGAAAAGTTATATGATTTATATGGTGAGAGGCAATGGAATCATGATACCTTGTTTTTGAATAGAGTTAGGAATTTCTCTAAAATATTTAAGAACGTTTGCTTACAAACCAAGTCGATATATATAAGAAATAAAATTGTAAATTCAAAAGATAAAATAAAAGCAACCTGGGATGTTTTATCTAGTATTACTGGGAAAACTAGGGCTCCCAATGAACAAAGTTAAAAATTAATAATAAAGAAGTAAGTACTGATATAAATGTCGCCACTATTTTTGAATCATATTTTACAAAAATTCCATTAACGGTAACGCGTTATTTAAATTCTTCATCATCTGATGCAATCAGTGAATTGAGCAATAACGTTAAAGTCAGTAATAAATGTTTTGTTTTTAAGTCCGTATCTTCGGGTGAAATTGTTAAAACGTTTAGAACCTTCAATCTGAAAAGAACCGGTGATCTTTGGGGTATGTCAGTTAATTTACTTAGCAATATTATAAGTGATATTGCCCCACAGCTTTACTTAATTTTCAACAAATGCATTGAAACCGGTATTTTTCCAGATTTAATGAAAAATAGTAAAGTAGTTCCTTTGTTTAAAAGTGGCGATAAACTAGAACCGGGAAATTATAGGCCTATCTCCGTTTTACCGAGCTTAAGTAAGATCTTTGAAAAGATTATTTTAAACCAATTAACAGAATTTGTGTATAACAATAAAATCATGCATAGCGAACAATATGGTTTCACCAAAGGCAAATCAACAACTGATGCGGGTGCCACGCTTTTTAAGCACATTTACAACGCATGGGAAGAGTCGCAGAATGCCATCGGGGTGTTTTGCGATTTATCCAAGGCTTTTGATTGTGTTGACCATCAAATATTGCTATGCAAACTTAACTACTATGGTGTGCGTAGTGTTGCGCTTGATCTTATTGCCTCCTACCTTGATCAAAGAGTCCAGACAGTTGATGTAAATAATTCTAAATCGGCTGGTTCTTACCTAAAGATGGGTGTTCCACAAGGATCTATTCTTGGCCCCTTTTTATTCTTATTATATATTAATGATCTGCCCTTTTTCGTAAAAGGTCTATGTGACATTGTACTTTTTGCTGATGATACCTCACTTATTTTTAAAGTCGAGCGTAATAGGACTAATTATGACGAAGATAACAGTGCTCTGTCACGTGTTCTTCATTGGTGTGAAATTAATAATTTGGTCTTAAATACTAAGAAAACTAAATGCATGGAGTTTACACTTCCTAATGTAAAAAGTCAAAATTGTAGCCTGCTCCTTAACAATGAAGTGTTGGAACTAACTAACTCAACAGTTTTCCTAGGTATAACTCTAGATAAAAAGCTCCAGTGGAACCCCCATCTCTCAACACTCTCAGGCAAACTCAGCTCCGCCGTGTATGCAACAAAAAAAGTAAGACAATTAACGGATGTTAATACGGCTCGATTAGTTTATTTTAGTTATTTCCATAGTATTTTGTCTTACGGCATTTTATTGTGGGGCAGTGCTGCTGAAGTGAATTCTGTATTTATTTTACAAAAAAGAGCTGTGCGGGCTATTTTAAATTTAAAAGCTAGAGATTCCTTGAGAGATGTTTTTAAAGAAATAGGCATTCTTACGGTCGTTTCTCAGTACATATTTAATAACATCTTGTTTGTACGTCACAATTTGGATACATATGTAAAAAATAGTGACAGACACCCTATAAATACAAGAAATAAAAATAAACTCTCAACGCGGAAATATCGTCTTCAAAAAGTTAAAAAATCCTTTATGGGTTTGAGTGTACGCATATATAATAAGGTTCCACAAGATATCTTAGACCTTCCTTTTCTTGCTTTTAAATGTAAAATTAAAAGTATTCTGTTAAAAAAAGCTTATTATAGCATACAGGAGTTTTTGGTTGATCGTATTTCGGTCAACTAAAGGGTTAGGTTGTGGAGCTTTGCTTGTTGACTCAATTGTAGGATATTCTAATGTATACATAAAACATTGTTAAATTGTTTTTAAAAGAGCAACTGTTGAGTTTCTGGCCAGCTCTTCTCAGCAGAGCCGCATTCCGAGCTGGTGGTAGCTTACTCACGGACTGACATACTGACATTTTTTTTTTTTTTTTTTTAATGTAATGTAATGTAATTGACGATTCAAAAGTGCATGTAAATGCCTATTTGAATAAAGATATTTTTGATTTTGATTTTGCCAAGAACGAGATTGATCTGTTTTAACCGCTGTTAACATAGATTTTAAGACTGACATAACGCGCTTGACCTGCCCATTTGCACGACATGAACCAGTAGCAATTAAGTACAATTTTATGTTACTAGCGTCACAAAAGTCTTTAAATTCCCTACTCGCGAAACAACGTTCCTGATACGCGTTAATACGTATTCGGCTGCCGAAAAGAGCTACACTCTTTAACCGCTTTAATACTGTTCTTTGAATCATTATTGGTAGAGTGAAACAGGAGGACATATTTAGTAAAAGCATCAATCAGTACAAAAACGTATTCTTTATCTTTAACGCTTAATTTGCCTGTGGCATCAATATGTACAGTGTGCCACGGTACGCTTACTTTAGGTATCGGATGTAATTGAGCCTGTACTTTACCGGAATTCGATTTTGAAACTTTATGTTACGCAATTATCGACAAATTTATTGACACACCGTGCCATACCTTCAAACCAGTAAAAATCATAAAGATTTTCTAGAGATTTGTCATATCCAAGGATATCCAAGACTCGTGAACGTTACTAACTACATTCAACCGTTAAAGCTCTTGGTAAAATGGGTAACCATTATATTTTGCCGTTGCACTGAATTTTACGATGTAAAACGCCTGAACAAACTTCATAAGTTTTAGCAATATCATTACTTAAATCCGAAATAAGCCTAGAAATTTCACTATCACGTTTCTGTCCAGCGAGAAGTCAGTTACCCGTCAATTCTGTCAAATCAATACGCTTATGATCTAATTTTACACTATTAACACTTTCAATTGGCAAATGATTACGGGATAAAAAGTCAGCTTGTGCCATTTCTTTGCCCTTATTACAAGAGATCTCGAAATCAAAACATTGTAAATAGGCTCACCATCTATGACCGCGTGGAGTTAACTCAATTTTATTACGAGAGGATTTCAAAGAATTTCAGTTCGTGACTACTCTGAATTTACGTACGTGTAGAAATTGACGAAATTGTTTGATAGCGTTTACCACAGCCAATGTCTCCAAATCGTAACTAGTATAGCGTGATTCTGCTCCTATAGTTCTTTTACTAAAATAAGCTACTATTTTTCGTTTTCCGTCTACAATTTGAAAAAGAATCACGCCGTAACCTTCCGAACTTTTTGTCTAGACCAAACTTATAAAGCCTAACATTAATAACTAACAAAAGCGTGATAGATTATTCCAATATTATTAGATGGTTTATTTATTAACATTGCATTGATTCATACCTTATTCCTTAATTTAACACGTAAAAAACATATTCAACAAATTATGTATCAATTAGCTATAATATTTATGTAAAATTGTCAGTTTATAAAATTAACTTATTTACAGAAATAAGCTAACTTGTTTATTAATTATGCTTTTGTAATACTAAATACATAGTGTAGTCTGCTAATTCTAGCATATTTTCTCTATTGTTTAGTATATTTGTATTTTTGTAATAAAAATAACAATTAATAAACCTGTGGGGTAGATCATACAATAGAATCATACGATGTGACGTCACTTGTTTATTACCGACTATAAAACCGGTCGCTCGGCTGTTCTCGAGAATTGTCGCGCCGGAGCAGTCACACCGAAAGGAGCTAAGTTAAGTAACCTTTGTTTAAAAATATATTTTTAAATATTTACATACAAAATAAATTTATTTAAATAGTACATTTTTCTTATATAGTGTGTAACTAAATAGTTGTTGCAACCAATTATATATATGTAACCTCTGTCTTATTTAAAAGATGTTGCTAGCTCAAATTGCTTATTTAGACAGTGTTGTAAATAATGTTTATTCAAAATTGTGGATTAAAATGCTATTTCTAATATGTTAAAATATTTGAGTTTTATTTCCCTATTATTTAGCTATTCATTATTATTATTTTTTTCTTTAAGTAGATATTTTAATTACAAGCGCGTGAAAATTCCTTAAGCAAAGTTAGCAAAATTATTTGTTTTGAATATTTGCGTCAATACAATTAAGATAATAAATTGAAATGGGCTCGTAAGTGTGGGTAGCTATGAATTTTTGTTTGGAGATAATGGCGGATGGATAACATTAATTGTTTGTTAATCGTTTGACAATTGTTTGTTACTTGTTTGGTAATTGTTTATTCGTTAAATCCTTGTTTTAAAATTTCTCGTTCATTAATTACCTTGTATTTTAAATAATGATTGGAAAGTATTTTAAATAAAATTTGTAATTGATAACTGGTAACTTGACGTCGCAAATAATTTTTCTAAAACATTACGTTTGCATATAGCCTATATATAAATAATCGCGTTTGTAGGCGCACTAACAAAACAACGTTTAACAGATGTCGTAACAAGAAAGCATACGGCACCAAAATAAAAATAAAAATTGCACAACTCACCAGATAATAGCAATCACCTGCGAATACCCGCGATGTAATAGTTGTCGACATGTACCAGTTATGCCATTGCCTCCGCTTCTAGGGGCCACATGGCCCGAAGACTCACCGCCTACGACTCCGTTGGTACAACAACCACTCCAGGGAACATGCCCGCTTTCGCCGCTACAAACAAACGGAAACAAACCTTTTGTTTGATTGTTTCGCGAACGTCAATGTCAAAGATAGCATAATAGTTTTCTCAAGATAAGCTACGCTCGATGGCTTAAACCAATTTACTCGCCATCACTTGACGCGGCAATTTCTTCTACTTTGTCATCAATGGCCTTTTAAGACGACTAGTTTACGCTTCCAAACATTCATCAATCTTCGGTTTGCCATTAATTACACCAATGCACTAAAAAAAAAGAACAATTCATTAAATTATTTCCGTCATACCCACATGTAAGATTTGTAACAGTCATGATGAGTCGCCGCCTTTGAGTGCCTCACTAAGAGCTTATTCAAACTCAAACAACTTTATATGCTTCAGCTGTATTTCAAAAATAGTGAGCCAATGAGCTTCAGATCCCACTTCTGATGTCGGATAAGGGATACCTATATCACAATCATGATCTCTGCCAGAGAACATATTTTATGGGCTTTATGAGGGTAGTGAGCAGAAAACAAAGTATCTTGTTACAATGTTTTACTAACTATGACTATATACACGGCTTTACAATCAACAAGAATGTATGTGTCACAACGAGTCGTAAGACAGTTCCCAGACTTGTTATCCGCACGGTAGCTGAAGGTAAAGTGAGTCCCGCTGGTGACTCGAATTATGTCTTCAACTCGGTCCGCACGAACATGAGACTGGACTCTGCCGAAGCGATGACGTATCGCTTGCGTCTCGTTTGTTATTTAGCTTCCGTACTAATGGCTTTCCGACATATATATATTTTTTTTCCACAGTTATTCAGTAGTAGGTTCTGCATTGCTGTCTCTCTGGAATAATGAAGCAGCACTCGAAGAATGCTGCTGCCTGCTGTCCCTTCTTCATACTTCCCGGTCTTCATTTCTTGATTCTTGAATTTCGTATGTATTATGTTCCTTGTATTATTCTCATTGTAGGAGGGCGCTACTGAGCCACGGTTAACATCGGCTCTGTTAAAACATTTAAAATAAAATATCCTAAAGTGTTTTTAATAAAAAAATAAAGTGTTATTGAGGAAGGAAACATCATAAACTTCGTGCTATATTGTGGATATCAACAAAAACAATATCTGAACATAGTTATACGGCAAACATATACCAGTGACAGTGAACTCTTTCGTGTGAACTTTTCACGTTTATAACCAACTATAAGACATTTTGGTTGGTCGTTGAACACCTATTTTGTGTTTAGGAGTGATTGATATAGAAACGAACAGTTTGTGCTATCGAATATTTCCTAGTTAAAACATAACCTCTTTTCCAATAACAAACCACGTTCAGCAAAGTCATCAAAGAAAACTGGGAAGATAACAACGCCATCTGTTAATACTAGTGCACACTACTTCAACTACTGAGACCGCGCATCGAACACGATCTAACGTTCAGCTCAAAAATACCAAGATACGCCACTAGAGGGCAACACATACTTGTAAACAAACTAATACTAGAAAACCATAATTTCAATCATGGAAGAAATTATGAAAGCTCTGCAGAAAATCCAGCTAGAATTAGATGATCATAAAAAAGCGATCCAAGAAAGTGGAAAAAGCGTGACTGAACAAGTTACACAAAATATCAATAAAATACTGGAGGAGAAATTTTTGGCACTGGAAGAGAAAAATAATAAATTAAAGGAAATAGTAGACAACCAGGAAAAGAGAATCCACTTCCTGGAAAAGCAGGCGAGGCAAAGAAATATAGTTTTCTTCGGCATTGAAGAATTGGAATATTCGTATGATACTCTTGAAAAAAACATACTCAAGTGGATAGAACAACATTTCTCAATCAAACTAACCTATATCGACTTACAAGAAGTTAAAAGGCTGGGAAAGAAAGGCGATAGACCACGTCCAGTAGTGGTGTCCTTTTCGAACCTGGGCATAAAGATCAAAATCCTCAGACAAAAAAAGGCACTGCAAGATACAAGGTACTATATGAAAGAAGATTACCCTAAACACATTTTAGAAAAGAGGAGCCAACTACAAGAACAGTTAAAAATAGAGAGAGAAAAAGGAAACACGGTTTTCCTAAAATACGACAAACTGGTAATACTTAAACAAACATCTAAGAGAAAGTTGTCTCCCTCACCAAAAAAAGATACCGAGGTCTTGCCAAAAGAGAAAAACATGCAAATAAACAAAAAGAACAAATCACAACAACATGACCTCCCGGCGAGAAGATCAAACAGCATCTCTGAAGGAGTAATTAAACCAAGTATGCTGAACTTCCTAATAAATAAAAGCACTGCACTTAATCAAGAAACTACTAAAAACAAAGCATAGCAACTAGCTCTTCTCCACACAGACCCAACAAAGAACTATTTCAACACAAAAAACAAAACGAATTCTCCAACCCGGTTGGTCACCGTGGAGAATTATGACCAAAACCCTCCAAAGAAAACCACCATCTCAAGGAACAACAACACCAAACAATATCGCCAACTAAAAATACTAACATATAATGTTAGGACTCTGTCTTCATATGAACGTTTATTGGAACTAGAAGAAAGCTTAAGTAAAATAAAATATGATATAATAGGACTCTCAGAAGTGAGACGTCAAGGCTGTGAAATTCAAGAACATGAGAACTTTATATTATATTACATGGGACAGACAACCGGGCAATATGGGGTAGGCTTCATAATAAACAAGGAAATAAAAAACAACATAGAGAGCTTCAGTGGTATCTCAGAGCGCTTAGCTATACTAAACTTAAACACGGGAAGCCACAAGATATCTATTTTGCAAGTCTATTTCCCCACTACAGATGCAAATGAGACAGAAATTGACGAATTATATGAGTCAATTGAGAAAGCACTAAAAACGGCGCACATACACGTCATACTTATGGGCGATCTCAACGCGAAGGTGGGATCACCTAAAGAAAAAGAAGACTTGGTTGTGAAACAATATGGGCACGGTATAAGGAATAATAGAGGTCAGAAACTTGTAAACTTTGCGCTCGAACACAATTTGACAATAATAAATACCTGCTTTAAGAAAAAACCAAACCGTAAATGGACTTGGAGGTCGCCGAATGGGCTTTACAAAAATGAGATTGACTTCATTCTCACAAACCAACCAAAATCTTTTACGAACTTTGAAATTTTGAACCTGAACTACCCATCTGACCATCGTGCAATCCGAGGAACAGTAAAAATCTCCAAACACAAACTAAGCAGAGCCCGTTTTACCAATAAACAAGGATACCAACTTAGAAGCGAAGAGGAAATAGAAAAGTATAAGAATAACCTTGAATTAAAACTATCTGAATCAGCAAATTACCAAATAAATGAAACGGTACATACTTGTTATGAAAAAATTAGCAATGCAATTTCTGAAAGCCTAAAATCCATACAAATAAACAAAAGAAATCAAAAACACAAAATAATACAAGGCAGAACAGAAAAACTGCTACAAAGAAGGAAAGTACTACAAGCAACTAAGAACAAATCTCGTTCCATGAAAAATGAACTATCTGCCTTATACAAAATAGTTAATAAATATATAAAAAAAGATTATTTAAAGCACAGACAAGACACTATAATGAGACAGCTACAGCTTTGCGGCAGCACGAAAAAATCATTTAAGGAACTCAGAACAAATAAGTGCTGGATAAAAAGTTTAAAAAATCTGGACAAAGATATTTATAAACGATGTGATATTGTAAATACTGCTACCGAGTTTTATACAAATCTATACAGTGGCAATAATAACAACATAACAAAACTAAACAACAATAAAGTAAGCCATTTTAAAGATTTTGTAGAGATCAATGAAACCGAAATTATAGAAACAACAAAACAACTTAAATTAGAAAAAAGCCCAGGCTCCGATAACATCACAAACGAAGCACTGAAAGCTGCTCAGTTAATTTTGGCTGCACCGCTAGCTAAACTGTTCAACTTGATACTCCAACACTCTGTAACTCCTACTCAATGGTCGGAAGCGAACATCATATTACTATACAAAAAAGGAGACCCCAAAAATATCGGTAACTATAGACCAATCAGCCTACTAGAGAACTTTATATATAACCTTTATAGACTACCAAAAAGCTTTCGACACCGTTGCACACAATAGCATATGGGAAAGTTTGGAGGAACAAGGAGTCGAAAAAGTATATATAAAAACTATCCAAAACATTTACAGTAACAATAAAGGAAGGATCAAACTCGAATCCCTCGGCCCATGTTTTCCCATAAAAAGAGGAGTAAGACAAGGGGACCCCCTCTCCCCAATACTATTTATATCAATCTTGGAAAACATCATTGGCAAGTTGGATTGGGGCAGACTTGGAATCAATATAAATGGTGCGTATTTAAGCCACCTTAGATTCGCAGACGACCTAGTACTTCTGTCAGAGACTGCCAGCCAGATGCAACACATGATAGAGTCTCTGCATCAAGCGAGTGTCAAGGCAGGACTAGAGATGAACTTAACTAAAACTAAGATAATGACCAATAATAGCTGGAAAAAACCTATAATAATCAACGGAGAACCAATAGAACATGTGGAAAAATACATATATTTGGGAAAATTGTTAACTTTTGACAAAAACAGCGACATACTAGAAATAGAAAGAAGGGTACAATTAACATGGAATAAATATTGGTACCTAAGAGAAATTTTCAAAAGTAACATGCCGATGGAGATCAAATCAAAAGTAATGAACTCGAGTCTCTTACCATGTCTGACGTATGGGTGCCAGACGTGGAAGTTCACCTCTAAAGTCATAAATAAAGTCAGGACCTGTCAAAGGGGGCTAGAGAGGAGTATGCTCAACATAAGGAAGATAGACAAGATAAGGCATAACAAGATAAGAAAAACCACCAAAGCAACCGACGCTCTTACGTATGCACTAAAACTAAAATGGAAATGGGCTGGTCATGTCGTGAGATATAAAGACCAGAGGTGGACTGCGAGAGTAACATCGTGGAGCGGCCCAACGGGCAAGAGGAGTCGAGGAAGACCACGAACCAAATGGGAAGATGACATCAAGCAGAAAGCTGGTCCAAACTGGACAGAAACAGCACAAGATAGAGACGCATGGGCTTCTTTGGAGGAGGCCTTTACCCAATCCCGGGTTCTTGCTGATTAAATAGATTAATTATCCTTATTATATAACTCTGTAAAAGCAAGAAATAAACAGGCTTATTATTATTATTATTATTATTATTATTATGTTCCTTGTCTGCACATGTAACTGTTACATGGCAGCAAGGAACCGTTTTCCAGTTGACGAAGGTGCGTCAAGTGGAGTTTGGTGTGTGGAATGAATGTATATAATTATAGTTATATTTACATTTCTAAATATTTTTTTTTTCTGGTACTGTGGTATCCTGTGGTTCCCTGCGTGTTGACTCCGGTACCTTCAGGCAGGTATGTCGTAAATATTATGTTTTCTAAGTTTTTTTATCTTGTTTAGTCGTTTTGTGATTTGATTTATTTTCTTCTCATCTAAAGACGATAGCAATCCAGACGTCCCGGGAGTATACAAGATTCCTTGTGAATGCGGGAAGTGTTACGTAGGGGAAACAATAACGATAACGGAAGTGATACTGGAACCCATCTTGGATTCGGGAACGGCCCATTTTATACGTTTTGACAAAGCGTCCGTATTAGCAAGGGAAAGTTTTTAGTACCGCGTAAAGTACGGGAAGCTATCGAAATTAGTCGTATACCGAACTTCAATAGGGATAGTGGTTGGACCTTACCATCGGCGTGGAAACGGGTTATCAATACAATGAAGAGCAAGTTCTATTCAGAAGATTTTAATAGTGACACAGTCAGTTCAGTGTGTATACAACGGGTTACAACGACGAGTGACGAAGACCTGCAAGAGTCCTCTGATGACATCACTACATCTTCCCCCCCGCCGCCGCAGCCACCTTCGCGTCGGGCCCAGAGAGCTGCGGCACGCAGTTCTCGCCGCGAGTCCGCCACGCTCAGAGCTCATGATTAAGGACCCCGAATGGGTTCGAAACTAGTCGGGCACATTCCAATTTAATTTCTACGTGAATACAGCCGGGTAAATATAAATACAAGGTGTCCAGAAAGGGTATCGGGTATTTGTAAGTTCAATGAAACAAAAATTATTTGTACGCAATAAAAAAGTTTATTGTTTATTATTAGCATATGAATTGGAGAATTATTTGAAAAAGATGATGTTATCCAAATGATGACCGTTGAGTTGCTGGCACTCTTATAAACGGAAACGAAGATTGGCGATAACACATTGACACATAGCTATCGATATGGCTGCCATTTCTGACTTGATGTTTTGCTGTAACTGGGTTAGATTCGTCGGATTATTTTGATAAACCTTACTTTTAAGGTATCGCCATGCAAAATAGTCAAGCGGGCTAAGGTCGGAACTTCTGGGATGCCAGTTGATGGTACCCCTTCGCGAAATGACTTTATTAGGGAATAATTCGTTAACAACTTCCATTTAATCATTTGAGGTATGGCAAGTGGCCTCATCTTGCTGGAACCACGTTTTTGAGTTGAAACCTGCAAAGAGTTTTAGTTTTTAGCAGAATTCCAATGTCGAATAAACTGAAACGTGAAAGAATGGGATATGAAACCAAAGCGGTGAACGGGAAAAGCTAGACGGAGAGTATCTGGGGAGCGATGGCCCCTCTCATGAGAGTCACTGAGGTAAAGGAATTTGCTTTTTAAGTAGTCGGGGGAGAGAGGATTGTAAAATTTAGAGAACAGTGAATTTAGTAAATGAGACTGTACGCTCACGAATTGGCAGCCATTTGAGCTGGCGACGATAAGAGGAAATATGATCAAATTTACGAAGACAGAAAGAGCATAAAGTGTATAGAGTAGTTGATAAGACGATCTAGTTTATTAAGAAGTGCCTCATTTATGTCCGAATAACACACATGCGCATAGTCAATAATAGGAAGAACAGGAGTTTGAACAAGATACTTTTTAGTAATGCAGGGTAAGAAATGTTTAAAACGGTTCAAGGAGCGCAACACTGCAAAGACCGACCGACTAACTTCGTTAACTTGTGTTGACCAGGAAAAAGTTGAATCTAAATGTAAACCGAGATTCTTTACCGTTGATGTGAAAGGTATGACAGTGGTACCGAGAACAACAGGTGGAACGTGTATCAGAGGCGCGTAACCTTGGTATAACCATCGACCAAAATTTGCGGTTTGAAAAACAAATTATGACAACTATTAAAAATTGTTTTTATCGACTGAAAATATTATACAAAATAAGAAATTATATCAATGTCTCTGTCAGAATAAGATTATGTGAATCAATAGTACTTTCAAAACTGAACTACGCTGACATAGTAATGGGACCAAGACTATTAGCAAGGACTAAACAAATTATACAGCGGGTACAAAACGCCTGTGCTCGGTACTGTTTTAACATACCAACACGTGAGCACGTCACTCCACACTTAAACAGAGCAAATATGTTAAATATGGATTATCGTAAACAGTTGCACTTCGCATCTTTGCTTTTTGGTATTATACAGTCTAAACTTCCCTATTACCTTTTTTCTAAATTAAAGTGGTGCTACGAGATAAACAAATGTCATGACACTAGAGCTTCCACTAGCTTACTAGCTATACCATCCCACCGTACGGCAGCTTTCAGAGGTAGTTTTAAATACGCCGCAACAAAGTGCTGGAATGACCTCCCTCCACCGATTCGGGATTTGAAAACATTATATTCCTTTAAAAAAAGTTTCAAGAAGTTGTTACTAACTACCCAGCAACAAATTTAGATACCAATTTTGTAAATTACCCAGAGTTTTAACCCATGCGGCAAGTAAAAGCGTCAGCACCTTCAGCAATTAAAATAATTTAGCTTAATAAGTTACTCGTGCTGTGTGTAAAAATAGTAGGTACTTCTAAAACCTCTAATCCGTAAAATAAAAAAAAAAATAATAATAGTGAAAAAGATGATAACAAAAAATTCAAACAAAATTATATAACACATTTTTTAATCCAACAACTTCTCCCAGTCACAGCATCCCTATCGACAGGGCCATTGATGTCCCCAAGGAGGTTCTCACTGCCTTGAGAGACGGTCATTACCTTGTGGAGATAGTACAGAAAGGGATGATGCAGCTCCTCAAAAAGCCTATGCAATGGAGCTAAGGATCGTGTATTGGAATGCTGCCGGGCTCAGGGGCAGAGTACCTATTCTCCGCCTCTTGCTCCGGCAGCAGAACATAGCCATAACATATTGCCCTCGTGAATGAAACTCATATCGGCCAAACGGAATCCTTCAGCATCCCGGGGTATGCGATCCTAAGACTGGATGTTACGCATGCGCATCGAGTACTTCTAATTGCCATCCGGCGGAACATTACACATCTCCGACGCAAGACCCAGCCGATCGTTTTAGTCACTGGGGGTCGTGCTCCAACTCAAACACAATCCGCTCCGAATCTTCGCCATTTATCGGACTCCCAGTTCACTCTACTACCCTACAGTTGGCTAGGGTGATCTACTTCGCTGCCGCCGCCGCAAACAGGAAAGAGACCGCCACTGCGCCCTTCCTGGATGTGGCGAAAGCAAAGACAAGATCTACCGAGCTGGCGTCCCCCACTACCTCGCACGCGTCATCGCCATTTTCCTGGCGGGCAGGACGTTTTGCGTGTGGGTCGAGGCCGTCAACTTATCTCTGCCGGAGTCACTCAAGGCAGCTCCTGGTCCCCATCCCTCTATAGCTGCTATACCAATGATATCCCCGTAGGTCGGAGCGCTATGTTGGCCTTATACGCTGACGACATAGCGCTCCTGACCCGCTCCATGAATCCGAACCACGCTGCCTCCAAGTTCCAGGATACCCTCAACTTTCTCCCCCGATTGGTTGGAGAAGTGGCACCTCAAACTAAATATCCCAAAAACCCAAACCCTTATGTTCGGCTCGAAACGTTCCTTGTCACCACCAATTCAACTCCTTAATACCTCCGTGGGCTCCTCACATCACTTACCTGGGCGTTATGTCCCATCCTCCGTTTCAATCTTCCCCTCAAAATCAAGACTAACCTCTACAAGACATGTGTGAGGTCTCACCTCACATACGCACATTCGCGTCGTTTTTATAGTATATTATTGAAAAAACCTCCGACTGCGACTACCAGGCCCTTCCGGAAAAACGGTCGACATCGTTATCTAGTTCGAAGATACCCACGTCTGCGAGCATAGCGGTACAAGGATCTATCGTCAGGGCGAACGGTCACGATGTACAATGTACTTTTAGAAATTGTTATAAATACGGCTTCTAACTATTGTTAAGGGATTATTTTCACACTGGAGTTGGAGCTGCCAAGCTAAGTTATACTTATATTCCTTATATTTTATTTTTGCTGTTATAACTTTTATATTTTGTGGGTATTTAAGTGTATCAGTGATTACTGTAAAGTGAATATTTGGTTACATTGTGTTTTGTATTAATAATCTTGAATTTAAATATCAAATGTGATATATATTAAATATAATTGACATATTATTCTTTCTTTTGTGTTTCCTTTGTAACAATTTAGCCTTTTTAACTAAAAGTTTTAAATAGTTTAAATTATTTAGGAAGTATTTATTTATTTCTATTATTTTTTAATATGTAGAGCAATATTAATCTAATAAGTGCAAACAGCTCCTGGGACTTGCGACCCAGGTGTAGGTTTAAGGGACCCCTTTAAAATGCGCATTCACTCTCACCTTAACTGGTTGCGCTCCTCTCCCTACCTAACCAAATTTGGAATGAACCTACCAATGCCGCCTTTGAAGTACGTTCTAGAAATGAACTGATTCTAGAGAGGCCAGGATTTTTAAGTAGGCTATAAAGATATATGATATTATAATATTACCATCTCTTGTCCAGCAATTTGTAACCCCAAAGTGCTTACGAGCCAGAATAAAGGCCTCATGTCTGGGCTTTGTAAGAAACTCCGAAAGTGTTATTCCAGTACCTTTCAGAGATGTTTTGGCAGACCAGCACTTATCTCTAGACCTGGTTTGATTAAACCTTACAAGTATGACTCTTGTTTTGCTGTTTGTTAAAGAACCGAGGCGATGACACCTATGAATATCACCCCGGGATATATCCGGCAGCAAGAGTTTTTCTGAGCAAATATTTAAGACTTTGGAGATGGTGTCCTCTTTCTTCTCTTCAACTACACCATGGAAGAGTATTTTCTTTCTGCGGGACCTCATTTCAAGTTCATCATGATGTCTTGAGAGTATATTAATTTGACACTGGAGGCTCTCCAGGGCAGACAACACAAATGTTCTAAACAATTGAAACTGTGAATTTATATTTGAAGATGGACTTGCTGCTGGTGTAGCTACTTTCAAATCTCGTTGAAAGTCATTCATACGAGTGTTGAAAACTTCACTCAATTCCTCCATGGTCTTCTTTAATGATTCCATTGTGATGTGGCAGTTCTTTTGTGCTAATTAATAACTTTTGAAGCAATTATTGTGTATGAATAAAACTGGTAGGTCTTTAACTTTTACATATACATGCTAATTATTTTGTATAGAACAAATGTATATATTTTAAATAAATAAATTTAAGAGGAAATGAAAACACGTCTAGTCACTTATACACCTACCCGTCAAGTCAAATAATGTTGTTAGTTTGTTGACAGTTCTATTAGTAGGGTTGTAGTTAACTTTCTTGTACGTGTTATTATCTGATAATAAAGTTATAATTTTATTTTCATACAATTCAATATCTACAATCACTGTGGCATTTCCTTTATCCGCCGGTAATATTAAAATATCCTTATTGTTACGTAACTTTGACAAAGCAACCCTAATCTCTTTCTTAATATTCGATTTAGGTTGTTTTGACTTACGTTATAACGCGGCAATGTCTTGTAGTAAGCAATCCGCATCGTTAATTGGAATTGAGTTCCTAATTATAGTGTCCTCTATGCAACAAATGATTAATTCTTTCGGTATGCGGTGTTAGGGCGAAATTCAACCCTTTTGACAGTACACTAACGTCTTTATTGCTCAATTCGTAATTAGATACGAACAAGAAAAAGCAATACATGTTATTAAATGAAAATGAGAATAGGTTTTATAGAAACAGAAGAAGTAACTCTAACATTGAAGCGTAAAGAAAATGTAGAAGAGTTTTGGAAATCTATACTGTCAGAAACTACACATTACAATAAAAATGCAAAGTGGATAGAGAGAATTGGAACAAAATCGGAAGGAATAAACACCGCAAAATCACAAGAAATTACAGAAGACCAAGTAAAAATAGCCATTTAGAAAATGCAGAACTGGAAGACTCCAAAAATATTTCATTTCTAATTTTAAAAAAAATTAACAATTATTTACCAAATATTTAACCGGTGAAAGCAGGCTACGTGATATAAATAACATTATTTACCCAGTAGCTAAAACTTTGACAGCGCATAATAATCAAAAACCATACACTCCATCAGATGTCATAAAACCAAAGAAAGATCCACCATGGAAAAGAAGAATTAAGAATAAATTACAAAATTTTAGAAAAGAGCTAGGACAGTTAAAAGAAATCAAAAGACAGTTAAAAGAAGTTAAAAGAAATCAAAATTTGAGATGGTAGAGCCTAGCTGCAGTCCTCTGACTGCAGTTCGTATTGGGCTGGCTCGACCGGGGAAGAACCACCCTCTCACAGAAGACCGACGTGCAGTAACCAAGTAACCAAATTCCTTTGGTTATGTTCCGTCGGTGAGTGAGAGATTCCGGAAGCCCAACCCTCCCCCGCGCCAAAAAACATGAATGCATTGTTGAAAGGAATTGCAAAATCGGGGAAATTATTCTTCGATTTTGCTCGGGCCGTCCGTCGTATCTGGGGCAGGCATAACACTGCATTCCATGTTCATCGAGGGCAAACGACGAGCAAACACAGCGGCACCCCGTTCCACCCTGAATGTGGACTTTTGCAACGTCCGGGGACTTCACTCCAACTTAAACGCCGTCCACTATCATCTTGAGACGGCGCAGCCGGCCTTGTTGTTTTTGACGGAGACGCAGATATCTCAACCTAGCGACACAGCGTACCTATCATACCCCGGGTATAAACTTGAACATCATTTTATACCACACGCCGGGGTATCTGTGTTCGTAAGGGAGGATATCTGCTACCGTCGCCTTCAGTTCTTTGAAGGTCGGGACCTGTCTTTACTTTGGCTGCGCGTGGATATGGACGATCGTGTCAGAGTCTACGCGTGCCTCTATAGGTCCCATAGTGGTAATGCAGAAACGGAGCAACTCTTGAGCCATGTCCAGGCGAAGATTGACGACCTGCTTTCACAGATTCCCTCCGCTGAAGTCATAGTCCTTGGGGACTTCAACGCGCACAATACTGACTGGCTAGGGTCACGTGCCACTGACTAAGCGGGGAGATCTGTTTTTAACTTTGCTCTGGCAAATGGTCTGTCCCAATTAGTTCAAACGCACACTCGTCTACCACAAGTGGAAAGCCACATTGTTCCCTCTTTGTTGGATCTTCTGCTGACTACACATCCCGGAAAGTACCAGGTCATTGTTGAGGCCCCTCTAGGGTCCTCTGATCATTGCCTGGTACGGAGTGTGGTGCCAATCCCACGTCCGGCTCGCACAAGACCCGCGACCTGACGCGTTTGGCACTACAGGTCAGCGGATTGGGATGGACTGTGGTCCTTTTTTGCGTCCTACCCATGGGGGCCGATGTGTTTCCCTTCCAATAATCCCAGTGACTGCGCTGCGGCTGTAGCTGAAGTGATACTACAGGGCATGGAACTTTTTGTGCCAAGCTCTGTGGTACCACTTGGTGGCTCGTACCACTTGGTGGCTCGTACCACAACCACACTTATATTTATATATACAAGTATTTGTTAAGTGAAAAATATACCTAAGTTATAACAAAAAAACTTAACTGAAACCAAAATAAACAAAATAGGTATAGGTCGAAGTAAAAATTATAAAAAAAACTATATACAGATAATATGCAAAACATGAATTAATAACAAATAAAAATAATACACAAGAATTGCACAAAAATGTGACGCGTAAAATGGTCACCACTCAGTTATTGTTGGAAATAACAATTCCCAACACTGATTTTCATTGGTGGCCGGAATATTTTTTTTTTTTTATCCGATAGTTGACAAGGCGCATATACAAATAACCCACATTAATGTTAATAACAAAACTGTATTCAAAATATTACAACAATAACATGTTATGTTTATATTAACATATGATAAATTAGAAATATATATTGTAGGAGACAATTAAGATCGACTGTTTTACTCGATCAACTGATAGCATATAAACCGGCGCGGGTACATGCTCCGGCTCACTTTTTGTATAGCGCTCGACTCGTTCGGTTGTCATAATTAGTTATCTCGTGTTAATCGTTATCTTGTGTTCAGTGATATTTCTTTCGGACGTAATTAGGCCATTTTGTTGTTAATTAGTTAATTTATTTCTTTATTATTCGTTTGAAGTGTTAATTTGTTTTCTAATTGATAATTAGCTTAAATGCGTTATTTTTGTAAAATATCAATTGTAACCTTTACAGATTGTTTTTGTTTAAACTTTCGTGAATCATGACTATTATATTTATATTTACCCGGCTGTATTCACGTAGAAATTAAATCGGAATGTGCCCGACTAGTTTCGAACCCGTTCGGGGTCCTTAATCATGAGCTCTGCGCGTGGCGGACTCGCGGCGAGAACTGCGTGCCTCAGCTCTCTGGGCCCGACGCGAAGGTGGCGGCGGCGGCGGGGGGGAAGATGTAGTGATGTCATCGGAGGGCTCTTGCAGGTCTTCGTCACTCGTCGTTGTCACCCGTTGTATACACACTGAACTCACTGTGTCACTATTAAAATCTTCTGAATAGAACTTGCTCTTCATTGTATTGATAACCGGTTTCCACGCCGATGGTAAGGTCCAACCACTATCCCTATTGAAGTTCGGTATACGACTAATTTCGATAGCCTCCCGTACTTTACGCGGTACTAAAAACTTTTCCCTTGCTAATACGGACGCTTTGTCAAAACGTATGAAATGCGCCGTTCCCGAATCTAAGACGTGTTCCGTTATCGCTGAGCCATTGCTGTCTAAATTTTTAACACTACGTATATGTTCCGTGATCCGTATATTGACGTTTCGACGAGTTTCCCCTACGTAACACTTCCCGCATTCACAAGGAATCTTGTATACTCCCGGGACGTCTAGGTTGCTATCGTCTTTAGGTGACCGTAACAATGAACGTAACTTGCAGTGCGCACGAAAGATAGTTTTGATATTATAATTACGACGTAATAAGTACCCTATCCTATCAGTAACTCCTTTAATATATGGTAAGTAAGTAGGTGAACGCGATGCCTCTAATTTAGTATTGTAGGATTTCCTATTTACAACTCTTAGGCTTTGACGCCAATTATATCCGTTACTTTCCAATACCTTTCTAACGTGTTTAAGTTCGTCCTTCACGTATATAGGGTCACATAGTTGTAACGCTCTGTTAATTAGCGTACGAGGTAGTGCTGCTAAGTGGGCCGGATGGTGGTGCGACTGGGCATGTATATAATGGTCGGTGTGCGCTATATACGTGAAGGACGAACTTAAACACGTTAGAAAGGTATTGGAAAGTAACGGATATAATTGGCGTCAAAGCCTAAGAGTTGTAAATAGGAAATCCTACAATACTAAATTAGAGGCATCGCGTTCACCTACTTACTTACCATATATTAAAGGAGTTACTGATAGGATAGGGTACTTATTACGTCGTAATTATAATATCAAAACTATCTTTCGTGCGCACTGCAAGTTACGTTCATTGTTACGGTCACCTAAAGACGATAGCAACCTAGACGTCCCGGGAGTATACAAGATTCCTTGTGAATGCGGGAAGTGTTACGTAGGGGAAACTCGTCGAAACGTCAATATACGGATCACGGAACATATACGTAGTGTTAAAAATTTAGACAGCAATGGCTCAGCGATAACGGAACACGTCTTAGATTCGGGAACGGCGCATTTCATACGTTTTGACAAAGCGTCCGTATTAGCAAGGGAAAAGTTTTTAGTACCGCGTAAAGTACGGGAGGCTATCGAAATTAGTCGTATACCGAACTTCAATAGGGATAGTGGTTGGACCTTACCATCGGCGTGGAAACCGGTTATCAATACAATGAAGAGCAAGTTCTATTCAGAAGATTTTAATAGTGACACAGTGAGTTCAGTGTGTATACAACGGGTGACAACGACGAGTGACGAAGACCTGCAAGAGCCCTCCGATGACATCACTACATCTTCCCCCCCGCCGCCGCCGCCACCTTCGCGTCGGGCCCAGAGAGCTGAGGCACGCAGTTCTCGCCGCGAGTCCGCCACGCGCAGAGCTCATGATTAAGGACCCCGAACGGGTTCGAAACTAGTCGGGCACATTCCGATTTAATTTCTACGTGAATACAGCCGGGTAAATATAAATATAATTGTTTTTGTTATTGTTTTTTTTTAAATAAAATAGATTGTGGTTTACTAGATCAGAAGTGGGATAGGATTATCGTGATTCTATCCTGTTCATCCGTTCTGATTCCGTTTTTGTTAAAATTGTACGGTATCTTTTATTTAACTTTCACTTTTTGATTTTCACTTTTATTCAGTGTTCGATTTAAATTGCGTGTAATGTCTGACCGTAATTATCGTAAACGTGAGAGTCGCAGGAGTAGTCGTGATAAGCGACGTAGTAGACATCGCGATCGTTCTTCAAACGGCCAATTGAAGCGTGATATGGAAACAATGTTAGATCGTCTCCGAGCTATTGAGAATCAGGTAGTTGCGCGAAATACACCGCCACCGGTGCAGTGTGATTTGAGGCCCGTGCCCTTCACCAGTGCCGCGACGTTGCGAATTAAATACGATTAAACACGGGCGACCACCTTAGTTGATGGATTTGCGTTGTCTACGCATAGGGATCAACGGTCTACAACTCCGTCGATCCCTCTGCCTTCGCGGGTTGTCCCGGAAACACCATCCGTGCAGGACTTAGACTCGGAGCGTACTGTTACTCATGGTGTTCCGTCGACATTTACTGACCGTATTGTAGATGCGATCCGCTCAATTAATACCACTAGTTCTATAAATACAAACTGTTACATTTCTAATTTTGATCCAAATTTACAAAATATTAACGATTGGTGCGATGAGGTGGAGCGTGCCAAGTCGCTTAATAACTGGAACGATTATGAATGTCTCTCACGAGTAGGTAACTATCTTAAAGGGGACGCTAAATCGTGGTTAAGTGAGTGGGTGACCGCCGACCGTAGTTGATCTAATTTTAAGCGAGAGTTTAAACCTTTGTGTCCAAAAGTTCCTGATGTTTCCAACATTTTATTTGATGTAATGAACACTAATTCAGATAGTTACGTCTCTTACGTTGATTATGCCCGTGGGTTACTTCTTCGTTTGCGAATTGTAAGGGGACTTAGCAATGAGTTGATTACGGCCATTGTGATTCGCGGTATTACCGATCCATCTATTAGGGCATGTGCTGCAAATGCTAAACTACCTCCAAACGATCTTGTAGATTTCTTTTTTAATTATGTTCAACCTTCTATGTCTGGTGTTAATTCGGCTCCAGTTAGGCCTAGCGGTTTGTACCTCTATAAAAATAAATCACGGTGTCTTAAGGAAAGGAAACGACATTTTGATTCGGGTAGATGTTTTTCGTGTGGTCAACCGGGAAACACTCAGACAGTATGTAATGTTTTGCAAAATTGAAATCGGAATCGCGTAATAAAAGTAATGTCAACTTTTGCCGAAAACAGGAAGTTACCTGTAATAGTGATGTGATTATTATATTATTATATTATTATATTATGCGTTGCAGTTATTCAATGCATACCTGTCGATGTTTTGATAGATAGCGGTTCAACTATATCATTAATTTCGTCTCATTTACTTAAATATTTTAGTTGCGCACATAAGCCTACTTTTCGTATACTCAAGGGTTTAGGTAGCCAAGATATTGAAAGTACTTCCTATGTAACTTTATTAATAAAATTTGATGACTTGTACCTCGATGTTCACTTTTATATAGTTGACACCGAGTACATGAATACACCGGTTATTGTAGGTACGGACGTACATAATAGGGACGGCGTTAGTTATATTCGCACGCGTGATAAGCAAATACTGACTTGGAACTTTAATGTGAATAGAGTGATGACCGTTCAATCTAATGTATCTATCGCTGTGAACACTATGTTTACTTTATTTTTGCATGCAGGTGCAGACATAGAGGTAGAAACTAACTGTTTAGAGTCAGAAGCGGGGCCATCTGGAGCCCAGCAGTCTCTATACAGTCTGCTACAGAACCCGGAGTCCAGGAACTTCAAGATTGCAAATTGTTTTCAGCAGAAATTGAGACTTTGCCTTCTATGCTATTTTTGGAAAAAAGAAATGAGAAACCGAGGGCGGTTTCGTGTCAGGAGAGGCCGTGTTGGAGACAATTAAGATCGACTGTTTTACTCGATCAACTGATAGCATATAAACCAGCGCGGGTACATGCTCCGGCTCACTTTTTGTATAGCGCTTATTATATTATGGTACTGAATTACATATAATATATATTACAATCTAGTTATTAGTTATGTAGGTCATATAAATAAATATAATCAAACACAACTAGTTACGATCGCACCTAGCTTAGTAACTGCTAGCTAGGTATTTCATCGTTATTGGGGTCACACGTAGCTACCAACGGACACGAGGCAGATCGCTGATGCAGCATTCTGTTGCACCACATCTAGTGCCATCGATTGACCCCAGGCGTATTGCTTACGCTGCGTACCATCACCAGTGAACACCGAACCGACCGAGGTTTCTTTCGTAATTAAATAATTTAGTAAATCACTTTTCGTTCATTCTTCGAACAATTGTCATCTCCTAGTAATAGTTAATATATTGTAATAATTTAATTAAATAGAATTAAAAGTAATCTTGGTTTTTTTTGCATTCTTCGGCAGTGACTTTCATAATTGGCGCAGTCGGTAGGATAGCTGTTTAAATTAGAGTCAGTGCATCAAGCAAGGACCGCAGCAGTTATCCAGAATCTACAATCGCAGCCAAGAAGTATCCAGACATCGATACACGCAGAGAAACCAATTATGCATATGTGAGTATCTAGATCTATCTAGACTTGCTATTCCTTTGTTTTAATAATATTTCCTTACAATTAATTTCCAAAATTTTCCATCCAAGGCAATTGCGGACCCCTAGGTTAGCTAGAAATTCTAGATTATCGCTTTTAGATTCTAATAGAAATTTAAATATAATATTAGATAGTAACGAATTAGTTTATTCCAACATGTGCGACGCATTAGTAGATAGTATTTTCAAGGCGCTTCGATTAGTACCCGAGTTTGACGGTAACCCGAATGTTTCAACGCGTTTTATTCATCTTTGCGATCAATTAGTTGAGCAGTATATTAGAAACGACCCTGCTTACGGATTAAGCAACTTAGCTTTATTAAATGGTATATTAAATAAATTCACTGGGCCCGCGGCGCGTACCATAAATTCCAATGAGATCCCAGAGTCCTGGGACGGCATTCGTAGTGCTCTCATAAATAATTTTGCAGATCACCGCGATGAGACATCTCTTTATAACGATTTGGTACTTATGACACAAGGCTCTGTAACTCCACAGGATACGGTTATCTCTGATCTGCCCATCCACATATATACTAAGAAGAAACGTGGACCTGTAGCCAAATCACGCCTTAAAAGTAGCCCTAAAGACTCTACATTGTTACAAGACAATCTAAGTTAATTTCCCATTATCACTCTTTCCTAAATTATATCGACCTAAATGTCATTCATCTTCGAGTTAAGTTAGTTAAACAACAAATTCAAGAATTTTGGCCCCTATTAAATAATAAAACTTTCTCATATTTTGACCCCCATTTAAAGCACCTTACAACAAAACTTAGTGAAATTGCTGACCAGTTACGGATGCTAGAACCAAAATGTTATAAAAAAGGTCTAATTGATGGACTCGGCACCGTGATTAAAAGCATTTCTGGCAATCTAGATTATTCTGATGCCATTAAGTACGATAATGCCATTAAAAAAAAACCTTCAGAATAATGAATAAATATTAGAAAACGAGTTAAATAATCATATAACTTTAAATAAAGAATGGGCCACTGGAAGTACTAAAATCTTAGATAAATTAGTGTTTAATCAGAATAGGATTTATAGAATGGTCAATTTAATTATGGAAAGTTATAGCAATAGGGAAATAGACTTAGTTAAATACGCTCATTTAACCCAGTATCTTTTAATCTTAGAAGATAATATTGAAAATTTGGGTAATGAGCTTAGAAAATTAGAATATAATTTAGCGTTTATTCGTGCATCGAGCATGATGAAGTAAAAAATATATTATTTAAGATTAAGACTTTATATTTAAAAGATGAAGTCTTAGATTTAGATTATAGAAATTTCTTTGAGGTAATAAAATTAGGATACTTTTACGTAGAGAAACAAATCGTCATAGTTATCAAAGTCCCCATTGCCAATCCGAACAACTATAACCTTTATAAATTATCCATAGTTCCCAACAAACATAACGAAGTCCTAATACCTACCTCACCCTATATAGCAATCTCTGGAAATGACTCTAGGTACATGGAGACTGAATGTCCTAAGATAAATTCATGGTTTCTCTGTGAGTCTAAGCCATATTATAGCATTCAGGGTAGACCTGACTGCGTGCAACTGCTTATCACCCAGCAAAAAATAAGCAGCTCCTGTCACCAGACTCCAGTCGTTTTAAAAATGCAGCCATTGAAGAACTCGACGACATGCATTATAAGATTAACTTTCCAGTCCCGAAAATCAAGATAAACTGTAGACAAAAACGATATCAAACTCTCCAGGGCAGTTATTTAGCTGTGATACCAACCCATTTGTGGCTTAAGGACATCTGAACTGTCAATTTTTAATTCAGATAACCGCATAAAAGGACGTGTGGAGAGAATTATGGAAATGCCGCACTATAGTGAATTTAGACGCAGCAACCGCACACCTATCATTCTGAACTCAGCCAATCTAGAAAATTTGCATAACCTAAATACCAAGATATCAATTGAACAACCTATCCATCTTAGAAAGATAATGACCAATCTATGCACCACACTACGATCCCTGTCTATAATCTAGTACTAGGCGCAAGTGCAATCATACTTAGTGCACTATTGTACAGGAAGCTACGAGCCGGAGGCACCAGCTAGACAAATCAAGCCGAAGAAACTAAGATTGAAATGCCTGAAATAATATATGCCATCCCAACTCCAAAGATCACCAGTCCCAGGCACATAAAAGTAGATCATGGAAAGATCTCAGCGACCATCTCAAACAATGTTCTCGATTAGTCACTGATCTTCGCTGGGAGGAGTTACGATCGCACCTAGCTTAGTAACTGCTAGCTAGGTATTTCATCGTTATTGGGGTCACTCGTAGCTACCAACGGACACGAGGCAGATCGCTGATGCAGCATTCTGTTGCACCACATCTAGTGCCATCGATTGACCCCAGGCGTATTGCTTACGCTGCGTACCACCACCAGTGAACACCGAACATGACCGAGGTTTCTTTCGTAATTAAATAATTTAGTAAATCACTTTTCGTTCATTCTTCGAACAATTGTCATCTCCTAGTAATAGTTAATATATTGTAATAATTTAATTAAATAGAATTAAAAGTAATCTTGGTTTTTTTTGCATTCTTCGGCTGTGACTTTCATAATTAACTACTGATTTTCGTTGACATAATATCTGTTTGATTTATTATAATATATTATACTTATAATAATTATTGTTAAGAATTAAGAATTATTTAGAACATTTTACTGTTTTTATTGATACATCGTTTTAGTTATAAAAATGGTTGTTTTGATAAGTTATCAGAAGCTATTCTTATAATATTAACTTATTGTATTTTTATACTTAATATTGTAAACCACAAATATGTTTAATGATTGTTTCAAATACATTTTTGAATTAAGAATTGTATAAAAATTAGTTGGTTATAAAGAATGTTTATATTTATCTATTAAAGTTATGAATATGACTAAACTCCAGTATAGATGGCAGCACTACTGTCACTTTTAGAAATTGTTATAAATACGGCTTCTAACCATTGTTAAGGGATTATTATTGTCACACTGGAGTTGGAGCTGCCAAGCTAAGTTATACTTATATTCCTTATATTTTATTTTTGCTGTTATAACTTTTATATTTTGTGGGTATTTAAGTGTATCAGTGATTACTGTAAAGTGAATATTTGGTTACGTTGTGTTTCATATTAATAATCTTGAATTTAAATATCAAATGTGATATATATATAATATAATTTACATATTATTATTTCTTTGTGTTTCCTTTGTAACAATTTAGCCTTTTTTACCTAACAGTTTTAAATAGTTTAAATTATTTAGGAAGTATTTAATTATTTATATTATTTTTTAATATGTAGAGCAATATTAATCTAACACGCTCGACTCGTCCGGTTGTCATAATTAGTTATCTCGTCTTAATCGTTATCTTGTGTTCAGTGATATTTCTTTCGGACGTAATTAGGCCATTGTGTTGTTAATTAGTTAATTTATTTCTTTATTATTCGTTTGAAGTGTTAATTTGTTTTCTAATTGATAATTAGCTTAAATGCGTTATTTTTGTAAAATATCAATTGTAACCTTTACAGATTGTTTTTGTTACTGTTTTTTTTAAATAAAATAAATTGTGGTTTACTAGAATATATAATTAATATTGGTTAGAATATTAACGTATGAGAAAGGTAAGTCAGTCAAAGTTATTTATTATAGCCACAGAAAAGTGTATATATTTAGTAGATAATATTGAATCTGTCGATTACGCCAAACTATCACTATTAGTCAGCTATAGTCAGCTACTGGTTAGTCGCAAGCGCATCGTCGCTCAGCGAGGATGTTTAATAATATTAGGCTGTGAATTAAACGCGTACATCGCACACAATTGTATTGTGGTGATAGTATCACCCAACAACCGGTTATGAATGACGACTACACAAGTATGTCGGATGAATTTACTCAGTTTTAAATGTTAGTGTGTTAATGAATATGTCGCGCAAAATCATTAATTATCCATAATACAGTTTAAAAGTGTTCTCTAATTTTAAGTTATTTTTAGGATTAGATTTAATAGTAATTACTTAAACAATTGGAGACGAATTAATGTAAATAGGATGTGTATTGATTGGCTTTATATTATAATTTTAATAACAGTCCACTTGCCTAAGTTGTTCTGTAATTCGAGTAACTCCCTAATTCATGTAATCAATTTTATAAAAAGCCATAGTAAGAAGTTTGACTGATTTTTTAATAGTTAAATAAAATGTAATATGCTGATTGTAAAAAATAAGTGTGTAACCGGAAGTTAAGTGTGTAATAAATTAAAAAGGTTTTAAATAAGGTTTAAATTAAGAATGTTTCTAAGAAATATTATGAATGTTAATTTTAATATTTTATGGGATATTAATGATTACAATTCAAAGCATTTGTATTGTTGTGATAATAATTATTAAAAATGTACTGACTCTGTAGCGACGTTTCATTTTTAAGAAGCGACCGTTACAGAGCCAGAAATATTGAATCCTGGCTACAAGGAAGTTGTGCGCTGCAAAATGTTGTGAGTACCTTTTACTAATTATTTATGATTGTGAAAATAAATAAATTTGTGTTAAAGTGCTTTTTCATTTGCAATGAGTGAACCCGATATTGTAGTTAGTGACGTCAATCCTCCCGACGTCACTATTTTAAAGGATACGGTCCCTAACGTTTCGATAAATATATTACAGTATTAAAATAAAAAAAAAAATGCTTAATAGCTTATGTAATAATGATATTTGACTTTATAGAAACTCGACTTTGAACGATCAAGGGAAGACACCGCCTACCATCCAGCCGTGTCAGAGCTCCATGCCGGGAATAATTTTCAGGCAAAAAAAACATACGACAGTCTCACTTTTCCTTGGATGTTCATAAGTCGAGTGGGCCGGATGGGATTTCCCCATTGGTGCTACGAACATATGCTCCTGAGTTGACTCCAGTGCTAACGCGTCTATTTCGGTACTCCTATATAAAAGGCGTAGTCCCGGTCTCATGGAAGAGAAAATAATATCAGTGTATAGATGTCCTCGTGTTATAATAAGCTTTCTGAAACAAGTTATACCGAAATGAAATGTAGTTATGACAGCTCGTGGTTTGAATAATTCTGTGACCACTGACACTATATCCATCTGTCGCGGTATATTTCAAGGATACTCCTTATCACCTCTCCTGTTTTGTGTAACCATTAATCCTTTATCCCAAATTTTAAGCAATTATCAGCCCAAAGGATACAAATCAAATACAAATACTAGCATTAACCATTAACTTTACATGGATGATTTAAAACTTTATGCCATTAATAAAAATAACCTTACAATCTTGATACATAACACAGAATTTTTTACCAGAGACATAGGAATGCAATTTTGAATGGATAAATGCAACATACTACATTTGACAGTCGGAAGAAGAACCGAAAACCAAGGTGAAGATCATTTACTACTGAGCGAAGATAAATTTGAGCATTTAAAATCAGACCGGAAGTACAAATATTTAAGCATACATGAATCAGGAAAAATAGACCATACCATAATTAGGAAACACACACAAAAATAATACTTACGTAGGGTAAAACTTATCACAAAATCTCACCTAAACTCTCGAAATCTGCTGACGGCAATTAATATTTATGCCGTTCCAATTCTTATGTACTGTTATCAACTTCCGGTCCAACGTATACAAGCTAAACTTATAAATACGATAATGCCAATAGTTCTTGTTATTAATTGCTTAATATTTTATTATTATATAATTAATAATTCAAACTCCTTTGCTTATTTCTGCCGATCTGTTTTATAAACTTTAGTAGCGCCTTCTGCTTGTCAGCCTTCCGGTTTTACATACAATAATATAAAAATAGAGAATATACATGTAATCAATATTAATAGCTGTTATTATTAATATTATATAATTTATTAGTTAATTAATCATTTAATCATATTTTGTTCGTAGCATTTTAGAATCTAGTACAACCTTATATAAGCCCATGCAGTGGGTAGATCGAGGTTGTTCTCTTGTAACACTCGGGTAATACGAACTTTAAGTGAAAACGCTGTCAGATTGTTTTATAAAGAAATAAATAAGTAAAACTAATTATTCGTGTTTATCCTGACTATACGACATTTTACAATAAAAATAAAATAGATACTAAAACCAGAAAACTACTAAAGCACAAACGTTAAAAGCAGATGTAGGACGAGGAAGGGGCCTTACTAACATAGAAATACTTTACAAAAGGTACGTAATTAAATACAGGGATTATTTAGATTCGCAAGGGGAACATATTAATTAAGCAATCCTAAAACATGATAAGAAAAAAAAAAATACTCAATACAAAAAGAAGCAAAGAAGAATTTAACAGAATTAGAGTTAAATGCCACCGAAAAATACACAGATATAGAAATAAAAACCGCAATTACGAAAAAAGGAATAAGTAAATGGAAAGCCAAACCGTTACATGGACAATTTTATAGATCAGCGCGCAACTCGACGGATCTCGACGCATCCGCGCAACTCGACGGATCCTCAGAAGAGAAGCAAACCTGCCGCCAAGGATAAGATGCAAAGAAGTGACGCATTCCATCCCAATCTGCTGACTTGTATTTCTAAATTCTCCTAACACCATGGAAGTCTAAGTCCGGCTGGGAATAAATTAATACAGATTTCACCAGACAGTGATCGGAGGTTCCCAAGGGGGAGGAAACCTCTACACGATACCTGTCTGGATCAGTTGTAAGCAGAAGGTCCAGCCAGTTGGCTGTATGTGACTCCACATCAGGCATCCTTGTCGCTTGCCTCACCAGCTGAAATAGGTTCAAGGACAACGCTAAGTTCCGCGCCTCTCTTCCAGCGTGGTCTATCCTCTGGTACGGGAACAACCAGTCCTGATGACAGGCATTAAAGTACCCCAGTAAGACGAGCTGCGCTGAAGGGTACCGATGCAGAGCCATATCAGCAGCCTCACTGAGTTACTCAAATAATCTGGTTGTCTCCTGATCACCGCTGTGCGAACGGTAAACACAGGAATACAGGATTTTTTCGTTTCCTGTGTCTACCAAAACCCATAGGGAAGAAAAAGTGGGGTCTTCAAGGTGGCGAAGGCGCTGGATACAGAGGTCGTTCCGCGTGTACACACAAACCCCGGCACGTGAGCGGAAATTGTGCTCTAACATGTACCTAGGGTAAGCAAGGTACGCAGTGCTCAAAGGACATTGTATCTGCGTCTCCGTCAGAAAGAGTAAGTGCGGCTGCTCTGTCTCTAGATGGTGATGGACAGCTTCGAGATTTGAGTGCAATCCTCGAATATTAGCGAGGTGCACTAGGAGTGAGGAGGAGTGCAAGCGCTGAGTAACCTTACTTTTCTTTTTCTTACTTTTCATAAAAAATTAAATGGAGTGAATAGGATGGGAAATGGCAGTTTAACGAGGCGCTACGTATCGAACCCGACGTCGAAATTGATGTTGCTGTGCCAATGGGAGGCTAGTCTGGAGACTGCGGGGACGCCCAAACCCCCCAGGGATCGCTGCGGGCCTCCTCATCTGGTCGCCAACCAGCACGATGGAGCCACCCTGGGATTTTTGCAGCTGGCGGGGCAGCCTTTCATGGGAAGCTAACCCACTACTTGGGCCCCCAACTATCTGCGGGCGGCCGGCGGAAAGCCGTCGCTTCGGATCCCGCTACCTTCCTCGACTAGGCACCCGACACAACAAACACTAACTCGACGATAAAACGGTTCACCAACGCAACGCAGCTGTTCGGACCCATTTCCCATATACGGCTTCATCGAGCAACGTAACGGAACACGACAGAATCGCTTTGCGGTACGGCTTTGCCCGATGGGTGGTAACCTTACCGGCGACCTGATGTTATGGCCTACCGCCGAAGTGAGTAACATGGAGCAGTATGATTATTGTGTACTTTTATAATTTTATATGGTCCTTTCCAGACAGGAGACAATGCTTTTCTAAGTCGAAGATGGTTTTTCAAAATATACAAAATCTCCGGCTTTATACTTTGGAGGAGTTGTAGTATGGGAATCATAATAAGAATTTAGAAGATTCTTTGGATTTCACGATGTTTTCTAATGCTTTTTCCCTAGAGTATGTTAATTTATGTTGTAATTTTTTACATAATCTGTATAGGTTCTAGCAGAATTATCTTCGTACATGGTGTTTGGAATAAAGGGTTTATGACCAAACACTAATTCATAAGGTGTGAATTTAGTAGTCCTATGAATAGTTGTGTTATATGTGAGAATAGATGTATATACAAAAGTTAACCAATTATCTTGATCGTCGTTGATGAAAGATTTTAGATATTCTTTTAAGGTAGAATGGTTGCGCTCTAAAGCACCTTGAGTTTGGGGATGGTAGGGTGACGACCAAAGTTGTTTGATTTTAAGGAATTTGCATGTACTTTTGAAAAGGTCGAAAGTGAAATTTGTGCCTTGATCTGTTAATATGGTTTTCGGAATACCAAAAAGAGAAATGAAATGAATGAGACATTCACTGGTTTCTTCAGCAGTGGTGCTGCGTATTGGGTAAGCAATTGAATATTTCGTTAAATCGTCTATATATATATATATATATATATATATATATATAATCGAATATCGTGATTTTCACGTAAGATTTTGGGTATTTCGCTTAATGATGGATAAATAATTTTATTGAGATGTATATTTTTATTTTTCTTTTTCTTTTTGTTTTTTTTTTTGTTTTTTTTTTTTTTTTGTTTTTTTTCCTTTTTTTTGTGGGTAGGTCGAACAGTCAACATCGTTTTAAACGCTCTTATATACTTTTTTACTAATTAATAATATTATTGAGTTTATCAAGAATTTAAATGCATATTGAGCTTTACGAGTAAAAAGTGCCACCCACCAGCAAGTATTCCATATATTATTGACTATATTTAATACAAGTCACTTTTCACTTTCATCACTAACAATGGAGTCCTTAAAAGAGTCTTTATCCTCAATGGCAGACCATTTCAACTCAAGGATGAATGAGTTTCAACAAAATCTACAGAAGAAATCTTCACCAGCTACAATGTCATCCTTGACGGCAGAATTTAACTCTTTTAAAAATTTTATCTTAATAGCCTTGAACAGCTTACAAAAGCAAGTAGAATTCTTAAGTCGAGAAGTGGATCGCCAGGACATGCGAGCGCGTCGGAAGATACTACTTTTCCATGGAGTCCCGGAAGACAGAGGTGAAGCTGTCACTGCTCGTGTTACCTCAATTATGGCAGAGCACTTTAATCTGCCAAATTTTTTAAGTGCCAGCATCAAGACATCACACCGCCTCGGCCGTCCATCTGAGAGAACTCGCCCAATAGCCATCAAATTCTCTGATATTGAAGTGCGTGATAAAGTTTGGTTCGCAAAAACCAAACTTAAAGGTAGTGGATTCACACAGTCAGAGTTTTTGACAAAGACGCGACATGATGCTTTTCTGGCGGCTAGACAGCGTTTCGGCATCGAAAAATGTTGGACAGCGTCACAGGGCTGTATGCTTGGCTGATGTTGAGGGTATCGCAGACGAACTTCCAATTCCACAATTAATGTCTACTTCTCCTGCAGCTCCAGTTACAGTGGAAAACAAAGCGACTATTCCTCGTACAAAAAGAATTGCTAGAAAGTAAGTTTCAGTATCACTGCGTTATTACTGTGTCAGTAGTGATTGTTATTGTAATATTTTCATATGAAAATCTTTTTTTTTTTTCCAAACGTCACTCTTATTCTGTTTTTACTAAATGTTTATATTTCTCATGTACTTTTTATTTATTTCCACATTAGAAATTGTTATTTATTACAAAGTGACAGTTGTTATTTCTTGTATTGACAGCTAATAGTGATAAATGTCTTGCTGGTCTTCTCTGGATGCCAGGCTGTCATTCATGTCTTTGACTAATTCCACAATAGTAACTACCAACTTTTATATGTTACTTACCAATGTCTATAGCATTATTGTATATATTTAGATTTGTTTTTAAATTCAAGTGTCCTTTAAATGATGTTTTATTATTTTTTTTTTTTTTTTCTGCTTTATCAAATTAACTTGAATATTTTCCTACATTTTTATTTTTTATGCAGCTGGCGGGTAAATGGCATTTTAGTATAACATATATTTATATATATATATTTGCTATTTTTTGTATAATTTAAATTGAATATACATTGTAATATAGCTGTAATATAATTTTTATTTAGATTATTTTGCTATATGTAAAAATAACAACATGGACCTGAATATAAAAAAATGTTTTCAGTTATATTTCACGCGCAATAAAAACCCGATTTTTACCAAATATAACCTAAATAACATTAACTTAAAAAAGTTAAACAAAATTCAAGATTTAGGCATAACAATCGACTCTAGACTAAATTTCCACGATCATGTATCGTGTATTATATTGAAAGCTTCAAAATTTTTGGGTTTTATTATTAGGAATACCAAACATTTCAGTCGCCCTCGGACCAAAATACTTTTATATAACTCGCTGGTTCGTAGTACTTTAGAATACTGTAGTCAAGTATGGTCACCGTTTTACGAAGTTCATAAAAATAGAATTGAAAGAGTGCAGCGTCGTTTTCTAAATCACCTGACCTACGGAATAAATAACAATAGTAGACTCAATTCATATTCTAAAAGATTAAATCATTTTGGAGTTTCTAAATTAGATAAAAGAAGACAGGAAATGGATATATTGTTTTTATATAAATTAATCAACAATAAAATCGATTGTTGTAATTTATTATCCCAAATAAATATAGCCGTTCCAAGTAGGTTGCCTCGTATTGGAACTTACAAATTATTCTCTGCGCCTTGACATTACACGAATCTAGGAAATAACTCCCCCCTGATAAGAATGACTCGTCTATACAACAGTTTACCAAGATCTCTCAATGTAGATATATTGCATGATAACTTTAATACATTTAGGAAGAAAATATCAGAACACTTTTCATTTGATAATATTTAATTTTTATTTTTTTTATATGGTTATTTTGTTTTTCTTTTGTTTTTCTCTTGTTTTTTAACTTTTTTTTTTTTGTGTTGTATTGATTTTTATTGATTGTAAGCTGTGGTTGCCTATAATTGGCCAGGCACTAAATTGTTTCGTTATTTTCAGTAATATAATTATAAATTTAAGGTGTATCTGCCGTTGGCAATCCTTAAAGAATAAATAAATAAATAAATAAATAAATATATTATATACATAAAGTGTAGTATTGATTATTTTATTTCCAAATATATTTATAATATTAAGCAACTATATTTATACATATTTTTTACATATTGTTTATTACTACATGTACATATACATTTATTTATTTACCTATTACTCTATGAATTTAAGCCATGACGATTCATTTATGTCCTTTTTATCCTCGTCTGAGGAACCGAACAGTGAAGATAGTTTCCACAGTATTCCTTCTTTAGCTAATAATCTCGATTCCAAATTTTCAAATCTCCCACAAAATTTCAACATTACTCACATAAATGCTCAGAGCATTCCTGCACATTACCCTGATTTACTGTCCGCCTTTCAAAGCAAAAACATTCATTCGGTACTAGTCTCTGAATCTTGGCTTAAGCCATGTCTGCCTTCTATCTCTTACTCTATACCCGGATTCCATTTGGTTCGTAATGATCGTGTCGATCGGACTGGTGGTGGTGTTGCAATCTATCTTCGTTCTCACATTCCTTTCTCTGTTATAAGATCTTCTAATTCTCAAACTGGTGGTAAAGCAGAGTACATTTTTGTCGAGGTGGTTCTCTCTCACACAAAATTACTTCTTGGTGTGTTTTACAGCCCAAGCATTGCTGTTAACTATTTTGTGGAGTTTGAACTCATACTTCAACAGTTAACACCATCCTACAGTCACACAATAATAATGGGTGATTTCAACACGTGCTTAATTAAAAACGATCACCGATCATCTCGTCTCAAATCTTTAATTAATGGAGCAAACTTACATATCCTTCCTTCACTTGCTACTCATTTCTTTCCTAATTGTTCTCCTTCGCTCCTTGATTTATCTATTGTTTCTTCTATTGATTACATCGAAAAGCATGGACAATGCTCTGCATATGAATTTTCATATCACAACCTTATCTATCTCTCATACAAGATTAAGCCCCCTAAGGCCAAATCTAGAATACTTCTGCAGCGCAATTTTGGTGGGATGGATCTGGCTCGATTACAGGAGAATGCCTCCAAGATTGACTCGTCCAATGTTTTAAATACTAGCTGTGTGGATGATCAAGTAGATTTGTTAAATGCCTCACTTACAGCACTCTATGATACGCATGCACCGATACGCCCGGTTCGTGTTAAACACCTCCCTGCGCCTTGGCTTACACCGGAAATTAAAAAAATACAGGAGAAGAAGCACAGAGCTAAGGGAAAGTATATCCACGACTCGAGTGATAGCAATTGGGAGAAATATGTTGTAATTTTAAATCGATGTAACAAACTGTGTACAGACAAACAACGTCGCCATATCTACAAATCGGTCATAGAAGAAAAAGACTCCGGAAGGGTGTGGCATTTACTTCAGTCATTAGGAGTTGGCAAAACACGTCAAGATGTAAATGTAGGTAATTTAGATTTAAACTGCATGAATAAGCATTTTTCAAATTCTGTTGCAATTGATAATGAAATTAAAGTAAAAACGATAAATCATATTTCTACTTGCCAAACTCCTGATATTCCTATTTTTTTTCTAAGTCAGTTATCTGAAAGTTATGTTAAGAAGAACATTTTGGCTATTAAATCCGATGCTGTTGGTTCTGACTGTATTAGTCGTAAGATGATCACTCCCCTACTTCCTATTTTAATTCCCGTCTTAACCTCTATCTTCAATAATTCCATTAACACGAATAGTTTTCCAAGCTTGTGGAAAGGCGCTCAGATTATACCATTACCCAAAAAACGAAATGCATCCGCCTTTTCCGATTACCGTCCTATATCTATACTCCCTTTCCTATCCAAAGTGCTTGAGCGTCTTGTCCACCACCAATTAAGTAGTTTTCTCACGAAATATAATCTCCTAAATCCTTTCCAATCTGGTTTCCGTCCTGGTCATAGCACGACCACTACTTTAGTCAAGATAACTGATGATATTCGAGAAAGCATGGACAATAAACAGCTCACGGTATTAACGTTGCTCGATTTCAGTAATGCATTTAATTCTGTGGAGTTTGATATTCTGCTGGCTATCCTTAGTTCTCTTAACATATCTCCTGCGGCGACTGACTGGTTTCATAGTTACTTGTATAGACGCCGGCAAAGAGTTTCCGCAAGGAACTCATGTTCTACGAGGCTACAACTCAATGCCGCAAGGTGGCGTGTTATCTCCTTTGCTATTTTCTTTGTTTATAAATACAATAAATCTAAGCTTATCCTCTCTCTACCATTTGTATGCAGACGATCTCCAGATATACACACATTCTAGTGTATCGGAACTCCCACTTGCTATCAGTCGGATTGATACAGATCTGCAGATCATACAGAGATGGTGTAATTACCATGGGCTGCATATCAACCCGTCTAAAACCCAAGCTATCATTATTGGTAGCTCAAAGCTTTTAACCAAAATTGATTTTTTCCAACTCCCAGGCTTAGTATTTAATAACATTATTATTCCGTATAGTAACTCCGTTATCAGTTTGGGTGTTACATTGGACCGGTATCTTTGATGGGGTCCTCATGTAACCGAAGTTAGCAGGAGAGTTTTTGCCTCTGCTGCATCTTTGAGCAGGTTGCGCAACTTTCTCCCCATTTCCACCAAAACTGTTCTTGCACAAAGTCTCCTCTTACCAATTCTTGATTATGCCGACATATGCTATCTCGACATAAGTGATGAGCTATTAAACAAACTTGAGAGGCTGTAGAACTTCTGTATCCGATTCATTTTTGGTCTCCGCAGATTTTCGTGCTAAACTCAAGTGGCTGCCGATTCGCCTTCGCAGGAATGCTTACATCCTAAATACTCTTTATTTCATACTGTTCAATCCCACTACCCCTTCCTATCTCAAAGAACGTTTTATATTTTTGGGTGCGTCACACGAACGTTCTTTTCGTTCTGAGGATAACTTAACCCTAAAAATTCCTCCCCACTCTTCCTCTTTCTACTCAAATTGCTTCACAGTTCAAGCTGCCCGTTTATGGAACTCCTTGCCCTATTCCATTAAGTGTGCAAAGTCCCAGGCATCTTTTAAAACAAAAGTCAAGGAATTTTATCTTAATTCCCTGGCTTCTACCTAAATTCCTACTTTTCCCTTCACAAAGTCTTAACACTTTCAAGTCTTAAAGCTTTCTTAAATGTAATGTATGTAATGTATGCAGTATATCATATTTGTATAATTATTTATATATATAAGTAAGTGTATATGTATGTATGTGTATGTATATATTTGTGTATGTATGAATATGTATTTATATATATGTTTCATAATATTTTATTTTACTATATTATATTATATTATCCTGTACTGTACTGTACCTAAATACCTATTTTCATATTTCGTGTCCTCTACCCAAAGGTTGCCTGGAAGAGATTGCTCTTTAGCAATACGGCCGCCTTTTGTACTAACTTATCTTTTATGTGTTATTGTTTTTTATATATTTCATTTGTTTGTTGTGGTACAATAAAGCATATCGTATCGTATATGAATAGTTATCTTTGTATTATGAAATATATATGTGAGAATCTTGTAAAGTCTAGTATAAGAATGTTTGTCAAATGGATTCTTGAAGTCGGAAATAGCAATATCTGTCACTTGTGTTTTTAAATAATTCATTTCTTATTGATTTTAAGGTGTTGTATATATCGGAGTATGGAGTTTCATCAAAATGGTGAACCTTAGTGAATATAAAGTAAAGGGTTTTGTCTTAATAATTAACGTTTAGGAATCTGTGAAGTTCTTTTTCCGAATTCACTATAAGTTCGACATTATTAACATTTGCCAATATTTCAGCGATGTAAGGGTTTGATTCATCTAAATCAATTGAAGTAGGAACTATAATGACTTTATGTGGAGATTTTAAAAGACTTCCATTATGTTCTCTTAGGATTGTATTAAAGGCATGGTTTTTACTATTAAGTAATTTTAAAAATGTGGAGTAATCTCCGTTGTATATATTATTACCTAATTGTGTATCTTGTTCAAAGGGTGAGGGGGTGTCTAAGTTTACTTCCAAATGATCAGTATTAGGACTGGGATTAAATGGTTCTAAGTCAATAAATTCGGAAGATGCATTAGGATTTGGCTCTGGATTTGCCAAAGAATTTTGTAATGGTAAAGGAAAGAGATCCATTAATCTTTTTTATTCTGGAAATTAGGAGGAGATGGTATTTGCACTGGAGGTTCCAAGAGGCGATCTTCTACGAGATTTTCGAAATCGTCTAATAGTTCTGGAGGTAGGGTTATAAGAGATGTCTCTACTGGATTTACAGGGTAACGAGAAAGAATGTCGGCGTTTGTATTGATTTTTCCCTTTTATGAATTATGGTATACTCAAATTCTTCTAATTTTAAACGCCAACGCACTAATCTGGACCCTGGGTCTTTACAGTTGAATATCCACTGTAGTGGTTTGTGATCAGTAACAATTGTAAACTTATTTCCATAAAGATAGGGTCTGAAGACTTTAGTCCCAAATACGATAGCTAAACACTCTTTTTCTGTTACGCTATAATTGCACACGTTAATATGAGGTAAATATCTATTTTTGGAATTCGTATTAATTTCATAGACTTTAAGATTATTTTCCTCTTCCAGCTTCGAAATATGGAATGGAACAGATGTTCTAGAAGTTCTATAATTAGAAGACATAGTAGTTAAAGTGGACGTAGCAGGATTAGTAGTGGAATAGATGATGGGTTTATGTGAAACAGTGGATACAGCGGATACAGTGGATACAGTGGGTGCTAGATACAGTAGAAACAGTGGATGTATTAGTTATAGCGGAAACAGTGGAAACAGCGGATACAGTGGATACAGCGGATACAGCGGATACAGTGGATGTACTAGATACAGCGGATACAGTGGAAACAGCGAATACAGTGGAAACAGCGGATACAGTGGACACAGCGGATACAGTGGATACAGCGGATACAGCGGATACAGCGGGTATAGCGGATACAGTGGATACAGCGGATACAGCGGATACAGTGGATGTACTAGATACAGCGGATACAGTGGAAACAGTGGATGTGTTAGATACAGCGGAAACAGTGGATACAGTGGATGTACTAGATACAGCTGATACAGTGGAAACAGCGAAAACAGTGGAAACAGCGGATACAGTGGATGTATTAGATACAGCGGATACAACGGGTGTATTAGATATAGCGGATTGTTTGGTATCGACATTTTGTTTATTGGAATAATTTCCCGAGCGATACTTACCGGGAAATTTTAGACGTTTAAATTATCGGTTTCATCGATTCCGATATCTTCATTTGCTGAATCAATTGTAAAAACTCTGTGTGGAGTGTTTTGAGTTATACCATTATTAGGACTCTTTTGTGGATTTTGGAAGTTTGACGCATTAGATTGGTTTCTGTTGCTATTGTACTGACGTTTGCGACAATTTTCTATTGTATGTCCTACGTTCTTGCAATAGCGGCACGTCAAGCTATTATTTTCAGCACGATTATAATTTAAACTAGAAGGTTGATTTTGTCTCGATTGGAAATCTCTACGGGGTAAAAATCTAGTTCTATCAGTAGTACTTTAGGTTGACTGAAATGCTTTTTTATTAATGTTTAAAAGAATCTTTTCTTCTGCTAATGCAAAACTTACAGCAGAGTTGAGTGAGTCAGGATCACGACATCTCACGATCTGTGACAATCGGGGATGTAAACCAATTAAGAAGGTGTGGAGAGCAAGATCCTCCATGGCCGCTATACGGCCTGTAAGTTCCGTTTTCCGTTTTGTTGGTATTGAAATATTAATTTCAGTAAGGAGTTTAGACAAGCATGTTTCTATTCGTAAAGCGAATTGATTAACTATCTCAATTGAAGTTTGTCTGCATTCTTGCAATTCTGATAAAAGATGGGCGTAGTGTTTTCTTTCCCCGAATTGTTGTTTAATAAAATCTATAAACTGTTCCAATGATTCAAATTCTTAAATATTACATATAGATTCAGCGCGCCCTTCCAATTGACTCAGTATATATTTAAATAAAATTGGTTTTTGTGTTCATGTAGCTAAGTTATAAGCATTTTGACAGTTTGAAATAAAAGGATTTAATTTTTCTCTTGTCCCATCAAAGGTTTTTATGAATTTCAGTAAGACATTTAACTCCACCTTTTCATCTATTTCATGACGCGACGAGGCTGTCCTAGAGACACTAGGATTTTCATCTTTTGTAGTCATTATAATAAAATGTAGTTAATTTGGAATGATAAAATAATCCACAGAAGCCTTCTCTATACCATACAACCTTATCTCTAAAAAATGCTCTTATCGCTTCTATGTATTGTAATATACAAAAACAATGTACACCTAAGAAATTGAATGCTTAAATATTTAAAATGAATTTATTATTTTACTGACGAGACTCTGTTTAGTTTAGCTTATGTTTAAAGAAAAATCACTCACAGATGATACACGAACCAAATTAATGCAGTGGAAAACATGGTGATCGCTTGCGACGGTTAACTTCAGATGTCTTGATTTATTTTCTGTTTTCGCCAATGCCCTCCTTTCATAACTCACTGAGATCTGGATTAAGTTCTTTGACAATTTTGAATACACTTAATTTCACAACACTGAGTTTTTTCGAAGATGTATTCGGATATTTAGGGATTTTCGTATCCCACCGCTGCCACCAAAATGTTATACGAGTTAATTAACACTAGAAATAATTGTTCATTATAAAGGAAAAACTCTCAATATACTTGTTAGAAATAGTAAAATGATATAGAAAAATGATATAGTAAAAGAAATTGAATTATGACCAACTCGTACTGAGATTCGTGAAAGACTAACTCTCTAAATTAAAATAATCATCTTATTATATTAATAGTGCTGATGTGAAATGATTATCAGCTATTCAGCCTACATGGCAGTTCGTGCATCTAGCGTGGACCACCAATAAAAAAAGAGTATCATTATCCTGCTGCATGGCGTCGCGAAGGTGCACGTATTCTTCAGCGCGCACCTGTCGTTGATGAGATCGTATATAAACTAATCTTTCGGTTTAAATTTTTGCATACATTACAACAATAAACTGATTGAATAAGCCACGAAAACGTTGAAAGTATACAAACCTATTTTTTCTCACTTGCAAGTGGTAACAATAATATCGAAGGCATGACATATTTTTATTATAATTAGATACGCCTGTACGTGGATAAGTTGAATTGAAACCATCTTCCCCTCGACAGTATATTAAAGGATATTGCAAACTGTCGCAAGCCCTGTGGGTTACCTGATAAAACATGTTCTGAAGTTGTGAAATGAGTTCAGTATTTAAATTCGAGAAATATAGATTTCTTATATTCGACTGTTCGTTGTAGTCGGATACAAAATATATTTGAAGAAGCTTAGGTTGGTCTTCCGGCAAAAGGAATCCTATCAAATGGTAAACCTGACCTTGTATCTGAGATTTGTTGAGCACCAAAGGATGTCATTTAAAACGCACTACTATAAGTGCGAATGTTGTCTAAGAACTGTGAAGATTGCACATGTTCCCTTAAAAGTAGTGATTTCAAAGGTTCCGGTGGGTCTTGGAACGAAAGCAATTTTTTTTGACCTCGATAACAACAGAACGCATTACAAAAAGAACCACACCACCGATATAGTCTTAATGACATCTAAGTCATTAAGTCTATATCGAATCTATCTGCAGTAAGACGGGCCTCTCGCTGTTCGTCCGTTTCAAGAGACCGAATATTTTCAATTCTTAATCTTCATTAGACAAACTTATTAATCGTTGTCTCAAAGAATTGTAATGTTCGCGTCCCGACCTTAGCCATTGTGTTCATGTTCATGTTCATCTTCAAGAGACCTTATAATATTATGGTGCACCCTATCATTTATCAAACGGTCTTTATATTGAATAAAAGTTCGAGATTCTCGAGATAAAATATGACGTTCGCGATCAACTGTAAGCCCTAATTCCCTCTCAGTGAAGGTTTCAGGTTTCATCTCGCTCTGTTAGCTGCTAATCGCACCTCTCTTTCAGGAGAGCTCTCATTGGCTCGAGAAGTTGAGGCACTAACTCTCATAGAGTTTAACGGATGTGCTCTTTCTCTGCCAATTCTTGAGAACGCCTATTTCAAATTCTCTTAGCTTTACTCGAATTTCGAGGTAAAGAAAATCGTTTTTAGGTGGCATAGATGCAGGCAAATGAAAATATTTGATAATATTTGATTTATTTTCATTTACGTTTTAGCTGTAAATGAAAATTAATCTTATATTATATATTATATATATATATATAAAAGAAAGTCGTGTTAGTTACACCACTTATAACTCAAGAACGGCAGAACAGATTTGGCTGAAAATTGGTAGGGAGGTAGCTTAGAGCCAGGAGACGGACATAGGATACTTTTTATCCCGTTCGACAGCGTTCCCGTGTGACTTGACATGAAACGTCAGTCACTATAAAACGTGGTATAACAAAAAAGAATCAGACTTGGAATAACAAAACGCAAATGATAGCTATGTAATTGACGTAAAATGACAGCTATGTAATGACGTATGGATGATAAAATGATATTTGTAAGAAGGCAATATTAAAACTATTTCTATTAAATAAATAATTAAGAAGTGGATTGAAGTGAAGTGAAGTTTAATTAAAAGTGAAGTGAAGTTTAATTAATAATACCGCGACCAAGACGATCGAATCTTTCCCGACAAAGCCGTAATGCAAGAAGAATACAAAATACTGCAAATGAAAGGACTGAAGAAGAACAAGAAATTGCACGTGAACAGCGCCGCGATAGTATGACTCGACTTCGTGCTTCTCCATCACGAGAGCAAAGTGAAGCAGCCCGTGAAACAGCTCGGTTGGCAATGCAGAATCGTCGAGCGAACAACAGAAGGCAACAAATAGATAATTTGCGACGCAGAACAAGATATTTAGGTGATTTGAATCGACCAGCGTTTCGATACGATTGCAGCAATGATTACAGCTTGCATCCTAGCGTTTGCATTGGGCAAATGGACGTTGTTTGCGAGTATTGTGGTGCATTGAAGTTTTCCGGAGAAACGCCTGGATTATGCTGCCTTAATGGTAAAGTGAAATTGCCAGTGTTGACTCCGCCACATGAGCCATTGTATTCATTGCTTTGTGGCGAAACACAAGAATCACGCCACTTTCTTGCAAATACTCGAAAATACAATAGTTGTTTCCAAATGACGTCATTTGGGGCAGACATTATCGAAGAAGGAGGATTTAATCCGACATTTAAGGTATTTATTTTCGTACTTACATAGAATGTAGTTAAAGAATAACTTACTTTATCTATTGGTATGTATTATATTTGCTAATACTGAACTCTACTCTCCCACAGAAAAAGTGTTTATAACCCAGTTAATACTGTCTGGTTTTTATTTTGTAGATACAAGGACAGATTCACCATCGAATTGGATCATTACTACCTTTCGAAGATACACAGAATAAATTTTTACAAATATATTTCATGGGCAACATGGAAGAACAACTTGATCGACGCCTAGGGATCAATGCAGGAATGAAGCGAGCAATTATTCAAGACTTGCAGTGTCTGCTTCATGAACATCATGCGTTGGTCAGGTTGTTTAAGAGTGCTTTAGAGCGCATGCCAAATGATGACTATAAAGTAGTCATTAAAGCAGATAAACGACCATCTGGAACACACGAACGCACATTTAATGCTCCAACAGTAGACGAAGTTGCCATCCTGATTGTAGGTGAACAATTGGAAAAACGCGATATTGTGCTTACACGTCGCGATACTGGGCAACTGCAACAAATATCTGAAACTCATCGATCATAAGACGCATTGCAATACCCACTGATGTTTTGGCAAGGAGAAGATGGATATTATTTTAATATTAAAATGATAAATCCATTCAAAATCAAAATCAAAATCAAAAATATCTTTATTCAAGTAGGCATTTACATGCACTTTTGAATCGTCAATTACATTACATTACATTAAAAAAAAAAAAAAAAAAAATGTCAGTATGTCAGTCCGTGAGTAAGCTACCACCAGCTCGGAATGCGGCTCTGCTGAGAAGAGCTGGCCAGAAACTCAACAGTTGCTCTTTTTTTTTTTAAAAACAATTTAACAATGTTTGATGTATACGTTAGAGTATCCCGCAAATGAGTCAACAAGCAAAGCTCCACAACCTAACCTTTTAGTTGACCGAAATACGGTAATTGAATGGTAAAGTATCAGTATCTTAATAATGGTTAATGTCTGTATTATTTGTCTTTGAAATGGTTAATTATCAAATTTTTAATTTCAGGTGAAGAAACTGCAAAGAAAGTTAGCTCAATGAATTATTATGCATATCGTTTGATGATTCGTCAAAATGCTGACAACTATTTGCTGCGGTTTCGTCGATTATTTCAGCAGTATTGCGTTGACGTGTATGTAAAAATAGAAACGGAACGTTTAACATTTATTAGGTTAAACCAAGCCAAACTGCGTTCTGAGGAGTTTTTTTTTTTTTTTTTTTTTTTTCTTTTTTTTTTTTCTGTCTCTGCTGTTAGCCCTATTGGCTGTTACAGCGTCACCGGAAGATCGGGTGGGTACTGGGTACTCCCTGGGGGGGAGAGGACCTGAAGGGCCTCCCGGGAAAAAGAAAGGGGGAACAGGGGCCTGAAGGGCCCCAGGGGAACGCACGTTCTAAGGGCGCCTCATGTGAGGCTCGGACCGCGGCTTAGAACGCCGCTAATGGAGGGAAGCTGGGATTGTCGGACACTAACGTCCTCCGACGACAGAACGCCGGAGCAACGTGTGGGGGGGACCTCGTCTTCGCCGGCGAAGACGGTGTTTGTGTGTACTGTTTGGTGTGATGCCCGCGTTTCGCTTTAGCTAATGTTATTAAATTCTGAGGAGTACATCCATTTACGTGATGCAGTTAGTACTGAAGGAAATGCAGCTAATATTGGTCGATTAACTATTCTGCCGGCGACGTACATTGGTAGCCCACGTCGTATGCATGAATATGCACAAGATGCAATGACATATGTTCGTCATTACGGCCGGCCAGATCTCTTTATTCCTTTTACCTGTAATCCAAAATGGATAGAAATTACTCAATTGCTGCTTCCCGGACAAACATCAAATGATAGACACGACATCACAGCACGTATATTCAGGCAAAAAATTCGGTCCCTGATGAACTTTATTGTTAAACAACGCGTCTTTGGAGATACGCGATGCTGGATGTATTCAATCGAATGGCAAAAGCGAGGCCTGCCGCACGCACACATTCTTATTTGGTTAGTGGAAAGAATTCAGCCTGACTAAATAGATGATATCATATGTGCCGAGATTCCTGATCATGAAGTCGATCCAGACCTACATGATGTTGTTACTACTAATATGATTCATGGACCGTGTGGTGCCATCAATCCCCAATCACCTTGCATGGTCGATGGAAAGTGCTCTAAACGATATCCACGGAAATTAACAGCGGAGACTGTCACTGGCAACGATGGGTATCCGCTGTATCGGCGTCGATCACCAGATGACAACGGTCGAACTGTCTCAACAAAAGTGAAAAGAATGGATTTCGTTGTTGACAACAGTTGGATTGTTCCATATTCGCCACTTATTTCTAAAACGTTCAAGACACATTGCAACGTTGAATACTGCAATTCAGTTAAGTCCATAAAATATATTTGCAAATATGTCACGAAAGGCAGTGATGTGGCAGTGATATAAAGGCAGTGATATGGCAGTGAACTTTGCTTTACTTGGAGATGCCACGTTATTATACTTGGAATGCTTCATCCAAGAATTTTCAAAGACGGAAGCAAGGTGATGCAGTTCCTGGGTATCCAGATGTGCGTTCTACTGATGCTCTTGGTCGTATGTATACAGTTCATCCAAAGAATGATGAATGTTTCTATTTGCGGTTGTTGCTGGTAAATGTGCGTGGTCCAACTTCATTTGAGACACTACGAACTGTTAATGGTGTAATGTTCCCAACATATCGTGCTGCATGTGAAGAATTGAACTTATTAGAAAACGATACCCATTGGGATACAACAATCGCTGAGGCCACTATCTCTGCATCTCCAAGTCAGATACGCACATTATTCGCTATCATAATTTCGACATGTTTTCCATCAAACCCATGTAACCTGTGGCACAAATACAAAGATAGTATGTCAGAAGATATTTTACATAAAAGTCGTGTCGGTTCCAGAAATCACGATATTGAGATGAATGAGGAGATACATAATCGTGCTTTACTCTTGATCGAAGATATGTGTTACCTCATGTGCGGTAATTTATTAATCAGGTTAGGAATACCAGCGCCAAATCGTGAAATGAATGACGCATTTAATCGAGAATTGGAACGGGAACGTGAATATGATCGCCAGGAATTAGATTTAGTAGTTCAAAGGAATGTACCCCTGTTGAATTACCAACAAAAGGAAGTTTATGATACTTTAATGAAGGCAATCGCTGATGAAAATGGTGGTTTATATTTCCTAGATGCCCCTGGTGGAACTGGCAAGACATTCCTTATGTCATTAGTTTTAGCAACTGTTCGGGCGAGATCCAACATAGCGGTTGCAGTTCAGTTCTTCTTCTGGAATAGCAGCCACATTGTTAGAAGGATGCCGTACGGCTCATTCAGCATTCAAATTACCGTTAAATCTTCAAACTATTGAAGAACCAACGTGTAATATTGCAAAACACTCAGCAATGGCCAAAGTTTTAGCGGCATCGAAAATCATCATCTGGGACGAATGCACAATGGCGCATAAACGTGCATTAGAAGCACTTAACCGAACATTAAAAGATTTACGCAATGACTCGAGATGTTTTGGAGGAGCAATGATTTTACTGTCTGGCGATTTCCGCCAAATACTGCCAGTAATTCAAAGATCTACGGCTGCCGATGAAATAAACGCTTGCCTCAAATCGTCAAATCTATGGCACTATGTGAAGAAACTGCAGCTGACAACAAACATGAGAGTTACATTTCTTAATGATACATCTGCTGAAGATTTCTCGGAGCAATTGCTGACTATCGGTAATGGTCAAGTACCTGTCGATGAATCGAGCGGATTAATATCATTTCCAAATAATTTCTGTAATTTTGTCTCATCAAAAGACGAACTTATCAACAATGTATTTCCAAATATTATTTCTAACTACAAAAATAATGAATGGTTGAGTGAGCGAGCAATTTTAGCGGCTAAGAATAAAGATGTAGATGACCTGAACTACATAATTCAAAATAAGATCATTGGAACAATGCATTCATTCAAATCTATTGACTGCGTCACAAATGAAGATGAAGCCACCAACTATCCAATTGAATTTTTAAACTCTTTGGACCTTGTGCCTGGCTTACCACCGCACAATTTACGCCTAAAGGTTGGCTCCGTAGTAATCATGCTTCGAAACATAAACCAACCAAAACTGTGCAACGGTACGCGTTTGGTGGTTAGTAAATTGATGAACAATGTAATTTACGCTACGATAATGATAGGAAAATTCAAAGGTGAGGAAGTTCTCATTCCGAGGATCCCGATGATCCCAACCGATATGCCGTTTGAATTTAAAAGACTTCAATTTCCGATACGTCTTGCATTTGCCATGACCATCAACAAATCACAAGGCCAATCCTTAAAAGTTTGTGGTTTAAATCTAGAACATTCATGTTTTTCCCATGGTCAATTATACGTGGCATGTTCACGGGTCGGAAGACCATCTGCGTTGTTTTTTTTGCGCCTGATAATAAAATGAAAAATGTCGTGTATCACAGGGTACTTAAGTGAAGAGCAACCTATGTACTAAAATACAGAAATAATAATGAATGATTAATGTAGTTATTTAAATTTTTTTTGTATTTTTTCTAATAAAAAAAAAACAATCTGCTTATTTATTGCCATTAAGGCGGAACAAAGTTCGACGGGTCAGCTAGTCAAATATAAAAAAGCGAATGTAAATTAGCCAAAAATCTATGCGTACCTACTACTACTTCACCTAAAAAGAAATAAAATGTAAACTAATAATAATTTCTAATTTGAACGACCTTTGACGAATTTCAACTACCAAAATAACTTATACCTACCTATTTTATAAAATAACAACAAAAGGAATCTAAAAATAAATTATCAAAGACTAAAAGTCGCGCTGATCAGCACGGTTTGTTAATATTTATTATTATATTAATATTATTATATTAATATTGTCTGTCAATAAGGTCGAACGCTCTCAACGTGTATTCGCATCAACAGGCAAAAATTGTATGAAACTCGCGCTTTTTTTTGTGTTTCTTGAATAGTGACAATCGCTGTTAGCCCTGCAGCTGTGACTGCTTCACCGGAGGTGATAGGTAGGGTACGGGCCGTACCCTACCTTCAAAAATCCGGGCCTGAAGGGCCCGGGGGATACGTCCTTCCCAAGGGTGCCTTGAAGAGGCCAGAGCTTGGCTTGTGTAGGCGTAGTAGTAGGATAAGGAACTGTGGGTATCGACACTAACGCCCCCCGACGGCTAAACGCCGTGGCAGCCTATATGAGGGTTGGTGAGGGCTTCGCCTTCGCCGGCGAAGGCGCGGGGAAGGCAGTGTGTGTGAGTGTTTGAATGGGTGTGTTCCTTAACGTCTGCTGTCTGTCGTTATGGCGTCATTTGGATCGATAAGGATCGACTTGGGTCTTCTCTTACGCGAAAGAGGCGTCGGACAAGGTTAGTAGCTAGCCGCTTCGGCCAAGCTCGCCCTCGGACGCCCCACCTTTTTATACCTTCGGCCGCGAGACACGTCGAGCGCGGCGCTCGAATCTCGAACGTTCGCGACCGGCCGTACTGCGCGCTGGGAGCCTAGGTGCTAGGTCGGTCGCGAATGTTCAAGAATGTTCGTTTTACAAAGCTACTCGCTAGCCTCTAGGCGCCAACCAAGCTGCCTGTCTGTGCGTTCGCGACCTTATACAAAAATAATCGTTATAGCATAATTCAGTATTCACGCGCGATGGCTTATTTTATTAGCGTATTTCATGTATAACTTTCGTGTTTCTATACCGATTTCTATGAATCTTTTTTATGGAATGGTTAATAATGTTAACTTTTATAATTAGGGATGACTAAGAGTTTTATAAACGTAAGAGTAGACAAATATAGCCAGAAAACTTCGAAGCTACTAAGCTATCGGGAATTACACGTGTTATTGTGAGCCAACCATAAAAGATAGACATATGCTGTCGTGGGATATTTTTTATATGATTTTAAGGAAAACATTGCCGTTTCCCAACATTTCCCTTCACTGCTCTGCTCCTATCGATTGTAGCATGATGAAAATATACTATACTATAATCAGCTCAGGAGTATGAAAAATAATTGTACCAAGTGTCGTTAAAATCCGTCGAGTAGTTTTTGTTTCTATAACAGTTAGACAGACAAAGAGACAGACAGATAGACGGACGGAAAAAAAAATTACTGATTGCATTTTTGGCATCAGTATCGATCTCTTATCACCCGCTGATAGTATTTTGGAAAAATATTTCAAGAACAGAATGGACTTCTCTACAGATTTATCATAAGTATAGATTACATGGAAAAACATTATATATATGAATATGTAGGGTATTCATAAATTATAGTTTTCGATCACACTAAAATAAAAGAAAAATAAACGAGAAAGTACACAGATAGAAAAAATAGAAAACTTAAGACAGGATTATCAGGTAGAAATACAATTAAAGCGATAAATATATATGCAGTACTAGGTTTAACATACTCTTTTAGGATTATAAAATGGACAATTACAGATTTAGATAAGCTTTATAGACGGACACACTTCATCTTTTCTAAATCGGACAGCGAAAGAGTGGAACAACTCGCCTGCGTCGGTCCGAGTACAATGTGGGTGTCTTTAAGGCAAGAGTGAATAAAAAGACGTTTTACAATTATTGTGAACTTAAATTATAAATTATGAATAGACATTTTAAAAACATACATAACAGAAGCGATTATTAGTAGGAATCTTAAAAAAAAACTAAGTTAGTACTAAGCGAATCCTTTGCACAGGTTTTTTTTTTTTTTTTTTTAGTATGTATATATATTTATGTATATTTAGATATGGGATTTGTTAAATTTAAGTAAAGTTATTATATTTAAACAACATTACAGACTATTATTTCTCTACCAACACACTGCTGTAACGGCCCACTGTTGATTTGATGTTTTGACTCATCTCGAGCAAGGCTTCCACGACTGCCGAGTTCCTGTCTCTTATGGCCATCTCGGTGTTGTATTCTACAATATTATAAGGTGTCGCCGGCATCGCTCGCCTGATGAATCTGCCCGTCGCGTCGTTCTCGCTGTCGGTGAAGTACACACAGCTCTCCGTGTGACGTGACAGGGCCCACCGACCAACCCAACTTTGTTACCAAAATTAGAAAATTTTATTACATTGTTAAGATTAAGGCAAATTAACAAAAAGGCAAAACAATAAATCTAGTTTTAGGAAAAAGTCGACAAATTTTTGAGTGGAGCCGATGAGTCATCGATAATCCTCTCTGAGACAATGGGATTCAAAATAACTTTTTTCTTTGAATACGCCCAAAATTGAATACCCCATTCTCGGCTTACATTCTATCATCAGGAAGGTATTGTGACATGGCCCAACCATAAAGGTTATTTATTAGCATGGGCTAAGTATGATATAGGATTATCATTATTAAAATCCTCTAAATATTTATTATTTGCTTTTGCATGACGATTACTACACTGAGAAACACCACCTCTTTACCCACCCGTCTTAATGAATGCAATTTGTTCAATATCTGTTAACAATTCTAATTTCACTTTAGTTTCTTTTAACATAGCATCCCAACTGAGCCCAGGTGCTGTATAATAATGTGTAGAATCTTACCTATAAGTTTTGAGACATAGGTCTCTAAAATTTTCAAAAACATCTACAAGCAATAAAACATCTGTCTTTAAATATAAATTTGAATAATCTAACATATTTTGACAACCAAAGTGTCGCCAAACGTCTTGAGCGCGTTTATAATCATCATCTGAAAATTTTAAACTAGTTTTGTGTATAACTAGTAATGTATTAAAGAATTGATCTTGATTTGGTAATGAAGTTTCATTTAGGGATTCAAAAGATTAATATATATATTGTTGGAAGTTATAGGGGTAGTGTAGGGGGCAATAGTATTTAAGCGAGTGTTAACACTAGCCAGGTCTCTTTTTCTCGCGTTCGGTCAATCGGTTCGAAACGTTGTGCGTTCGTAATATTTTTCGCGACAAATTTGTTTATTTTATCTTGTGGTTAGAATCAAATTTAGTTAATCGGTAAAATTTATTTGTGATTGTGTAGAACTAAAATTGTCTAAATTGTTAGCTTTTAGTAAGTTAATTAAATTGTTAAACTGTGTGCCTTATTATTATTTTTTTAAAAAGACCCTTCTGACCTGTTTTCTAAGATCAGAAGTGGGATTCTAACTTTTTGAGCCCATTTCGCTTAGTTTAGTTCTTTGTTTAATTATTATTATTTTTTTTCTTCTACCCACATGTAAAGTTATATTTTCTTAATATTTCGTTATCGTAATTTCTTAGTTTCTTTTGATTGAATTAGTTTAAATATCGTGTTGTATCGTTCTTAAGAATATTTTTTTGAGTGATATAGTTAATCTACGTTTAGTGTATAAAATTTATTGTGTTCGTGTGTTTTACGGGGTGAGCTGTTTTGATTAGACTATTATTCTAGTTAAAAGATCTGAACGTGAGCGTGATCGTAGTCGTAGTCGTTGTGATAGTACTGCTCGTCGGAATCGTATTGATAGTCAGAGTAATAGGGCTTCACCCTTACCAGGTCCATCGTCAGGCCGTGAAATAACACACTCTCGCGACGGCGATAACAAAGACTTGACACCCGCTAGTGTCCGCGGTAGACAGGTGTTGCGGCAATCACGAACACATTCGTGTGAGCGTGACTTATCTCGTGTTTCTGATCGTCGCGTATCTCGTAGCGTGCGTCAACTATCGATGTTGGGACGTCGTTTAGTTTCCCCCTTTACCTGTGACTGGACTTGAAACAACTCGCGATCGAGACTACCGTCGTAGTTCACATTCTAGCTCAATAACACCGCCGATGCGGTCGGCAGGCCGCGAAGCCAGAGATGCGGGTATACCATTAGATTCGGTACAAGCTAGTGTTAACGATAGTATTATTAGTGCTGTTCGTTCGATTAGTGCAGCAGGCAAAACGTCTCAACGTTTATTATATTTCAAACTTTGATCCAGACTTACATAACATTGATGATTGGTGTCTAGAAGTAGATCCCGCAAAAGTTTCGAATAATTGGAACGATTTTCAATGTCTTTCGCGTATAAGAAACTATCTATTAGGGGATGCAAAATCATGGCTTAATGAATGGGTTTCCAAGGATCGGAGTTGGACCAATTTCAAAAAAGAATTTAAACCTCTCTGCCCTAAAGTACCCAATTTTGCGAACATATTGTTCGAAGTTATGATGAAAAATTCTGATAACTATCCAACGTACGCAGAATAAGCCCGCCGGTCGTGACTTGGTTTACGTACAGTGCAAGGGCTTAGTGATGAACTTATATCGGCTATAATAATTCGCGGTATCACTGATCCGAATGTCAGAGCTTCAGCAACGAATGCATAACTATTACCGAATGATTTAGTTGTTTTTTTTTTCAATTTACGTTAAATCTAGTATTAATAACACATACAAACAATCATTTTCGCGTTCTGATTCCCGAAACGTTACAATAGGTAAACGTTAACGGAGTATTCGCGTACACGTAAGTTAAGTGATATTAGGTGCTTCTCCTGCGGTCAGTTAGGTCATAGACAGGCTTCATGTAACAAAAAACCCAGAATGGAACAATCGTCTGTAAGTTCATCTAATAATGTGGGGGTTAGGTTGCCATCGTCTACGTTTACATCATCTAAACCTGAGCCATGTACGTACTGTAAGAGAATGGGACATAGAGTTGAAACTTGTTTCTTTAAACAGCGTGCGGAAGCGTCAAACAAGGAAATGTAAATTTTTGCAACTTCTCTTCAGTCAGGGACGTCATAGCAGCCCTAATACAGAATGTACCGGTTCACGTTTTGATTGATAGCGGTTCCACAATTTCATTAATCTCGTTATCACTATTGAAATATTTCGAGTGCTCGCGTTTGCCTACGTTTCGGGTTTTAAAAGGACTAGGTAGTCAAGAAATTGAAAGCACTTTTTACGTTACGTTACCTATCGAGTTTGATGGTTTAACTCTTGAAGTAGATTTGTTTGTAGTACCCTCCGAGTATATGAATGTATCGGTAATTATCGGCACAGACGTTTTAAACAGAGAGGGTGTTAGATACGTACGTACTAAAGATTGCCAAATAATTACAAGAGCTATTGATAACTCGGAGAAGATAATGAATGTTCAATCTGAGAATTCAACACACATTAACACGCCTTTAATAGATCATAATCTAGACAAATTGCTAGGGATAATTGGTAAATATTCTCGTTATTTCATCACCGGCACTGCCACATCAACTATTAATATGGGGTGTATGTCCATTAAACTCAAAACCAACTCTTTATTATCGTCCATACCAACTTTCGCATACCGAAAGACTTCTTGTTCGCGACATCGTAAAAGATTTATTAGACAAACGGATAATAGAGGAGTCTGAGTCTGATTACGCTAGTCCAATCCTGCTGGTCAAAAAGAAGGACGGGTCGGATCGGATGTGTGTGGAATATCGAAAACTGAATGAGATCACCATGAAAGATAGATTTCCTTTGCCTCGTATAGATGATTGCTTAGATCGGTTAGGTAATAATTAATATTTTACATCCCTAGATATAGCTACGGGATTTCATCAGATTCCTTTAGATCTTGAATCAATTCCTCTAACAGCATTTGTCACACCGGAGGGACATTATCAATATCGAAAAATGCCCTACGGTTTGGCAAATGCACCAGTTGTCTATCAGCGTATTATCTCGAAGACTGAGTACTTGGGTCGCTCAATTAGTGAAGGTCAGGTTAGGCCGAGTCGTGAGAAGGTTTGGGCTTTGATTGACTCAGCTGAACCGAAAAACGTGAAGCAAGTGAGGCAATTTCTGGGGTTAGCTAGCTATTTTAGGCGGTATATGGCTAGTTTTGCTCAGAAGGCTTCTTGTATTTCAGCACTTACTAAGAAGGGAGTCAACTTTCAATGGTGGTTAAAAACGACATACTTCACGTTAAGCTTACACCTACTGGTGAAAATTCAAAACTTTGCTGCTATATCCCAAAAGCCTTATGCGCATATTTCATAATGAACATGATCATCATGGGATTGACAAAACTATAGATTTGATCACAAAACATTTTTGGTTTCCGGGGTTGAGAACATTTGCACAAAAATATATTTCACATTGTTTAGTTTGCCTCTCTCACAAAAAAAGTAGCTCGGGCTTCTTTACAGCCAATTCATTCTTGGGAAAAACCAGATGCACCTTTTGAGACGATCCATATGGATACTTTAGGTCCCCTAACAGAAAGTGACGGCTACTGCCATGTGCTTATAATTGTAGATGCGTTTTCGAAATTTTGTTTATTGTATCCCATGTACCGACAAGATACTGACGAACTAAAACGATACTTTACCAATATGATCTCTCTATTTGTTTTTTTTAAATTTTTAATTAATTATTGCTGATATGCGTCGCTCATTTTATAACACCCGATGCATCAGTCCAACGGACAAGTGGAACGTTATTGCCGTACTGTGCTTAACATGGTTCGTATTGAGTGCAATCATCGGCAACAAAGGTGGCCAACGGTTATGTGGAGGTTACAATTGACCCTGAATATAACGAAGCATAAAAAGACGCAATATTCTGCCTTGAACCTGTTAATAGATCAGAGCTGGAGTCACGACTTCAATTCCATAAACAATTCATGATAGGTGCTCAAACAAATAAAGCAGGGTTAGGATCTAACGGGAAAGTTCGAGATATAGACTTAACAAAATCCTTTATTCGGCAAGATGAAAACGATAAGTATCGAGTGCACGCGATGAATCTAGAAATCCAAAATGAGTGGGTGACCATAGGCGACTTTTGTATTCCATTAGCATTGAGGTGGCGCACCTTACTTCATGAGTGGTCTCCAGCCTTATTAAAATTCTATCTTAATGCATTCCAAATGACTCTCCCGGATCAAAGTAATTTAGTAAGATGGGGTAAAGCTACCGAAAAGTCTTGCAATATCTGTGGGGAGGCAGTAGGAACGGCTAAACACTTGTTGGTAGGGTGTAGGGTGCTATTGGAAAAAGGTCAATACTCGCGGCGCCATGATAAAGTATTGGAAATCATACGTGAAGCGGTTAGTATTTCAGTAGCTAGAGCGCAAAAGGGTATAACAACGACCAAAAGATTCATAGAGTTCATTAAAGAAGGCTCGTCTAAAAAAACAAAACAAAAGCCTCACTCTATCTTGGAGGCGGCTCGCGATTGGACTATAATGATGGATACGTATGAGAAGCAGTATAGAATTCCTGAGGATATTGTTGTCTCGTCATCCAGACCGGACATATTCCTGTACTCTAGGCAGTTAAAGCGCGTGATACTTGTGGAGCTTACTGTTCCGTGGGAGACTAACATCCCCAAAAATCATACAATTAAAGTAAACAAGTATTACGACCAACGAACTGACCAGGAATAGGTATATAGTTAATTTGTACGCGGTAGAAGTGGGAGCGAGAGGTATAACAGCGAAATCTCTTTTAAAGGGGGCCCCTTAAACCTACACTTGGGTCGCAAGTCCCAGGGGCTGTTTGCACTCCTCTCCCTGCAACGCGATGGGCCCGGCACCCGCACGGTGAATCCATGGAATGCTAAGAAGCTTCGTCTCTGAAGCCGCCACACTACTGATACGTAGTTTGGTACGGGATATTACTGTTGAAGGCTCCAGTGGGAATCGAGAGGCTCTTCGTGAGATGCGTCGTCAGAGGGCCTCCGAACATCTTCGTGCTAATCAAGCTCGTCAGGATGCTTATGTTAACCAGAGACGTAAGACAGTTCACACTTTTGAACTACACTCCCTGGTTTTTGTTCGCAAGCAGGCGCAGTCAACTGGAATGCTGGACTCGTGTATGCGAGGACCGTATCGGGTAGTAAAAATACTTCCACACGGTCGTTATGAATTGCAGCTGCTAGCTGGCTCATATGGTAAGTCGACCTAAGCGGCTGCGGAATATATGGTTCCGTGGCGGGGAGAATGGACTCCCGAGGTGTGTTCAATGTTTTTTGATGGTGAGTTTGCTATATTTTGAAACTTTATACTCATTGACACCTATGTATATTTTCGTAGTTTTGTTAATTGGAAGAGTTTTTTTTTTATTTTTGATAAAAATGAGTCTCGGGACTAAAAGCAGGATAAAGTTAAATTAGTTGTACCGGGGATAATCATCTGTCTTGGAGTGCATCAGACAGTGGTTATTGCAGGGGGAATTTGCGTCTGGGATAACTGTTTGTCTTGGAGTGTATCGGACAAGTTATCCCAGGGGGACTCTGAGCCTGGGATAATTGTTTATCTTGGAGTGTATCGGATACATTATCCTGAGGAATTGAATGTCTTGGTTTAAGAAAGGCGATAGTCTTGGGGAGTGTGTTATGTGCTCGGAAACTTGATTTTGATGATCAGTTGTCCTGAAGCTGGGGTATTAAAAGATTATGTCATGGCATACGATAAGTTTGTTGGACACAATTGTCTACACTGGATCAGATGGTTTGGTTTATTTTTATATGGACCAATAACACACGCAAAGACATGCCTCACGTAAGTCCTCGTAGGTCTCTGTCGAGTCGTGAGGTGGCGGTCTTCCGACAAGTCCGCCCCGGGTGGTTGGTCTATATATTAATGCTTTACACCTATTTGGTGTAAATATTGAACCATCTTACTTTAAATTAATTATCATTTTTATAATTTTTCCTTTGTTATACACGCAGACACTGAAAGAGAGGAGCTACTTCCTGGTGCCGAATTGGCCGCCGATGATGACCAATCTTTGGAAGAAATCGTTCCGCAACCAGGACCTTCCGGTTTTAAAAAGCACTCTGAACTGATTGCCTCCAATGTGAACGATGAGAACTCCTTGCCAATTCTGGACACGGATCTTGAGAGTTAATCATGATGGAGTCCGAGGACGGCCTCCTGTCAGGAAAGGCCGTGTTTGAAGTTAAAGGGGTAGTGGAGGGGGCAATAGTATTTAAGCGAGTGTTAACACTAGCCAGGTCTCTTTTTCTCGCGTTCGGTCAATCGGTTCGATACGTTGTGCGTTCGTAATATTTTTCGCGACGAATTTGTTTATTTTATCTTGTGGTTAGAATCAAATTTAGTTTATCAGTAAAATTTATTTGTGATTTTGTAGAACTAAAATTGTCTAATTTGTTAGCTTTTAGTATGTTAATTAAATTGTTAAACTGTGTGCCTTATTATTATTTTTTTAAAAAGACCCTTCTGACCTGTTTTCTAAGAATATATTATTATTAATTTACCTCTAAAGCTAAAGGAGTTAACAAAAGTGTTACTAAACGGATGACTCTTCAAAATTATAAATCATGTCTCTTAAATAAAAATAATCAGTATGATACAATGTATAGGTTTAGATCACTTATGATACTAAACGTTTTATTTTACCTAATAATGTGGATACATTTATTTATTTAAATCTTTTCCACTTTGAATCATTCTCAGTGATCACTTGTGTACGTCAAATAGAGGTGTCAGGAGGGCCTATTTTGATACCATACTTATCGAAATAAGCCCTTCTGCAAAAACACCTCTGAACTTAAAGTTAAAATTACGAGGGTTCCAAACGCGCCCTGGTCTGAGAAGAACCACACAACAAACTCAGCCAGGTTTTTTTTTTTATTGTGATCACTGTTTCACAAATGTAAAATGTAAAATGAGCAATTTACGAACAACTAGAACCATGGCAATCAATTCACGTAGAAGGCTTAATAATTTAAGAAATAAAAATGAAAACACAAGAACCATTGCCAGCAACACGACCAGTCACCGCAAGCAGCACCCGTTCACGAGCATAACGCAAGGGTCAGCCATCACCCCCTTCGCCATATTTGAGGGAGGGAGAGCGGCCCGACCCCCAACGCTACCGCAAGTAATGACTTCTAAGGGAACGGTGTGATGCGGCCAGTTGATCAAACAAAAGTAACTAGCAACGTCAAACAAATTGCGCAGGTTACTACTTTATCGCTACAATACAATTTTTTCCAAGGCCATACCGTCGTTAATATAATCCTTTACACTATAATAGGATTTTTTTATCAAATTTCTTTTAATGTATACTTTAAATTTATTTAATGACAATTTTATGGCTTCATTTGGGAGTTTATTATAAAAACGTATACAATTTTGAAGGAATTTCCTATTTTTTGGAGCCTAGTGGTGGGCATAGCAAGTTTATTTTTGTTTCTGGTATTAATTTTGTGTAAATCACAATTTTTCTTGAAGTTATTAATGTTCTTATGTACATACATTAGGTTCTCATAAATATATTGATTATATGCAGTCATAATTTTGAATTCTTTGAATTTATTTGTCCACTGGGGACCTTCTAGTTTATGCTACACACGTTTTAGGAGAGGCCTTGGAGAAGAATGGAGAAGCGGTCGCCGTCTCTCTAGACGTCTCGAAGGCATTTGACAGGGTCTGGCATGCGGGCCTTTTAAGCCAGCTTTCAGCGTACGGTATATCTCCTGGTCTGATCGGCTGGGTAACTATCCGAGTGGTTGTTGACGGGTGCTCATCGGAGCCCTTAACAATAAATGCCGGAGTTCCTCAGGGGTCCGTTCTTTCTGCAACTCTCTTCCTGCTGCATATTAACGATCTGCTCAAACCCGGTATCTATGGGTATGCAGACGACAGCACAGTGGTGGAAAGATACCTGCCGAGTACTCGGGCCAGTAGAGATCAAGTACAGGCTGAAAGAGAAGCCATGGTGCAGCGTTTGAATGACAAGCTAGAGGCAGTCTCCCTATGGGGCAATGCCAACCTTGTTAAATTCAACGCCACCAAAACGCAGACGTGTTTATTCACTGCTAAAAGGAGCCCTTTCACCTTGGCTCCTACTTTCCGGAATGTATCTTTGGAATACAGTGATCGACTTCAGTTGCTAGGGATAGAGATTTCCTCGAACCTCAACTTTGGTCGGTTCATTGAGTCTAGAGCAAGAGCAGCCGCCAGCAGGCTTGGCGTCTTTGCAAAGGTCCGGCAGTACTTCACACCGGGACAACTTCTTACATTATATAAAGCACAGATCCGGTCGTGTGTGGAGTACTGTGGCCATTTAATGGCTGGTGCCGCAAAATGTCATCTTGCTGCTCTGGACACAATTGAGAGGCGTGCAAAAAGGCTAATTGGCGACCCTGAACTGGTGGAAGCCAATCTGCATAGCCTCGAACATAGACGTAGAGTTGCTAGCCTCTCAGTATTCTATAGGATACATTTTGGTGAGTGTGCGAAGGAATTACATGAACTAATTCCCCCATCCCCCTTCCATCACCGGACGTTCCGACGCACGGCGAGCATCCATCCTTTTGTAGTAGACGCGCCGCATGTCCGAACGAAGCGCTACGCTTCATCTTTTTTAAATCGGACAGCGAAGGATTGGAACAGCTTGCCTGCGTCGGTATTTCCGTCCAAGTACAATGTTGGTGTCTTCAAGGCAAGAGTGAATAGGTTTTTACTAAGTTGATGCGCTTTACCACCTACGACTACATTTCCACTTCCCATCAGGTGGAATGTAGTCAAGCGTCAACTTAGCTTAAGTGTAAAAAAAAAAAAAAAAAAAAAAAAGACAGTTGGTGACTAAGTTGAAGTATATGGTGTTTTGGAAAGTCTCTACCTGCGTGTCGAAATCCTGATTCGAGCTCGGGTGCTCTAACAGGGCCGCTATATTACGATCGTGTGCTTTCCAGGTCGTATGTTTGATATTGGGAATGCTAAGACGCGTCCTGATGGTAATGGACTCCTGGTTATTGTTGTTCAATGGCTCACCTTGAGATATATGAGGGTAAACTCTATCCGCAGTGAAAGCAGAAGATATTACCGACGGTTGCCGCACTTCAGCACCATTGTGTGATTTAAGGTGTTTAAGAAACCAGGCTCGTCTTTTGTATGTTTTCCCGCACGTAGGGCATTTCATTTCCGTTTTCGCGCCGTTTTCGCCGTTTTTATCAACCGGTGGACAGTTCTTCCACCCCCCCTCTCGGACTGTTCCAGGGGTATTTTTCTTTATCGGACTTTTAGCTTGACGGAGTTCCCGGGCTTGGCTTGCTAGGCCATCGCCCTCGGCTGTCTTTCTGCTCCCTGCCAACAGTCAGCTGTCTTTCCAGCTCTCATCTGTCTTTCCAGAGTCAACTGTCTTTCCAGCGTCATCCCGTCTCTCCGGGCTGTCAATTTAAAATGAGACGAAGCTTCTTAGCATTCCATGGATTCACCGTGCGGGTGCCGGGCCCATCGCGTTGCAGGGAGAGGAGTGCAAACAGCCCCTGGGACTTGCGACCCAAGTGTAGGTTTAAGGGGCCCCTTTAAAATGCGCATTCACGCTCACCATCAACTGGTTGCGCTCCTCTCCCTACCTAACCAAATTTGGAATGAACCTACCAATGCCGCCTTTGAAGTACGTTCTAGAAATGTACTGATGATAGTTCTAGAGAGGCCGAGATCTTTAAGTAGGTTATAGAGAGATTTCGCTGTTATACCTCTCGCTCCCACTTCTACCGCGTACAAATTAACTATATACCTATTCCTGGTCAGTTCGTTGGTCAGTTCGTAATACTTGTTTACTTTAATTGTATGATCTTTTGGGATGTTAGTTTCCCACGGAACAGTAAGCTCCACAAGTATCACGCGCTTTAACTGTCTAGAGTACAGGAATATGTCCGGTCTGGATGACGAGACAACAATATCATCAGGAATTCTATACTGCTTCTCATACGTATCCATCATTATAGTCCAATCGCGAGCCGCTTCCGAGATAGAGTGAGGCTTTTGTTTTGTTTTTTTAGACGAGCCTTCTTTAATGAACTCTATGAATCTTTTGGTGGTTGTTATACCCTTTTGCGCTCTAGCTACTGAAAGACTAACCGCTTCACGTATGATTTCCAATACTTTATCATGGCGCCGCGAGTACTGACCTTTTTCCAATAGCACCCTACACCCTACCAACAAGTGTTTAGCCGTTCCTACCGCCTCCCCACAGATATTGCAAGACTTTTCGGTAGCTTTACCCCATCTTACTAAATTACTTTGATCTGGGAGAGTCATTTGGAATGCATTTAGATAGAATTTTAATAAGGCTGGAGACCACTCATGAAGTAAGGTGCGCCACCTCAATGCTAATGGAATACAAAAGTCGCCTATGGTCACCCACTCATTTTGAACTTCTAGATTCATCGCGTGCACTCGATACTTATCGTTTTCATCTTGCCGAATAAAGGATTTTGTTAAGTCTATATCTCGAACTTTCCTGCTAGATCCTAACCCTGCTTTATTTGTTTGAGCACCTATCATGAATTGTTTATGGAATTGAAGTCGTGACTCCAGCTCTGATGCATTTTTATCTTTTGGAAGAGATGTTACAATATCATCATGAGATTTTTAGATGATATGTCTTTTGGTAGCTCTTAGGTGTTTATAGAGCTCCGATGGTTTCTTCAATTTCATCCCAAAATTGTTTCGGTCTCTGAATAAAGTTGAAGAGTCCGCTGAATGCGCGAGCCCAAACCACGACTTCAATATCTTTATGACGTTTGCATCTAACTTAGACAAAAGGGTTTTATTAAGATCGTAAACTAGAAAAGGCCAATTCAGACGTGACGTTAGATAGTTGTCATATATCCAAGCTTTTTTGATATTACTGATCGGTTGATCGGTTACCTGCTTAAAATCATTTAAAAGGCTATCGACTATAATATCTAGAGATGGAGTGCGACCTTTGTAATCTATTTTTTTACCTAAAAATTTGAATCGAGCTGCTTCAGTAATTGTAGCAATGTAGACCCGGATTATAAGAGGTATATTTGGTGTCTCGTCTACCCAGACACAGACAGATCCAAGAAACTTTGTATAGGATACACCCATCCTTACAACACAACGTATATGCATCAAACAGATTACCAATTCACATAGAAGTACCTACGTTCTTAGTTAGCAATTTGGATCCAGATACACAACCAGGATCTCACTGGGTGGCTATACACATAGATAAAAACGGATTTGGTCAATATTTTGATTCGTTCGGTCGATTACCTACAGGTTGGAAACCTGTAGAACATTTTTGAATAGAAATTGTAGAGTATGGACTAACAACAGTAAGAGGATTCAAAATGAATGGACATCAGTATGTGGAGAGTACTGCTTGCTATATTTATATTTTAAGTTCCATGGAAATGACATGTTGGATTTTACTAATATATTCGATATAAACCTAACGCTAATAAATGATATATTGGTACATGAATTATTCAAATATTATTTTATATAAAAAAGAACGGAAAAATAAAAAAGAACTACTTTTATTTTACCTACAGCTAAGGAATGTTAAAAGTAATTAGGTAATGATAACATTGAATATCACGTAATTAGGAGAACAATAAAGCAGCGAGCAAGTCATTAGCATTAGATTTATGAGAGGTATTGGAGTGTTTAAATTATGAAAGCTATCTCCTGATTCTGATGAGATATCAGAAAAAAGGATTGCACCAATCGATTCAGAGCACCCCAAAACTTTTTTTTTTTTTTTTTTTGGGCACCGAGGTGAGGCAGAACATACCAGAGTTTCTGTCACGCTGAGGCAGAGGCAGAAACTCTGGTATTCCTACAACTGACATCTTCGCGCGTTTTTAATTGAGTGTCCGCCTGTTTTTTCCGACGATGTCGCGCCTTTTTAATTACGTTGTTGTGAGTTTTCAATTGTAGGTCCGCGGGTTTTTTCCGACGTCTTGGCGCGTATTTAAATGAGTGTCCGCGGGTTTTTATTCTACGTTGTTGCGAGTTTTCAATTGTAGGTCCGCGGGTTTTTTCCGACTTCTTCGCGCGTTTTTAATTGAGTGTCCGCCGGTTTTATCCGACGTCTTCGCACGTTTTTAATTGAGTGTCCGCCGATTTTTTTCCGACGATGTCACGCTTTTTCAACGATTTTATGTTGGTGTGTTTTTGTGTGTTCTTCAGCATTTTAATAACTTTTCATATTTGTTTTTTAATAGATGGATAGACAAAAAAATATCAAAGATTTTTTTGCACCTAAGGCTCAATCAACAAAAAGAAAACGGGATGAACCAACGGAAGACGCTCCAAGCAGTAATGTAGCCTCGTCAGATGAGATGCAATTGGCAAAAAAAAGACGAACCGACGTAACATCAGAGGAGGTTGCACCGTCTAATGTTCAGACCATTCCACTGGAAAAACAGAATAGACTTTCTATTTCTAACACACGAAACACAAAAGTGACTCTAAATCAACTGGATGAGATATGTCGAGTCGAGTTGAGTTTTTCCAAAATAAGTTATCGGCAGATCGAAAAACAGAAGTGCGCAACATAGCTGGTTCGCAAATTTCAAATGGCTACATTACGATGTGAAAAAAGACGCTTTACGTGTATAAGAGCATGCAATCTTATTGGTGACCAAAAACCTGATTGGTTAAAGGAAGCTGAGTTAGCTTTTATTCATACGGGGTTCACTAACTGGAAAGATGCAACGATGCGTTTGGCGCGTCACGAATCCAGCTCATTTCATCAAAAAAATCATCACCTCATCGTGCAAAGAGAGAGTGCAACACCGATTAACGCCCAGTTGTTAAATTCGGTTCTCAAAGATCAAGCAGCCGCTCGTACCTATTTGCTTCGACTCATCAGCTCGATAAGATATTTATGTTTGTCTGGCAATTTAATTCGCGGCTGGCAGAACAATGACGGAAATCTCAAAGAGTTGTTAAGAGAACGCGTAATGGATGTTCCTGAAACCAAGGTCTGGTTATCAAAACGAGACAACTATATAAGCCCACAAATTCAAAACGAATTGATTGAAATAATGGCTCACGAAGTACAAAAAGTCGTTTTGCAAAGAGTAAAATCTTCGCCATGGTATGCACTAATAGTGGATGGAACCACAGATGTTTCCAGCGACGAACAACTAGCTATATGTGCGAGATATACTGAACAAAACTCTTTAGATTCTCGTGAAGTGTTTTTAGGTTTGTATATTATTGTTTCCAATTATATTTCATTAAATTATATTTCACCTCAAAAATTAATTTTTACAATATTGTTCTAGGTTTGTACACTACGGACGACGCCTGCGAAAAAACCATCACATCAGCCATCAAGGATGTTCTAATTCGTCTGGATTTGTCACTAGAATAATTGAGAGGGCACTGTTTCGATGGAGCTCCCGTCATGGCTGGGCGATTCAACGGAGTGCAAAAATTGCTCCAGGATGAGCAGCCAAAATCACTCTACATCCATTACTCTAACCATTCGCTGGACCGCGTTCTTCAAGAAACAGCCAAGCAAATAGGTGGGGTGTGCGATTGTCTGAACTTGGTTAAAGATGTTTCTAATGCCATTTTAGATTCAGCGAAAAGAAAAAAGATGTACGAGCAAATAGTTCTAGAACCGTGTGAGAGTGACTCAGATAATGACGAACCGATAGACAGAGCTCCAACACGCTTGACCGCGATGTGTCCAACACGATGGTGAGCTCGCGCCTTAGCTCTAAAGCGTTTTCGCGAAAATTATCCAAGAGTACAGGGAACTCTAATCAAACTTGAAAATTGCGCAACTGTCAAAGCAGATAAAAAAGCTCAAATTCGCGGTTGCTTAAACTTGAACAAACTGAGACATTTTTTTATCTCAACGTCAGTATCGCAATTTTTGCTCCTTGTGAACAACTTGCTTGAGCGTTACAAGCCCCTAGCCTGACAGCTACCGATGCGAAGCAAGCTGCAGCTTTATTTTTTTTTATATTTTTTTTTTTTATGTGATAAGAGGGCAAACGAGCGTGCGGATCACAGGTGTGAAGTGATCACCGCCGCCCACGAACTCTTGCAACGTCCGAGGACTCACAAGAGCGTTGCCGGCCTTGGAGGTGGGTATAAACGCCTTTTTTGAAGGTACCCATGTCGTATCGATCTGGAAACACCGCCGAAGGAAGTCCATTCGACATCTTTGTGGTACGTGGAAAAAATGTTCTTGAAAACCGCACAGTAGAGGATCGCCACGCATCCAGGTGGTAAGGATGGTATTGCAGGCGATGTCGTGCTGTGCGGTGGTGAAATTCGGCGGCGGGCATCAGATCAAAAAGCTCTTCGGAGCACTCCCCGTTGTAAATGCGATAGAAAACGCACAAAGAAGCCACGTCTCTACGCAATGCCAAAGAGTCCAGCCGTTCACAGAGCACTGGGTCCCCGACAATCCGAACGGCTCTCCGCTGTACGCGGTCAAAAGGTAGAAGCTAGTATTGGGGTGAACCGGACCAGAGATGAGAGCAGTATTCCATATGTGGTCGGACCTGCGCCTTATAGAGCGCAAGTCTTTGGCCAGGATTGAAATACTGCCTCGCTCTATTGATTACACCCAATTTCATCGAGGCAAGTTTGGCCTTGCTCTCCAGATGACCACGAAACTGACAGTCGCTCGAAATGTCGAGGCCCAGTATACTGATACTTGGCGAGGCGTTGAGGGGTGTGCTTTCGAAGAGCGGCGATACGACAATTGGGGTTTTCTTAGTGGTAAACGCGCAAACCTGTGTCTTTTGGGGATTAAACTGAACGAGGTTCAGTTCACCCCACTCTGAGACCATCCCTAAGGATGTCTCTACAGAAGACACAAGTTTCTTTCGGCACTCGTCGACGTTTTTCCGAGAGAGACCTGCACGGCCGGAATATACCGCATCCCCAGTGCTGTCATCCGCATAACAATGTAAGTTGGAAATATCCAACATATCATTGATATGCAAGAGGAACAGGGTTGGGGATAGCACGCAGCCTTGGGGTACACCTGCGTTCACGGGCTTGGGGTCCGAGCAAAAACCGTCGAGAACGACCTGTATGCTCCGCCCAGTGAGAAAGCTGGTAATCCACTTGCACAAACTCTCGGGAAGCCCATAGGAAGGAAGCTTCGAAAGAAGCCCCTTGTGCTATACACGATCGAAGGCTTTCGCTATATCCAGACTAACTGCCAGACCCTCTCCCTTGCTGTCAACAACCGCAGCCCAACGATGCGTAAGATATAAAAGAAGATCACCAGCCGATCGGCCATGGCGGAAGCCATATTGCCGGTCATTGATCAACTGGTGATTCTCGAGGTACGCCAGGAGCTGTCGGTTGATGATGCTTTCCATGACTTTGGAGAGTAGAGAGGTGATGGCGATAGGTCTGTAGTTAGCTGGGTCTGAGCTATCCCCTTTTTTAGGGATCGGATGGACAAAGGCGCTCTTCCATGAGACCGGGACTACGCCTTTTACATAGGAGTACCGAAATAGACGCGTTAGCACTGGAGTCAACTCAGGAGCACATGTTCGTAGCACCAATGGGGAAATCCCATCCGGCCCACTCGACTTATGAACATCCAAGGAAAACAGAGACTGTCGAATGTGTTTTTGCTTGAAAATTATTTCAGGCATGGAGCTCTGACACCGTTGGATGGTAGGCGGTGTCTTCCCTTGGTCGTTCAAAGTCGAGTTTGAGGCAAAAAGAGTGCCCAAGAGATCGGCTTTCTCTTTTGCCGTGTGGGCCAGAGAGTCATTCCCCGTGTGCAATGGCGGTAGGGACGACTGGCAAAAGTTGCCCAGACTGGCTTTGGATAGCGCCCAGAACTTGCGCGTGCCAGGTGGGTACTTTGCCAGCTGTTCCCCGATTTTGACGACATGCTTGAACTTTGCTCTATTTGCCGTTTGAAGAATCTGGAGGCACGATTATATTTCCTCTTCAGATCTCTAGAGTTCGGATCCTTGGTGACTAACGCATTAGCCCAAGCACGATACGCCTGCCGTTTGCCGGCTGCTGCAGCCCTGACAGACGCATCAAACCAAGGCCGCGATCTGCCACCAAGTGGCACCACAGAGCTTGGCACAAAAAGTTCCATGCCCTGTAGTATCACTTCAGCTACAGCCGCAGCGCAGTCACTGGGATCATTGGAAGGGAAACAAATCGGCCCCCATGGGTAGGACGCAAAAAAGGACCACAGTCCATCCCAATCCGCTGACTTGTAGTGCCAAACGCGTCGGGTCGCGGGTCTTGTGCGAGCCGGACGTTGAATTGGCACCACACTCCGTACCAGGCAATGATCGGAGGACCCTAGAGGGGCAATGACCTGGTACTTTCCGGGATGTGTAGTCAGCAGGAGATCCAACAAAGAGGGCATGTGGCTGTCCACGTCTGGTAGACGAGTGTGCGTCTGAACCAATTGGGACAGACCATTTGCCAGAGCAAAGTTAAAAACAGATCTGCCCGCGTAGTCAGTGGCACGTGACCCTAGCCAGTCGGTATTGTGCGCGTTGAAGTCCCCAAGGACTATGACTTCAGCGGAGGGAATCTGTGAAAGGAGGTCGTCAATCTTCGCCTGGACATGGCCCAAGAGTTGCTCCGTTTCTGCATTACCACTATGGGACCTGTAGAGGCACGCGTAGACTCTGACACGATCGTCCATGTCCACGCGCAGCCAAAGTAAAGACAGGTCCCGACCTTCAAAAAACTGAAGGCGACAGTAGCAGATATCCTCCCTTACGAACACAGATACCCCGGCGTGTGGTATAAAATGATGTTCAAGTTTATACCCGGGGTATGATAGGTACGCTGTGTCGCTAGGTTGAGATATCTGCGTCTCCGTCAAAAACAACAAGGCCGGCTGCGCCGTCTCAAGATGATAGTGGACGGCGTTTAAGTTGGAGTGAAGTCCCCGTATGTTGCAAAAGTCCACACTCAGGGTGGAACGGGGTGCCGCTGTGTTTGCTCGTCGTTTGCCCTCGTTGAACACGGAATGCAGTATTATGCCCGCCCCAGATACGACAGGCGGCCCGAGCAAAAGCGAAGAATCATTTCCCCGATTTTGCCCGGGGAGGGATTGTCCGGCTTCATCGAAGCCGGTACCCTCCTGGGGTACAATTCCTTTTAACAATGCATTCATGTTCATGTTTTGGCGTGGGGGGGGGGGTTGGGCTTCCGGAATCTCTCACTCACCGACGGAACATAACCAAAGGAATTTGGTTACTGCACGTCGGTCTTCTGTGAGAGGGTGGTCCTTCCCCGGTCGAGCCAGCCCAATACGAACTGCAGTTCGAGGACTGCAGCTAGGCTCTACCACCTAAAAGTTAAAATACCTGCGCACAGAAGCCGATTTCAACCGTATTTTTGAAAACACTATTGAAGAGTCCGACCAACTAAAGTTAGAGCCGTTCAAAGAACCTAGCGTGAGACAAAAAAACAAACGTTACGAACAGACTTCGAAACCCGAAACCCACTCCTCCGGTTAAACTCTCCGCGAAAGAAACATTGCGAAAAAGCTACTTTGAAGTTTTGGATTTACAAATTTCGGAATTGGAACAGCAATTTGAACAACGCGGATTTTCGGTTTTAGGGGCGCTCGAAACTTTTGTTGGACGCAACCAAAGGATTAGTCAGCGATGAATTAGAGCTTACGGAAGAACTCGGAATTTATTCCGGACATTTCAAAGTTGGCCGTTTACATGCGCAACTTTTACTCCTCGAAAGTTTGACTGACATTGCTAGTTCGGACATTGATGAATGAAGTGGAAAAATGTCAAAACTGCCTTCAACGACGAAAATTATGTTAGATCAAGTCATCCGTCTGATAATTTTGGTTGAAACTGCACCGGCAGCTGCTGCGACTGCTGAACGATCTTTCAGTGTATTAAGAAGAGTGAAAACTTATCTAAGAAGTACAATGTCTCAAAAGTGATTGACTCACGTTATGTTACTACATGTTCATAAAGATATTACAGCTGACTTAGATTTGAATATTGTACTGAAAGAGTTTGTGGCCAGATCCGAAAGACGAAAAACTGTTTTTGGCAAAGTTGTGTAAAGTAGAATAAGAGTGTGGTTATCATTGTAATTTGAATAATTATAATTGAACATAGTTGTCATTTGTAAATTTTAAGATTTGTAAATAATTTTTTATCAGTTTTAGAAAAATCAATTTTTTACACAAATTATTTATACCTGTTAAAGTGTTCAACTTATTTGGTTATGTTGGTTTAAAGTTGGCCCACCCAGAAAAAAATATGTTCCTACGTGCCTGATCATGACTGACATTCATCAAGGAAGAATCAAGGACAGACAGGAGTCCTTGATTATTTTTTCAATAAGTATAATGACTTACAAAGTTTGTAAAAAAATAAAAGAACAAATAGGTATGTAAAGTTCGTAAATAGCTTCAGAAAGTTCCCTCTTTTTATTGTGTAATAAAACAAATAGAACTTGATCTTATTTTTGGTTCCTAGACATGTTTAAGAATGTTTAGTTTTGTTTTTATAATTTTTAAAATATATTCATTATGTTTGATTTATTATCGTTGTCATTATGTTAAACCTTTTAATCATTTTAAAATTGGTAACGGACCGGTGTTCAGGCTGGACTCAAATTGTCAGACTAGAGTTCTAGACTTGAATTTCTAGACTCGAGTCAATATTCAACTCCCAAACAAAGAACTCGAGTTCTGAACTTGAATCGCGGAATCGAGTCAGAATTCAAATACTGTAGAAACTGACTTGAATCAACTTAATACAACAAAATAGTTACTCGGCACTTCACTATGTGAAACGTTTGTGCCTTTTTTCATTAACAAGGCGCCATCTATTGGAAACCTACTCATACCTAACAGATAATGCCAACATTCAAAATAAAATTACTGGAAAAACAGCTATCAATGTAAAGAAAACATCACTGTTTGGAGAACAATTTAATCACCAATAAATCAGATATTACAATTTGACAATAGATAAAAGGAAAGTGGAAAGAAATTAGTTATAGCCATTACAAATCAACTAAAAAGAAATATTCTCTGTTAAATCCATTTTACCAATTCAATGCTTAGTTTTAAGAAAATGTTAAAAAAATCTTGCAATCATTCATAAAAATAGCATTAATTTACATTCATTGAACTGATGATGTATGGTTATTTAAAATATTTCATGGTTTTATTACTACAACACGTTTAGCCAGGTCTATGAGAGTTTTTTAGCTTTTTGGTAGAGTGTGTCGACAACCTTGCTCATGTGGTGGATGGTTTCCAAGACGGTTTCATATGTCTTTTCCAGAGGGGATTCATCAAAAACAATTAAGACACCTTTTCCTTGATCTAGTATGCCATTAAGATTTTTATCGAGAATCATCTGTGACAATTTCTTCTCTACTTGTATGACTGGCAGACGAATGCATTTAGCTACATAGTCCACTTGTACTCTCATGTAGGGCTCCACAATGCAACATAAATTCTGTTCCAACATAGTATCATACATTAAACTGAGGTGTGCTCTCACTACTGCATCTTCCTCAAGTTCTGGTTTATAAGTTTTTAATGCAGCCTGGAAATCTGCAAGTGATCTCTTGTGAGAAGCAGTTGCCACAGCTCTCATGGCTTCCAACTCCTCTCCTGCATACTTTAACGCTGCTTTACTACTGCAAACAGTAGCTACTTCCTCTGCTTGGCTTAACATGATTTTAGACAATAACATGTATTTGAGTGCAGTTACAGCCTTAGGACTATCTGCACCATCATAACCTTCAAAGGCTTCATAAAAATATGAATAAGCAGTTTTGAAATCCCTCTCATCAGCTGCATGAAGTATACCTGATTGCAAATCCAGTGCTGCCTGCAGTTTAGGAGGGCAATAGATGGCATTGGCTGTGGTTCTTGCTGACGTCAATGAAGCGCGGGCCTTAGGTAAATTACTAAGAGCATGATAAATTTTGCTCTCTAAAAGAAGAACTTCAACTAACAAATTTTTATCATCTAGTTTCTTGAGTTCTTTCAAGAGAGCAATGGCTAAGTCTAAGGCCTCTGTGAACATACCTGTGTCGAAGTACAGTGCGACGAGCCTGGCTTCGAGGGACTGTCTTAGAAAGGTGCGACGCTCTTCTTTGGCCCATTCTATACACTCTTTGCATAACTGAACCTCAATACCTATACCAGCTTCTAAATCGAGGAAGAAATCAACAAGAGAACGTACCAACTTGGCTGCCTTAGCTTTACTTATTAGACTTAAAAAAGGTCTTGTCGCTTTTATTAATTCCGCCAGTTCCTTGGCTTTACCTTCTTTCTTGTATTTTTCTCCAAGGTTCAGTATCCCTCGTTCCTTGGCTCTGATATTTTCCTCGCCGTCTTCGGGCACTTCGCATGTGCTAACCATTTTGTTGGTCATGCGTACGTCCTCGTCTCTGTTTGACGGTGAAACGCGAGATCGCTCAAATAACATTGCACCAGCCATTGTATATATATATATTTATATATTTGCTATTAAAAACCACTATAAAAACAAAACAATAACAGCTGCACTAATTTTTGTGACTTTGCATAACCGCAGTCATCCACGACCTGTTAGAAAATAATTTGTAGTAGGGATGGGCATCAACTATCGATATATCAAAATATCGATATTTTTTTAGAAAATAATCGATAAATATCGGCGATATTTTTAATTTTGAAATATCGATAATCGATATTTATTTCCGAATATCGGATTCGATATTTTTTGAAGAGCTTTATTATATTTTATAATAATAATTATTTATTCTACTTATAATTGTAATATTTGTGTTCGTTTTATGTAAGTATAAATTAACGTAAACTAAAGCGCGCGAGTTTTGGTGTAAGTGCTGCCTCTGTCTTCAAAATGATTTGTTCTGAACTATGTATATACCTAGTATCCCTCTGTAGTTTGTGAACGCAACCTAAAAAAATGTCTTGGATAGTGTGTTGTTAGCATGTTGACCAGTCTGTGAACTTAGTGTGGCTCGTTTTATGTTGATGTTTTTATTTTGTGTTATTTTTATATCTAACAATGTCTGCTGTGTGGAAGTTTTTTACAAAAAAAGAAAACAATCAATCTTCATTCAATTTGTGCGGTAAAACGTACAAGACATGCGGCAATACAATTAATTTAGCTGCACACCTGAAAACAAAGCATTATAATGCTCATTTACAATTTCAAAAAATGCAGAAAACAAAAATGAAGGAATCCGGTAACAAAACAATAGACAATTTATCAACAAACGACGATGATGATCTTAGTATTGAGGTATGTCTTATAGATTACATACTAAACTTGCAATAATTGAAATGACATTAAAGTTAGCAGTCATTTCACAATTTTTTAATTATAATTAACAAAAAAAATGTTTTCCAAAAACTCATTTTTTAAAAAATAGCAGTTTTAATTTTTTAAAATTTTTACATGTCAATTTTTTTTAATTATTTTTTTACGCAGTAATTTATTTCTAAAAAAAATTTGAAAATTATAAAATATCTGCTATTTTAATTCTCATATAATTAAACGGATGATTTAAAATAAGTAAATTATAAATTTACTATTTATTTATCAATTTTTAAAACTATTTATTTACTTCTAGCCTACTTTGACAAATGACCAAAATTACCATCGATCGCGAAAAGAATCAGAGGATTCCACAGACTGTGCTCAGTCTTTTAAGTTGTTTAGAAAGAGGTTCAAGCTTTGAAGGTAAACTAGTTCTATCTAGCTTTTTAGATATGTAACTAATATGAATATTTATATATATATATATATATATATTTTTTTTTTTTTTTTTTTTTTTTTTTTTTTTTGGTCTGTGGCAACACTAGGGTCAACAGCTGATCAAAATTGCTCCGATTTAGTTTTTAAGTAAAATTGATTAATTGTGTATATTTTAAGCCCAGTCCCAGTAAAATTGCTTTGTTAATGTGTCTTCTTAGTATTTAAATAATAAGTTCAGTGTATATTTTGCTATTATTACTTAAAAAATAGTAAAGAGAAACAAAGTGACAGTTGACCGGTAATATACAAAATTTAAATTTTCAAGTAGATACTTTTTATAATAACGTGTGTATTTAGTCTTTTTGTTATTCATAACAACTGTCAATTGATATTTGTTACCGCTATTCCTCGTAAAGTTATTTAAAGGCTTATACGAGTATTGCATAATATCCAAATTGGCATAACAATCTTGTTTAGTTGGTCGCAAGTTTCCTTAATATTATTTTAAAATGATGACTCGTAGAGGACTTTCACGCCATGAGGAAAACAAACTCCAACTGGCATTAAAAGAATTAAAGGTGAGTAAGGATTTGTGTGCCCAACTGAACAACGAAAGGGATGCAAATGAGAAGGAACTATTAGAGGTTTTAAAGAATAACGACAAATTAAAGTCTCAGTTATCAGAGCTATATGTAAAATATAGTGATATCGAGGAGGAGCGTAATAGGCTACAGCAAGTAGTGGATAGGTTTGATGAGTGTAGTGTTGAGTATGAACAAGTCCTTCGGCGTACCCTGGAGCTAGAGCTGAGAGATGCCCATCAACAAATCTCCGACCTGGAGGAGGCTGCCCACAACACAACCACACTTCACACTCACAGCTTGTTCGAAGAGTTAGTTGACAATGCTCCTCAGTTGGTTACTGCTTCAACTCAAAACCCTTGTGTCACTATAGATTTAACTAATGACACATTAACAACACAAAGGTTGGTTGGTTGCAGCAATAACAAACTTAAAAGATACATAAATATTAACAAGTATGAAAGCATCGATTGACATCGACACTGACATCTGACAATGACAGCTAACATTAGTATCTTGGATAAGCGTAGAGGGAGCCACGAGAGAGGGATTTGCAGAATTTTTTCCTCGCGTCATCGTATTCAAGACGGGACCAGTATATTTTGTTTGTGAATCTAAATAGTGAAGTTATTACTAATTCAGGGAAAAGTAAACCGAAGGAAAGCATGAACATTTAATTGTTGATTCTCTTTTTGTTTTAGGTTAGTAACCGTTTCTTTGGTTCATGTTTGTAAAACATCATTGTATATTATAAATAAACCTCTTTTTGTTTTAGACGAATCACATTGTTGTTTATTGCTACAAAAAAACCAATCATAATCTTATAAATCAACAATTATCGTACATGTGAAAAAGAAAATACGCGTAAATTATGGAGAGATTACGATTTGAATTCACAATAAAAGCAAAACCAGAAGACAGCAAGACGAATATATTTGCCATAACCTCCATTATGGATACACAAAACCAAACTTATGTTGTGCCTAGAGAGTATCAGTCATTGCAATTACACAAAGAAATACTTAACCATAAAATATTTGAAAAAATAAGGAATTCCCTTCAGAAAAGGCATGATAAGAGACAGGTATGGATAACACTAACCAAGGAGATGAAATCCGTATATCTGGATGATGAAAACTTACAATTTAATGGATTTCTACTTGAAAAACTAGAACAAGATCAAGAATTGCCGTCAGATCAAGCTTCATTGGAAAAAAAAACAGAAAATAAGACAAAATTAGTAACAGAGTTTTCAATGGAGAAGTTTTCAAGGAATACAACAAATGTTAAACAATGGTTAAATACTTTTGAAAGGGAATGTGCTCGTTTACAAATATATACAGATTTACAAAAAGTTCAAATGCTCAGATTACTATTGGAAGATACATGTATAGATTGGTACACCTCAATGTTAATTAATCACACCGTGGATTCGGAATGGTCTGTATGGAAGAGAAGTTTATGTGAAACATTTGCTGACAAAGGCTGGTCACCGATTAGGTACGCTATGAATTTCAAGTATATACAGGGATCGATGTTAGAATATGCTTTGAAGAAAGAAAGATTATTACTAGAAATAAACAAAACAATAGATACACAAACCCTGATTTATTTGATTGCTACTGGTTTCCCAAACTTTGTAATGGATAGAATAGACAGAGAAAGCCTTAAAGAAGTAAATGACCTATTTAACCACATAAGAGGATTAGAAAACTTAACTAGTAAGAACGAGTCGAAGAGAAATTCAAGCACGGGAAACAGATACAATAAACAAGAAATAAAACAGACAGGAAAAAGGGCATGCAGGATTTGTGAAAACAAAGGAAAACTAAATAGATTTCATCCAGAAAATGTGTGCTGGTACAACCAAGAAAAAAGAACAACCGATGACAAACAAATTAATTCAAATTCAATATTAAAGGTTGAACTAAATAATGAAGATTCAAAAAACTAAGATTCCCTCCGCTAATTGAGATTGCAGTGATGTTAAATAATACATTAGGAACCAAGGGGTTGTATGATCCTGGTTCACGAATAACATTAATAAATTCAAGATTAGTTCAGGTAACGAATACAAAGCCCAATAATTGTTATGACACAATAAAAACAATAAGTGGAGGGGGCAAAACAAAAGGGTTAATTACATTGGATGCGGAGATATTGAACAAGAAGACGCAAATAAATGCATTTATTTTTGAAAATAAAAATTTCGAATATGATCTGATACTAGGATTAGATTCAATATACAAATTTGGGTTGACTCATGATGAGAATTGAAATATCCAAATACAAAAATCTAAAAATTTCAAAATAAGTGAACATATGTCAGAAGATAAACAGAATAAAAGCATGGAAGAAAAAGAATATGCAGTAAACTTTAATGAAGGTATAGATACAATTAGATTTGATACAGACACAGAATGCTTAAATACCAAACAAAGAGAACAAATAAACATATTATTGGATAGTTACTCGGAGATTTTTGCTAAAAATAAATATGATGTTGGGAAAGTGAAGAAGTATGAAGCCTATATTGACTTACAAGACCATATAGATGTTCGGTTCAAGACAAGATAGAAATAGAAAATCAAATCTCTCAACTTTTAAAACATGAATTAATTGAGGAATCTTACAGTCCGTTTGCAGCACCTGTTACTTTAGCATTCAAAAGAGACGAAGGGAAAAAGAGTAGATTATGTATTGATTTCAGAGATTTAAATAAAATAATCATACCTCAAGCACAACCATTTCCGCTCATAGAGGACTTAATAACAAAGACAATTAATTGTAACTATTTTACAACTCTTGATATAAATTCAGCTTTTTGGTCCATTCCTTTAAGGATCACAGATCGACACAAAACAGGCTTTGTCACCCAAGAAGGTCACTATCAATGGACCTGTTTACCCTTCGGTCTGAAGACATCACCAGCTATATTCCAACGGATCTTGGGAAATATTATAAGAAAAAATGGTATGACAGGATTTGCAGTGAATTTCATCGATGATATATTGATTTTTTCAAGGACATTCGATGAACACATCGAACACATAAAGAGACTACTGGAGGCTATTCGAGAAGAAGGCTTCAGACTTAAATTAACAAAATGTAAGTTTGCATGTGACTCTGTCAAATATTTAGGTCACATTATACAGAACAATACAATTACACCCTTGAAAGACAATTTGAAATCAATAAAAGATTTTCCGGCTCCTCAAAATAGAAAACAAATACGACAATTCTTAGGGAAAATTAATTTTTATGGGAAATACATACCGAATGTCTCATTAGTTCTGGATCCTTTACACAAACTCCTGAGAAAAGATCAAAGATTTGATTGGACAGAACAATGTGAGGATGCATTTCGGAAGATTAAAGATTATCTCTGTTCCAAACCTATACTGGCTATTTATGATCCACAAGCACCAACTATTATTTATACAGATGCCAGTGCTATGGGTATCGGAGCTGTTTTGAAACAAACTCAACAAAATGGTGAAGAAAAACCAGTAGCATACTTTTCTAAAAAAATAAATGAATCACAAAAGAATAAAAAAGCTGTGTTCTTAGAATGCTTAGCCATAAAAGAGAGCATAAAGTTCTGGCAACATTGGTTGATTGGAAAATATTTCACAGTCTACACGGATCACAGACCTCTAGAGAAGTTAAATATAAGGAACAGACCTGATGATGAATTAGGTGATATGTCACTTTATCTGTCACAATATAATTGCGAAATAAAATATTTTCCAGGGAAAAATAATAAAGAAGCAGACTGTTTGAGCAGAAATCCCGTATTGAACATTGATGAAAATGATGAAGATAACTTAAGAACGGTAAATACCATTGATATTCATGATATAAAATATGATCAGGCTCAAAATAGGCAAATGATAAAACTTGAAAATAATATTGTTTTAGAAGATGGAATCTATTATAAGAAAAGTAAAAAGAATAGGAAAATAATTTTAAGCGAAGATTACAGCAAAGCAATAATAAAAAAGACCCATGAAAAATATTGCCACACTGGAATAAATCAAACAGAATCTAAAATAAAACCATTTTATACTGCACCACATCTATCAGAAAATATAAAGAAAATATGCAAAAACTGCGAGATATGCATTAAAAATAAATCAAGATTAAATAGAAAATATGGATTGATGTCACAATTAGGTCCAGCTAACAGACCCTTTCAAATAATGTCACTGGATACCATAGGAGGATTTGGGGGTCAACGTTCAACAAAAAGATATTTACACCTATTAGTGGACCACTTCACTAGGTATGCATATATCTTATGTTCTAAGAATCAACATGCTAGGGACTTTATCAAACTTATAGAGAAAATTCCTAAAGAAGAGGCAATAGAAATCATATTGTCTGACCAATATCCAGCTTTTCATTCAACTGAATTCAAAAATTACCTCAAGAGCCGAAATATTCAATTAATACTTACAGCGGTAGATGCACCATTCTCTAACGGCTTAAATGAAAGGCTTAACCAGACTATTGTAAATAAAATAAGATGCAAAATGAATGAATCAAAAGAAAAATCAAATTGGTCAAAAATAGCAGAAGAATGTAGAAATGGATACAATGAAACAAACCATTCCGTGACAGGATTTTCTCCTAAATATTTGCTATCCGGGGAGTCTACAGATATGTTACCAGATGAATTAAAAGGAAAACAATTATTAAAAAAAATTTGGAAGAGGACAGGAAAATAGCATTACAAAGGTCAATAAAGTCACACAAATATAATAAAACTTTATTTGATAAAAACAAATTGCAATACGAATTTAAAAAAGGAGATAAGGTATATGTTGACTATGGAAATAGATTGAACAAAAAGAAGATGGATGAAATTAGAATTGGTCCGTTTGAAATTGAAAAAAAAATATCGGATTCGGTTTTTAAAATAAATACCGGTCGTGGATCAAGATCTATTGGTCTATATCATGTCACAAAGCTCATCCCTGTGTCTATTGAGTAAGTAGGTTTTAGAGCTAAATTTTACTCAACTCGTTGGAAAAATTTGCCTACCGAGGGGGGGTGATGAAAGCATCGATTGACATCGACACTGACATCTGACAATGACAGCTAACATTAGTATCTTGGATAAGCGTAGAGGGAGCCACGAGAGAGGGATTTGCAGAATTTTTTCCTCGCGTCATCGTATTCAAGACGGGACCAGTATATTTTGTTTGTGAATCTAAATAGTGAAGTTATTACTAATTCAGGGAAAAGTAAACCGAAGGAAAGCATGAACATTTAATTGTTGATTCTCTTTTTGTTTTAGGTTAGTAACCGTTTCTTTGGTTCATGTTTGTAAAACATCATTGTATATTATAAATAAACCTCTTTTTGTTTTAGACGAATCACATTGTTGTTTATTGCTACAAAAAAACCAATCATAATCTTATAAGTATATTAAGAAAATTTACAAATTGACCAAAAAAGACAAATATTATAATAAATCAATTAATAATAAAAATATTTTGTTAAAAAAACTTAAGTTTTGTAATGTTGAATTAGAAAATATGTATGAGAGATATGAAACTGACACACAATTGTTAGAATCACACATAGCTCGCTTGCAAACTTCATTAAGAAGTATTACTAATAAGTATAAGACTACAGAAGACATGTTTAGTGAGCATAAACTCAAAATGGACATGCTTTTAAAAAAAACACAATCATCTCTAGAACCCGTGGAACCAGTCACAAATAATTGTTTATCTCAAATGATTTGTAGTCCATTAATAAAATCTTGTACTTCTTTAAAACAAAAATTGTGTGACAGGCCTCATATCCCTGTTTCAAAATATAATAGTTCCTTCAAACAAAATAATATATGCAATACATATATGTATAGTGATAGTATTGGAAAGGGTATGGGCTCAGTGATGAACTCTTATTTTAAAGGACAAAGAGTTTTGAACAGTTGTTTAACTGACTGCAATTTAATAAATATTACTAGAGAAATTGAGAAATCTAGTACACAATTTGATAAATTAACAAATTTAATCATATTTTTAGGAAATAGAGGTAATGTGAACCATTTGGAGCTTAAACAATGCTTTGAAAGATTAAATAAATTAAATGTAAATAAAATAGTGTGGTTCACTTTACCTTATTATAAAGGTTTGTCACAGACTGAAAATGAAACTAGATATAAGATTAATTTATTAATATATAATTTATGTGTTTACAACTCAAAATTTCATATTATTGACACTAACACAAATGTTAGTAATTTTTGTAAAACGACTCATGATAGGTTTTACCTATCTTCATATATTAAGAGACAGGTAGCTGTATTGCTATCATATTTTTTTACTATGACAGCCAATAATTTGGCTACACAAACTGCTTCTATTGAGCAGTCCTTAGGTATAAGTAGGAAGAGTTTGGAAGTAATTCCAAACAATATTAGTTTAAACTAGATTATAAGACAGTAGAGATATCCTCTAGCCAAATTAGTAATTTTAAAGAAATTAATAATTATTTAAGGAAAGCTAGTATTGTTAAATTGACCAATAAGAATTATAATGTAAACTATATCAACCTGGTGCATCAGAATATTCAGTGCATGAGAAACAAAGAATTGGAAATAGAATTATTTATGAATACTCTTAATATAAATATTTTTTGTGTTACTGAACACTGGTTAAAAAATGAAGAATTAATGTTTAATTTTAATAATCACCAAGTTGGTAGTTCGTTCAACAGAATTAATTCCATACATGGGGGCTCCTTAATTCTTTTAAATAAACATTTTAAATTCAAAGAACGTAAAGACATAGTGAGTCTCTCTGTTGAACGGACAATTGAACTAGCTTCAGTAGAATTAGAGCAATTTATTATTGTAAGTGTTTACAGGCCACCATCGTCTCACTTTGAGCAATTTGAGAGAATTATGGATGAGGTTTTAACTAAACTGACCAATTTGAGTAAACAATTAATTATTTGTGGAGATTTTAATATTAATATCTTAGACCAAAATTTATTAAGTGTAAAATTTTTAAATTTGTTTACTTCACATAATTTATCACACATTTTTATGGAGCCTACTAGAGTCACCGCCACTAGCTCAACCTGTATTGATAATATTTTTACAAATTTTATTCCAAATTTCAAATGCTTAATCAATACACTAGATTCTGACCACTGTGGTCAATTTATTAAATTCAACACTTACAAGAAAACAAATTTAAAAAAGAAAATGACTTTTGTACCAGTAACTGCAAACCGTATTAGTAAATTGAAAAATGACTTAGTATGCTATTTACCTTTTTTAAAAATATCCAATCCCAATATCATGTATAATGATTTTTTTAACAATTTCATTCAATTATTTAACTCGGTATTTACCACTAAAACGGTCTTTGTTACTGATGCATTATTATTTAGTGAGTGGGCATCAGCAGAATTACATAAAAATAGAGAAAAATTATATAATATGTATGCGGAAAAACAATTTAATACTAGTGAGGAGTTTAAAAATGATGTTAAATTATTTTCCAAATCTTTTAAAAATGAATGTAAGTTAGCCAAATCACTATATATAAATAGCAAAATACAAAATAGCAGTAATAAAATAAAAACAACTTGGAAAATAATTAACGAGGAAACTGGAAGAGCTAAATCTCAAAGGATTGATTTTAAATTAAATATAGACAACAAATATATTACTTCTGACCTTGAGGTTGCAACTGCTTTTGAAACTTTCTTTACTAATACTCCAGTTACCACAACTAAATCTTTAAACTCTTCAACTGCTGCCGCTCTGAAATTACTTACGGACAATGTTGATAATTGTTGTATTAATTTCAATTTCGAGAAGGTTAGTGCCCGGGAAATAGTAAAAGCTTTTAAATTGATTAGTGTCAAAAAGACAAATGATCTTTGGGGAGTATCCGTTAACGTACTTCAGCCCCTAATGCCTATTGTTGCGCCATACTTAGCAGTAATATTCAATAACTGTATAGATTGCGGTATATTTCCTGATCTAATGAAACATAGTAAAATAACACCATTATTTAAATCTGGCAGTACATTAGATCCAACTAACTATAGACCAATTTCAGTACTACCCACATTTAGTAAGATCTTTGAGAAAATTATCCTTAGTCAACTAGTAGCTCACTTTAATAAAAATAACATTTTGCATAAACAACAGTTTGGTTTCACTCCCGGTCGCTCAACAACAGATGCTGGTATTGAGTTATTGCTGAATATATTTGGGGCCTGGGAGGAATCACGAGATGCTCTGGGCATTTTCTGTGATTTGTCTAAGGCATTCGACTGTGTACAGCATGAAACTCTAATCCGAAAATTACAGCATTATGGAATTAGGAAAAAAGCCCTTGATTTGATTAGTTCCTATCTTAATGAAAGAATACAAAAAGTAGACGTTAATGGAAAGCGTTCCCCTGGTTCATTTGTCAAAATGGGCGTGCCACAAGGCTCTATATTGGGGCCTTTCTTATTCCTCATTTACATAAATGACTTCCCTTACTTTGTAAGGGATAAACATGGGATAGTATTGTTTGCTGATGATACATCTCTTATTTTTAAAATGAATAGACAACAATCAGCAATTGACGATGTAAACAATGCTCTCTCAGATGTTGTACAATGGTTTAATGCTAATAATCTTTTGCTGAACGAAAGAAAGACTAAATGTATTAAATTTACTTTATCAAACGTGAAGACCGTCAAAACCATTGTTCAGCTAAAAAATGAGGAATTGGAATTGGTTAATGCTGCTACTTTTTTGGGCATAACCTTGGATGCAAGATTGCAATGGGGCCCTCATATTTCAGATTTGTCGAACAGACTTAGTTCTGCTGCTTACGCGGTTCAAAGAATACGCCGCTTGACTAACGTTGAAACGGCTAGATTAGTTTACTTTAGTTATTTTCACAGTGTCATGTCATATGGTATACTGTTATGGGGTAATGCATCAGATATTGATGCTATATTTGTGCTGCAGAAGAGGGCTGTTCGTGCGATCTATAAGATGAGGCCCCGAGAATCCTTAAGAAATAAATTCAAAGAATTCAAAATTATGACTGTACATAATCAATATATTTATGAGAACCTAATGTATGTACATAAGAATATTAATAACTTCAAGAAAAATTGTGATTTACACCAAATTAATACCAGAAACAAAAATAAACTTGCCATGCCCACCACTAGGCTCCAAAAAATAGGAAATTCCTTCAAAATTCAATTGTATACGTTTTTATAATAAACTCCCAAATGAAGCCTTAAAATTGTCATTAAATAAATTTAAAGTATACATTAAAAGAAATTTGATAAAAAAATCCTATTATAGTGTAAAGGATTATATTAACGACGGTATGGCCTGGGAATAAATTGTATTGTAGCGATAAACTAGTAACCTGCGAAATTTGTTTGACGTTGCTAGTTACTTTTGTTCGATCAACTGGCCGCATCACACCGTTCCCTTAGAAGTCATTACTTGCGGTAGCGTTGGGGGTCGGGTCGCCCTCCCTCCCTCAAATATGGCGAAGGGGGTGATGGCTGACCCTTGCGTTATGCTCGTGAACGGGTGCTGCTTGCGGTGACTGGTCGTGTTGCTGGCAATGGTTCTTGTGTTTTCATTTTTATTTCTTAAATTATTAAGCCTTCTACGTGAATTGATTGCCATGGTTCTAGTTGTTCGTAAATTGCTCATTTTACTTATATTGACATTTGTGAAACAGTGATCACAATAAAAAAAAAAACCTGGCTGAGTTTGTTGTGTGGTTCTTCTCAGACCAGGGCGCGTTTGGAACCCTCGTAATTTTAACTTTAAGTTCAGAGGTGTTTTTGCAGAAGGGCTTATTTCGATAAGTATGGTATCAAAATAGGCCCTCCTGACACCTCTATTTGACGTACACAAGTGATCACTGAGAATGATTCAAAGTGGAAAAGATTTAAATAAATAAAAATAAATAAATAAATAAATATATTGTTATAAATTTAGAAGTGATTCATAACATATAGTAGTATTTCCTAATCTATTTGCGAAAATATCGATATTTTATATTATTACACATGATTAAATTAATATTGTTTTTTTTTCTCTTTTTTGAATAAGTAAATCTTAATTGTATTATTTACAACTCCTATATTTCAGAAGGTGGACAACGACACATCGATATTACTCAGGCTCTAATTTACATGATATGTAAAGACAATTTGCCACTATCATGTGTCGAAAAAAGTGGTCTAAAAAGTTTGTTCGCACAGTTAGTCCTCTTTATAAACTGCCATGCAGGAAAACGGTATTCCAGCCCATTTGATCATACATTTTTATTAAAATTATAGTTCGATAACGATATGTTCTTAATTTCAGGTGACTAGCTAAATAGAGAACCGATATAATACTACGAAATCGATTCTTATTAAAAGAATAGACGAAGCAGATTTCGTATCTTTCACAAGTGACATACTCACAATCACTAATTCTACCAGAAGCTTCTTAGTGTTGACGGTTCACTTTATTGACAATGCAAAGGGGAACAATTCGACCTCTCTTCAGAGTATAAATTTGTGTGCGCAGAAATTGTCTCAAGTATGTTTTGATTGGTAGTTATATTTGCTATAATAAATAAATATACATCTTGTATCTATATATACATTTTTTTAGAGTCATACAGCGGAGTATATTAAAGAAATTTGGGATGGCATCTGTAAAGAGTTTGAAATTGACAAGAGTAAAATTGTGTCTATCAGCACTGATGGTGGCGCAAATATGGTGGCTTATTTCTAGGAAATGACTATAGGATTCCTTGTATGGCTCACAGCTTAAATCTTATTGTTGATGGAGTGCTGAGAGAGGTTCATGCGTTTTCTGCCCTTTGCGATCACGTCAAAAGTATTGTGACGTTTTTTAAGCAATTCGTCAATGCTTCTGACCAATTACGAGCTGAACAAATAGCATCAGGAAAAAAAGAAGGTGAAGCGTTGACGTTAATACAAGCAGTCAGCACTCGATGGAACTCGTGCTTAGATATGCTTGTACGATTTGTTGAGCTATCTGCACTTGTCGCTAAAATTTTAGCCACAAAGAGCCAAACCAACAAAAACACACCTGATATGGTTGCAACTTCTCAACTTAACATAATACGAGACCTTATTAAACTTCTTGGTCCTTTCAAAGAAGCTACTGAAGAGATAAGTGGGGCTCATTACGTAACTTCAAGTCTAGTGATTCCGGTCTCAAATTTATTGCGTCAAGCAGTAGATCGATCTACACCATCGACCTCTCTAGGAGAAACTGTAAGAATGGCTTTACTAGAAAAAATTGACCAAAAACTTCCTTAGAAACAAATACTTATCTCTCAGCCGCGACGATATTGGACCCCCGCTTTAAACGAATCCATTTTACGTCTCCAAGAGCCGTCTCAAATTCAATTTCAACAAGCAATGGCATTCGGTCGGAACATAGACGCAGAGGCCAGCGTTCTCCCGATCCACGAACTGTTCAAGGAGAAGTAGAAACTAGTGGGTCATCAATTTGGTGTCAGCACAAGAAATTAATTAACCTCAGTTCAAATAGAGTAGAAATTCCAAGTTCCGGTTGTGTCCCTAATGAATTGAAGCAGTATCTGGACCAACCAATTCTTGAAAGAAAATCTGATCCCATAGAATTTTGGGTGAATTGTCGCCATTTTACGCCAGTTCTCGCTGGAATTGCATTGAAATATTTAATCTGTCAAGGCTCCTCCGTATCATCCGAAAGACTTGCTTCAGCTGTAAATTTGACTGTACCCAATAATAGAAGCCGATTAACCGGGGAACACATCAAGGAACGAGTGCTTCTGATGTCTATATCCGATGAGTATTGGTTCGAATAAAATTTAAACAAGATACTATTGTTTAAATTGTTCAAATTTTTGACTAATAATAAGTATTTTTATTTTACTAATGATATCTAAATATGTATTTTAATAATAAATAAAACACATAAAACTGCCAATTGTGTTATTTTTTTTACGTTCGAATATTTTAAAAATTTTTCAGGTAATCGCATTTTGAGATAAAAATATCGATTTATCGAAATATCGATATTTTTTGCTCAGTATGTATCGATATTGCTTGAAAATATCGATACGATATATATCGATATATTTTATACATTTTCCCATCCCTAATTTGTAGATTTGTTTTTTTTAATAAATTTTATTCCTGACCATGGATACAAGTCTTTCAGCCAAAATATATAATATTGAGAAAGCAAAAAGTAACTCATACATAAAATTAAACTACTTACAAATAAAACATAAATGAAACAAAACAACCAATTTTTTTCTAAACTATTTATAATAAACTTAACTACTTAATAAAATAACTTCTCTCGTTTAATGAGTCTGGTACGCGGCAGGGTACACTTAACGCATTTTCTCGCGCAATGTCAATCGGCACTTAGTTCACTGACAACAATGTGGATTGGAGAAGCGAAACCTTAAACTTGGCGGTTTATTTTTTGTTGTGCTAAATGTTTTTCATTATTATTTGTAGTTATCAATTGGGTATTATTTTAATTTCTTTTGTAAATATTTATTCATATTTAATTTTATTTTAACTTAAGTGTTTTTATTCCTGTAATTGGTGAGTCCGTTATATGTTTTCTTAAATTTATATGAACGAACCTTCAGATCCGGGGGCTTCCGACCCCCCGGTAACCAGCTACGTGACATTGCCATCAAATGTATCTGGTATGGAAACAGGTACATCTTCTTCCATCCGCTGTTAGAAAAGAAGCAGACGTACCATTTGTAAGCACTGTAATAGAAAGGAAGGAGTCATCATGGATCAGAATTACAAGCGTCTGACTGCAATTGCCATATTGAAATGCCTTATGTTGGCTCTCAAGCCGTTCACACAGCACCAGTACCTTCTTCCCTATCTGCTCTTTCTTTGAATTAATCAAAAATAACAAAATAAATATTTACCTTTCTCGCCTTCTGCAAGTAGGATATATTATTGCGTTAACGATATTGCACCATTTATTTTACATATCACAAAACAATTGTCACCTGACGAGACATCATCAATTCATCCAGTTATGTTTGGTAATTTTCTCAAAAATAACAAGCTCAACAATATTGTCAATGGTAGTATTAAAAAAATAGGAAGAAATAAAATTTCAATCGTTTTTTCAGATTTTAAAGATGCAAACTCTTTCCTTAGTCATAAGGCTTTGGAAGATAATAGTTACAAAGTCTTTGTTCCAACATTTAATATTACTCGAATGGGATTAGTAAGAGGAGTTCCATCTGAATGGTCTCCAGATGAAGTGATGGAAAATATATTGGTCCCTATAGGGTGTGGGAAAATAATAAAAGTCATATGTTTGAACTATAAAAGCTTTATTGATGGTAGTCCTACATGGAATCTTTCTCAAACAGTTATTAAGTAATTATAACCTTTGATGGCCGGATTCTCCCTTAAAGAGTTTATTTATGATACAATGCTTTAAATGTAGATTTATATATATACCCAACAATACAATGTTATAATTGTTGTCGTTTTGGACATACAAAAGTGCTGTGCAGGTCAAAACCTCACTGCTTTAAATGTAGTAAGGAACACTCTAGAGAATCTTGTGATTATGTTGAAGATGATGCTTGTTGTTTCCTGTGCTCTGGGTTTCATTTTGCCACCAGCAAAAGTTGCCCAGAACTGGCAAGACAAAAGCAAATTAAAGTTTTTATGGACCATAATTGTATGTCATTTGCTGAGGCACCTAAGCTACATCCTCCCGTGTCCAAATCATATGCAGATGTTCTTGTCTCTAGACCTACCCCTCAATCAGAAATGTATCTTAAAAGCCATCTTACTTCATTGCAGAATGTGAGGCCTACTACAACTTCTTATAAAATAACCTCATTTTTGCAACCTCAAAGTATGACAAACTCCAATAGTTATAATAAAGAGGCACACAATGCCTTTATTGATGATTTTTCTATTCCAATTCCAGCCAATGGTTGTGCTTTTCAACATATTCTCAAGTTAAAAAAGCAGAGTCTCATATAGAGTTAATTACAACTTTATTTAGTCTCTTAGCTAAATATAACATAATTTCACCGTCCAACGTAACTCCATTAATACAAAATGTAATTCATCCTCAAACCATAAATAATGAATCCACAGATTATCATCCAGTGGAACACTCTTAGTGTCATATGTAATAAAAGTGATATTATATATTTGATTAACAAATATAAACTTTTGGCCTTGTCAGAGACATGGCTCAAACCTGACAAAATTTTTAATATTCATGGTTACTGCGTAATAAGGGATGATCGACTAGACAGACAGGGTGGTGGGGCAGCAATACTCATACAAAAGACATATCCATTTTCCCTCATATCTGTACCCCCACACAGTTCAGACTTCTCTATTGTAGCTGTTAATTTTAATAATATTTGTATAGTATCCATTTATATAATTGATCCTTCCTCTTCTATTTTAAATGAATTAAGAACTAGTATACTTACTAAGCTCCCCAGACCATTTTTGGTTCTTGGAGATTTCAATTGTCACCATACAGTTTGGGGAAGACAATTAGTTGACATTGTTGATACCCATAATTTATGTATTCTTATTACTGGTAGTTCAACACGTTGTACTGATCCCACTCAAAATATAAGTGCAGTAGACTTGTCTATTTGCACTCCAAATTTTACTTCTTCTCTTTCTTGGGATACACTCCCATTAACCTATGGCAGTGATTGTTATGCAATAATTATTAAATTTCCAAACAATCAATTAAATCATATCAGAAATATAACTTTAAGAAAGTTCAAACCCTATAAATAAAACAACACCGGGGAAACCTTCAATCATAATGTTGAAACCAAGATGTCTTCTCTTCCTCCTATAAATAAAGATAATGACATTGTATGTGCAGAAGCTTTTTCTCGTATCTTAATAGAAGCTGCTTATGAAACATTCAACTAAAACTATTTCAGAATATATTCCATCTCCAAGATGGAATAACTTATAACTTTTTCTTTCATCTTAATGATAATAGTCTGTCTTATTACTTAAACGTCATAAATAGTGTTATAACCACAGGGAACATACCATTATCATGGAAATCACAGATAGTGTTGCCAGTGTTAAAACCAAATAAATCTGGCGATGAAGCTTCAAATTATCGTCCCATATCATTATCCTCTGTTTTAGTTAAAATAACAGAACATCTCATAAAATATCGCTTAGAGTGGATTGTTGAAAATAAACAAGCACTTTCTAAAACTTAATATGGATTTCGTAAAAGCAGAAGTACAATCGATAACATAAGTATCCTAACAACTGATATCCGATTAGCTTTTACGTTCAATGAATCGGTTGTGGCAGCTTTCCTTGATGTACAATCTGCTTATGATAATGTTTTACTCCTAACCTAACCTTAAATCAAAACTTGAGACATTAAATGTTCCTCCTATGTTTTGTAATTTTATAATTAATTTACTATATGAACGTACTGTCACTTTGATAACCGATCCTGATTTTAAGAACTCTAGAACTGTTTTGAAAGGTTTACCGCAGGGATCCGTGCTGACTCCTTTTTTATATAATATTTATACCCATGATTTAGAATTCATACTTAAAAATAACATCAAGCTTCTTCAGTATGCAGATGATCTATTCATTTACTGTACAAATCGATCCATAGATATAGTGTTAGGCTTATATTCGGCTTAGCATATATAACATATGGTTAGATCAGAATGGCTTAAGTCTATCAGTTAATAAAAGCGCGGTAGTAGTTTTTTCCAGAAATCATGTATAATAACAGTTGCATTCCAATGCAAGACAACTTTAAGTATTTAGGAATTATTTTAGATTAGAAACTGGCAGGTGTAGCTCACTGCGAATATATTTTTAATAAATGCGGACGTGCTTTAAATACTTTAAATATTCTGAGATGCTTATGTGGTGTCTGGTGGGGTGCTCACCCATTTAACCTAAAATTACTATATAATTCTTTGATACGCAGCCTTTTAGACTATGTACATTTCTGCTAGAACCTGTCAATGTTACTGTTCTTAGAAAACTTGATAGCATTCAAACAAAATCCTTAAGATTAATAAGCGGTTGTTGAGAGCAAGGGAGAGGGTCTGGCAGTTAGTATGGATATAGCGAAAGCCTTCTATCGTGTATGGCACAAGGGGCTTCTTTCGAAGCTTCCTTCCTATGGGCTTCCCGAGAGTTTGTGCAAGTGGATTACCAGCTTTCTCACTGGGCGGAGCATACAGGTCGTTCACGACGGTTTTTGCTCGGACCCCAAGCCCGTGAACGCAGGTGTACCCCAAGGCTGCGTACTATCCCCAACCCTGTTCCTCTTGCATATCAATGATATGTTGGATATTTCCAACTTACACTGTTATGCGGATGACAGCACTGGGGATGCGGTATATTCCGGCCGTGCAGGTCTCTCTCGGGAATAAGGTCGACGAGTGCCGAACGAAACTTGTGTCTTCTGTAGAGACATCCTTGGGGATGGTCTCAGAGTGGGGTGAACTGAACCTCGTTCAGTTTAATCCCCAAAAGACACAGGTTTGCGCGTTTACCACTAAGAAAACCTCAATTGTCGTATCGCCGCTCTTCGAAAGCACACCCCTCAACGCCTCGCCAAGTATCAGTATACTGGGCCTCGACATTTCGAGCGACTGTCAGTTTCGTGGTCATCTGGAGAGCAAGGCCAAACTTGCCTCGATGAAATTGGGTGTAATCAATAGAGCGAGGCAGTATTTCAATCCTGGCCAAAGACTTGCGCTCTATAAGGCGCAGGTCCGACCACATATGGAATACTGCTCTCATCTCTGGTCCGGTTCACCCCAATATCAGCTTCTACCTTTTGACCGCGTACAGCGGAGAGCCGTTCGGATTGTCGGGGACCCAGTGCTCTGTGAACGGCTGGACTCTTTGGCTTTGCGTAGAGACGTGGCTTCTTTGTGCGTTTTCTATCGCATTTACAACGTGGAGTGCTCCGAAGAGCTTTTTGATCTGATGCCCGCCGCCGAATTTCACCACCGCACAGCACGACATCGTCTGCAATACCATCCTTACCACCTGGATGCGTGGCGATCCTCTACTGTGCGGTTTTCAAGAAAATTTTTTCCACGTACCACAAAAATGTGGAATGGACTTCCTTCGGCGGTGTTTCCAGATCGATACGACATGGGTACCTTCAAAAAAGGCGTTTATACCCACCTCCAAGGCCGGCAACGCTCTTGTGAGTCCTCGGACGTTACAAGAGTTCGTGGGCGGCGGTGATCACTTTACACCTGTGATCCGCTCGCTCGTTTGCCCTCTCATCACATTAAAAAAAAAAAAAACCTATGAATAACAGAATAAATAACTAAGAGCTATGAAGTCAAGTATAATCAATGCTTTACAGGTGGAATGCTGTGATCCCCCTCTAAAGTTAAGACGCCAGTATTTATTTATCCGACCGCTTTTTATTGCAATTAGATAAAAACACTTTATTTCCTCTTCTCCTCTCTTGCAGAAGAAATAGATACATCCGATTATTGGCGACATTAATCACCTCCTTTTTTTTTTTTTTACACTTAAACCCAAGTTGACGCTTGACTACACGTGAGCGGAAATTGTGCTCTAACGTATACCCAGGGTAAGCAAGGTACGCAGTGCTCAAAGGACATCGTATCTGCGTCTCCGTCGGAAAGAGTAAGTGCGGCTGCTCTGTCTCTAGATGGTGATGGACAGCTTCGAGATTTGAGTGCAATCCTCGAATATTAGCGAGGTGCACTAGGAGTGAGGAGGAGTGCAACCGCTGAGTAACCTTACTTTTCTTTTTCTTACTTTTCATAAAAAATTAAATGGAGTGAATAGGATGGGAAATGGCAGTTTAACGAGGCGCTACGTATCGAACCCGACGTCGAAATTGGTGTTGCTGTGCCAATGGGAGTCTAGTCTGGAGACTGCGGGGACGCCCGAACCCCCCCAGGGATCGCCATCGGGCCTCATCTGGTCGCCAACCAGCACGATGGAGCCACCCTGGGATTTTTCATAGCTGGCGAGGGCAGCCTTTCATGGGGAGCTAACCCACTACTTGGGCCCCCAACTATCTGCGGGCGGCCAGCGGAGAGCCGTCGCTTCGGATCCCGCTACCCTCCTCGACTAGACACCCGACACAACAAACACTAACTCGACGACAAAACGGTTCACCAACGCAACGCAGCTGTTCAGACCCATTTCCCAAATCGGCTTAATCGAGCAACGTAACGGAACACGACAGAGTCGCTTTGCGGTACGGCTTTGCTCGATGGGTGGTAACCTTACCGGCGACCTGATGTTATGGCCTACCACCATGAATCCTCCTTGTGTAATCAATAGTTATAAAAAAATAGAAGCCGCCACTCTCCGACTCATCGTTCATGTATACTTTCTCCTTTTAACATTAATTACGAATCCATAATATTGTATCCAAATGTCATTGATCAATTCTATTAAAGGAGACCTAATATTAATTTAAATGTTAAATTCATGCTTGGTACTTTATTTGACAATCATCATCATATTTACACTGATGCGATATAATTTATCTGGCTGTGTTGGGGGTAGGAGTCTATCATACACAATACAACGTTGTACAAAAAATTAAACTTCCACCAGAAACATCTGTTTTTACAGGAGAATGTTTTGGACTTTTAAAAGCTATAGTGTTAGACGGCAACACTGACGCCCCTCTTCCCGAGTTGCAGCGCATATAAAAGAAGCAGACAACGTCAGCTCGTCCATTTTTGTCTTCAATCGTCCTTTTGTGAACATTGCTCTTCAGCCCATATTTTGTGTTGCAATTTAATTAAAACTGTAATTTGTTCTACTTGTTATTAAATTTTTTTTTTTTATTCTTTTAAAAGTTTTATTTCTAAGAATAGATTATATACTTATCATGAAACTTAAAAAAACAGTTATATTTACTGACTCAATGAGTGCTCTTCAAGCTCTTTGTAAGTTTCCCTTACGCATGAAAACATGCTTCCCTGTTATTTTAGAGATAAGACAAAAACTTTATAATTGTTTAAAACATAGTTATTATGTACAGTTTATGTGGATCCCCGGACACTGTGGCATTGATGGAAACGATATATCAGACAGATTAGCTAATGAAGTTGTGCTGTTTGGAGACATGCATCCGTTCAAGAATTATAGCCATGATCTTTTATCTCTTCCTAAGGTTGATCTTCGTGATAACTGGTGCAATATCTGGGAAAAAAGTTCTCTTAAGTAAGTTAAATTTTTTGTTATAATTCAACCAAAAATTCCAGTTAAAACTTGGTTCCGAAACGTGGACTTTGGTAAGAAAGATAAAATAAAAAGATAAAATATGATTATTCTTCCTTTATAAAAACTTGATGTCCCTCAAAATTCTTTTTCCAACCTCAATTATCTCCTTACTCTGAAATACCGCCTCTTATAATACAATTGCATCTGTTATTATTATGAACGATATACAACTATAATCCGTACTTGTCTGTTCTTCCCAATCCATCTGCTTATCCATAGACAATTACCTGACTCTTAATTATCAATTCAATACAATTCAATACAATTGTCGTTGGCTAAATGCACAAATCGTGAAAAGCCACAGAATAATAAAACAATGTTGATTGTATAACTTGATGTCTGTGTCATTTGATTATAAGTTTTGTCCGCCATAGGCATCTTTATAGTACGGAAGGTAGCGCTATATTTCAGCAAGTCATTTCATACCGCCCGAAAATTATACCAACAATAATTTTCGCCTAGTATATAAATGATCTAAGCGTCAGCCACTCAAGTAGCGGTGGAGCTAAATGTGACAGCAGGTAAAAGTTGTTTGAAAAAATTTAGCTACGAGTGTTTTCATACCGTGCCAAAATTTAAGGGATGATTTTTGAGATAATTTTAAACTAAAAAATTATAGTCAGCTATTTTCAAGAAAGTGGATTATATGTTAGTCACGTATGGGAACTATATTAAAATAGTTTATGTATAAAGTTATTTCATACCGTATGAACTTCATACAGGTGATTTTTTTATACTTTTAAAATAATAAAAAAAATTGTCAGCTGTGTTTATAATCGGAGTAAGACCGTCAGTCAACGTCATAAATAGTCCGGGAGCCAGTGACAATTTTTCTTCACGAATTTCCTCCCGAGTGAAAATTCGTCAAATGCAATAAGAAGTTGTGTTATGAAGCTTAGCGACCGTCAGCTGCGGCTCTGGTAGTGGGGCAGGCAGTGGCAGCCTCCCACGCACGACGGAAAAAAAAGTTTTTTTAGTCACTTCCTCCCGTTCTAAAATTTCTTGATTAATAGTTTATTTAATATCTTGAAGGAAAAATAAAGTTAGCTGACCATAACATGGCGGATTATACGTCAGCTGGCCGTTTGAATATGAAAAAAAAATGTATATTTTCAATGATTTCCTCTCAACTAAAAATTAAACTGGTGATAGTTTATATGTTACTGTCAATAAAAATTAACGTCAGCTTGCTGTATCTCAGTGGAAAGTTTGTCAGCTGGTAACTTGAAATGTGTAATGTAGCAGCATCTATCACCTACTGAATCTTATCAGCTGACGACTTTTCCCTTGACTTACAGCTAGCTGATTTTTTTTATTATTCACCAGAGTATATTAACTACAGTGTAAACTCTTTATAACGTTATTCTTTATAACGATAAACTCCCTATAAAGTAGAAGTGTACACAACTTGGTTGGTTTGCGTTAAAACCCATACATTGATAGACTCTTTATAACGATACAGCCATTCTCTATTACGAAGAAATGTGTTCATATTTTAACAGTAAATACATATTTATTATCGGTATTATTGTTTATGTTATCTTATCAGGTAACAAAAGACTTTGAAGCTCCGAAACATCTGAGGTCGTAAACGGTCGGTCTTGCTTTTGTTATTCTTAATTGCCTTGAACACGTGCAAAATGACGCTTTATTTTCTTGGAAGTAATGGTCTTCAACCAAGCATACACGGTACCTGTCGTATTACCAGTCGTAAACCAACATTGAAACTGTTAACATGGCCAGTAAAAGAAAAGCGATTTGTGTTGACGAAAAAGTTTGTGTGATACGTGCGATTGAAAAAGGAGAAAAGAAAAGTGACGTTGGAAGACGTTTTAAACTAAGTCAATCTACTGTTGCCACCATTTGGAAAAACAAAGAAACAATTCTGCAGGCGGCGCTGGAAGGAAACTCGTCTAAAAAATTAAGCAAGCCAAAATTCGAAGAATTGGATCAGGCAATGCTGTCGTGGTTTCACAAGCAGCGCCAAAATAATGTACCAATTTCGGGGCCAATTGTAAAAGCCAAGGCTGAAAAGTTTGCCGACCAACTTGGTATAATTGACTTTAAAGCATCTGAAGGTTGGCTCGGAAAATTTAAACACCGTCACCAAATTACGTACGGTAAAATGAACGGAGAGGCGCGGGATGTCGATACGAATGTGACAGACAATTGGATCAGTACAGTGTGGCCTACATTCGAGAAGAAGTACTCACCAAAGGACATTTTTAATGCTGATGAAACTGGCCTTTTTTTCAAGTTAACTCCCGACAAAACATAAAAATTGGATCAATTTGATAGTGAAGACAATCTACCGCTGAGTGAATGGATAAGCCAGTTCAACATACCAGACAATTTTAACAAAGATCTACAATCGTACGAAAATATAGATGAGGATGTAGACACAACCGATTCACTTACAGATGAACAAATTGTTGATTTAGTTTCAAAAAGTAAGGAAAACCCCAATAATGATGATGAAGAAGATGATCAAGTGGACGAAGCCGAATCACCACCAACAATTCAACAAGCACTAGATGCTGCTAAGTTGATAGAAACATTTTTGTTGTTTAATCAAGATGATTCCACCACATATCTAGATATGAATAGGATACATAAGATAATACAAAACAAGTACTGGCATAGCAAAAAACGTCAGACAAAGTTAACGGACTACATGTGTAAATAACAGTATATGTACATATATGCATATTTTATCTAAGACTTATTAAACATTATTGTAAATTTTGTTGTTTTATTTGTTCACTCCATATAACGATAACTCTCTATAACGATGAAAAATTCTCAGTCCCTTGAGTTTCGTTATAGAGAGTTTACACTGTATTCTCTTATAAATTTTCATCCGGGACGAAATCACTTTTCTCTAGTTATCTTCTTTTTTTCACAAATTGAAGTTATATATAAGCCTTTTTTACGTTGTAACTAGATTGTGGATTCAACTTACCCTCTCCAGATGTTATGCTATAGTAGTGCGTAAAATGCTAGAGGTACACTTAGAGGGGGTAAGTTGTACCCATGACTACATACAAAGGCCCTTTGTTATGTATAGTACAGATGGAAGATTCTAGGTAGAAAAGAAATAGGTGGGGAACATAATGCGACTCGAACAGAAAGTGAAAGTTCCATGTTTCACGTGGTCAGTCGAACAGAGTGTTATTATAATAACGGATAACATAACATAAAAATGTCTAACGTGATACCTTATTGCGTCTTTTGCAGAAAAACTAACGTTCATTTGAAATTATTTAGTGAAGATAGTTTAAATAAGTGTAGATCTGTATTAACAATACGAAAAGCTAATAATCTAGCCGGTAACAATACTGTGCTTCCTACACAGTCTAACAATTTTCAGCTGTATCACAGTGAGTGTTATCGACGTTATACTGCTTTGCCGCCAAAATATCGGAAAATAAGAACGACATCAGAAGAGACACCTTTAACATTACCGTATGTATATAGATAAAATATTATTTCTTTCAATTATTTCGATTATAAATTTATATTAATTCAATGTAAGAGAACGTATAATTTAGTACTATACACTATTTGCCTCATGTTTTCGAACTAGGAAATTACACTATAGACAACGTCTACAGTAAGCATATACACTATACACACTTTTTACTTAAGCAGTAAGTGTATATGTGCGCTGTAATCAAAAGTAACAATAATATAAATCACACTTAATAATAAATAATTTTTTAGGCAAAACGAAGATGACCTTCATGCAAGTGCAGGAACGAGTGGGCTCACAAACACCGGTAATACTCTGTCTGCCGAGGAATCTGACGTCAGTGAAGTTACCCCAGAGCTAGAGGTTCCCGAAAATGTTACCTTAGCGGCCGAAACCGACACTGCACCTGAAGATGATGAAGGTACTGGATGTAAAAATATTTGTGTATGTTTTTTTTGCGGGAAGAGTCGAAAAAAAGTTAAAGGTCGTGAGGAGAAATTATCAATTTTTACTGGAAATGGACGCGATTCAATCTTAAAATTGGCTATAGACAGCAGCGATTCCGTTATGACAAATGAGATTTTGAACTTACCATCAGATAAAGATTTATATTTTCATAAAAGTTGTAAAAATAGTTACATTACTTCACGAGAATCTATTTTACAAGAACAAATAGATAAAACGGAATGGCATTTCACAAGAAATATCCGAGTAGAGGCCTATGAAGTTGTTGAAAAGTTTGTCGCGGAAAATATTATTTCACAAGAGCAGTCTTTTTTCTTAAAATTTTTAAATAGTATGTTCATCGAGCACTTGAAAGACAAACAACAAGATGTTTCAAATTACACTTTCAAACCATATCATTTGAAAGAAAGACTGCTAAAGAAATTTCCGAAACAAATTAGCATAATCTCCTTTAAAGGGCAAATTGTTGTGAAACCTTTCAAAGGGATTATGATCCAGAATGAAGCAGAAAAACAAAATATTTTAGATGCTGCTGCACGTATTCTTCACGATGAAATAAATGAAATAAAATGTCAGAAGTTACCGGACCAGATTACAACAACAAATCTAATCGATGGCGAATGCGAAATTCCAGAAAAATTAATAAGCTTTTATACAAAATTAATATCTGGTGAAAATTATCGACGGAGGCAAAATATAAGAACAAAAAGGCTAGCCAAATCTTTTTCCGAAGATATAATTTATGCTGTTTTGAATGGTCGAATTAAATCATCGAAGCATATTTGTTTGGGCATGACTTTGAAAAGTTTAACTAACAGCAAAAAAATTATTAATATTGTTAATCGGTATGGTCATTGCTGTAGCTATAGTACGTTGGAAGGCCTTGAGACTGAGGCAACATTCACTTCTTGTGAGCTTGCCGAAATTTGTCCAGAAGGTATTTTACGAACATCTCATTTGTATACTGGAGTTGCATTTGACAACTACGATCGTTTCGTAGAAACTACCACTGGCAAAGATACGCTCCACGATACTGTAGGTATAATTTTCCAAATTACAAACAATACCGTCAGTGAAGAAGCAGTTAATGAAGCAGTAGTCGAAGACGATAATGTGCAGCAAGATCTTCAGATGGAAAATAATGTCATCGGTGAAGTAGACACAGGCACCAATGTGGATAATGTTTCGGCACCTCGATCTCGCAAACACAGGCGGAGTTTTCATATTGTTACTCCAGAGCAACATAGGTTCAACAAAAAAGTGCGACTTATAGAAAGTATGCTGCCATCTGATGCATTATTACAATTAAACACCACAAATGTTCAATCAGTACGACACATTGATTTTGCATGGGTGCTTTCACACTACTTGGAATTGTCAGGTACGCCGATGTGGGTTGGTTATAATAGTTTATTATATGAAGATCAATCTCCCAAGCACATTGTTTGTTATTTAACAACGATCAATTCTTCACCAACCAATAAAGACACAATTTATGAGACTATGATTCAAAGTCAAAAGGTGGCTCTTGAATGCGGACAAAAATACATTGAAGTAACTTACGATCTTGCTATTGCTAAAGTTGCGTTACAGATCAAAAGTACAGAAGCCAACACTTTTGGAAATTTATTCATCCATCTTGGAGCATTTCATATTATGATGGCGTACTTCAAGGCAGTAGGTAAATTTATCGATAATTGTGGTTTGTCAACCATCATGGTTAATGAAGAATTGCTTGCTAACGGATCAGTGAACGGTTTCATTACTGGCAAACATTTTAACAGATGTAAGCGTTTACATCCTTTGATCGCGTTAGCATTGAAAATGTTACATTTTCTACGCTTCATTCATCACGAAAAAATAAATTTACCCGATGGGTTGAAAAGCGAATTGTTACAGTTTCGAAAAACAAGGACGTTTGAACCTTCATTGCAAACAGCTGAATTAACGGAAATATTTCATAAATATGAGCAATTTACAGTTGAAACATTGGAAGGCAAACATGGCAAGACACCGCAGTATTACATGATGTATGTAAGATTGATCGATTACTACTTAATGCTTACTTCGAGTATCCGTACCAGTAACTTCGAAATGTTTCAAATGGCTTTATTAAAAATTGTTAATTTGTATTTTACTTTTAATCAACCAAATTATGCGCGTTATTTAGTAAAGTATCTTGATAATTTAATAAAAGTTGACGAGACTCATCCAGGCTTACGTGAAAACTTTGAGAAGGGATCATTTGGTATAAAGCGGACCAAAAAACCTTTTTCGAAACAACCAATTGATCTCACTCTTGAGCAAACAATTAACGCTGACGCTGCCAATAAGCTGACTGGAATTTCTCACGTTACCAATTCGATCTCAGCTAGGCAACGGTGGTGTCGTAGTCATACCATTCGTTCAACAATTATTAGTCATACAATGCACGAAACTGGACTAAGCGTTGTGCAAGATGTGACAAAAGATCTTAACCGTAGCCAAATAAAAAAAAGTACTGAGCATCTGCACAGATTTATTGACGGTATTAATCGTAATATCAACCCGTTTGATGAGAGTTTGGATAAAGAATGCTTATACAATATTTCTACTGGTGAAGCAGCACCCGAACATATTGAGAAATTCTTACTCAATATTGAGGAAGAAGGTCGTAAGAAACGTGAGGATTTTATATTCAATTGCGTAAATGATCCGGCAAAGTTTGAGCAGGCTATTGAAAGAGTCAAATGCCATACTTTTGTTGTATGACCAAGAAAAAAAAAATTAAAGTTGGCCGAGGAGACGTGGAAGTTCGAATGCAGCGAGACTTATTTGGGCAACTACTTCAAATCTCTTTGAAGAAAGAACTTGATTTGGATAAAGTTCTTTCTTATCCGTTAACAACATTGCCACTATCTCTCTGTCACCTTGACGGCACTATTTGCAAAACAACCAAATCGGCATTGATGGCTTTATTAGAGAAGCAGGAACAATCTGAGCAACCTCAAAGTACTGATATAATTATATACGATGGATATTTCATGCTTTATCAAATGAAAGACGTGCCTCTTAGCTTTGGGAATATTTCCAAAAAACTTCTACAGATGATTTGTGCAAACAGGGCTACGATTATCGTAATTGCTTTCGATCGGTATATATTTCCATCAGTCAAAGATACTGAGCATAAACTTCGAGGTATGGAGCAAGTTAACTTCCGTATCGATGGTCCTGATCAAGTACGAAAAAAAGAGTTTTCGATTGAGCTGAAAAATATTAACTTCAAGGAAGCACTTATTCAGTTTATTATTGAAAATTGGGAGGAAGATTTTATGGCGCCATATATGGGCAATAAAACTATTTACGTGAATACAGATGCTTGTTACAGATATATGGTCATTGATGGAAAAGTTGTAAAAACTGTTCAAAATGAATTTTCGTGTCCAGCTCATGAAGAAGCAGATACTAAAATGATTTTTCACGCTTGCCAAATCGATTTTCAAGCAAATGTAACGATCCGTTGTTCTGACACAGATGTGCTGGTTATAATGCTAGCTAATATGGCTCATGTTTCAAACGATGTTAACATTTCTATGGAAGTTGGCGTTGGAAAACATATTAGATTCATAAATGTCACTCAACTTTACGAATCTTTGGGACCGAGTTTGAGCGCAGCACTCCCGGCATTCCATGCATTCACAGGATGTGATTTCAACCCTGCTTTTTTTAGAAAAGGCAAAAAGCGCCCATTTACCATTATGTCAAAATCCGAAGCTTTTACCGAGTGTTTTGTTAAAATGTCCCAGCCATCGATGAACAGGGAAGATGTATTCGCCAAAATCCAAGAGTTCACTTGCCAAATGTATAGCTTTAATCGATTAAAAAAGATTAACGACGCTAGGGTTGCGATGTTTCAAAAAACTTATAAGTTTTTGGACAATACTGAAGAATTCAAGCTGCCCAAAAAAGGTATTGACGGTTCTTCGCTACCCCCATGTGAATCGGAACTTTATAATCAATATTTAAGGGCGTGTTACATTGCTCAAATTTGGTCTCATGCACATCTTAAAGTTCCATCAACTGATGAACCTTCAGAACATGGTTGGGAAGAAATTGATAACCGATTTGAATTTCATTGGTTTTCTGGGACTCAGTTACCAACGTCGATTGAGGAGATCACTATTCACCCTGAAAAAGGTATCAATTCTTTTTTCATATTGATCATATTTTACTATACACGCGTACTAATAATTTTTTTTCATCTTTTCACAGATGATAATGATGATGACATGATTGCAAGTAATTCCTCGGACAGCGACTCTGACAGTGAATTCGAGAATATTGAAAGCGACTCAAGCCAAAGTGAGAGCGAAAATGAATAACTTGTTATTATTTTTATTCATTATATCAAAATAAAATTTAATTAATTGATAAAATTATGCTTCAATCAATCATTGATTAATTACTCTAGTTACAACTATATTTTCTTCATAATTAAACGGTATATTTATTATCAACGTACTCAAATCTAATATACTGCCAAACAACTAGAGAAAAGTGATTTCCTCCCGGATGAAAATTTATAAGAGAATAGTTAATATACTCTGGTAAATAATAAAAAAAATCAGCTAGCTGTAAGTCAAGGGAAAAGTCGTCAGCTGATAAGATTCAGTAGGTGATAGATGCTGCTACATTACACATTTCAAGTTACCAGCTGACAAACTTTCCACTGAGATACAGCAAGCTGACGTTAATTTTTATTGACAGTAACATATAAACTATCACCAGTTTAATTTTTAGTTGAGAGGAAATCATTGAAAATATACATTTTTTTTTCATATTCAAACGGCCAGCTGACGTATAATCCGCCATGTTATGGTCAGCTAACTTTATTTTTCCTTCAAGATATTAAATAAACTATTAATCAAGAAATTTTAGAACGGGAGGAAGTGACTAAAAAAACTTTTTTTTCCGTCGTGCGTGGGAGGCTGCCACTGCCTGCCCCACTACCAGAGCCGCAGCTGACGGTCGCTAAGCTTCATAACACAACTTCTTATTGCATTTGACGAATTTTCACTCGGGAGGAAATTCGTGAAGAAAAATTGTCACTGGCTCCCGGACTATTTATGACGTTGACTGACGGTCTTACTCCGATTATAAACACAGCTGACAATTTTTTTTATTATTTTAAAAGTATAAAAAAATCACCTGTATGAAGTTCATACGGTATGAAATAACTTTATACATAAACTATTTTAATATAGTTCCCATACGTGACTAACATATAATCCACTTTCTTGAAAATAGCTGACTATAATTTTTTAGTTTAAAATTATCTCAAAAATCATCCCTTAAATTTTGGCACGGTATGAAAACACTCGTAGCTAAATTTTTTCAAACAACTTTTACCTTTTAGCTCCACCGCGGGTGCGGCAGCTGACGCTCACTTCGTAGATTAATGAATACTATTCAACAAGTAAAACATAAATTAATTCGGTATGAAATTCCCCAGAAAAACATAGCGCTACCTCCCGTACTATTACATGCAATATGATTAATCATTTTAAGAGCAACCTACTAATGTTTTCCTTAACTTTATTTTATGCCTTGCATGTCAATAATTTTCTTAGCGTTATTTAAGTATTGCAATAGAGAATTTGACGATGAAAAGATACTAATACAACATCAAAAACTGAAGCATTTTACTTGTCACAAGAAATTGTACGCGGGACCAGGACTGGCAATACCCTGCATGCAGGTACGTGCGCTACTTGGCAGTTGGCAGTCACCCCGTCCGTTCACGCGTTAGGTCGGCAGTGTTTTTTTCACTCCTCATCTTATAGGTGGAGATATTTTCGCACGGTTTACGTGCCATACTGTGCTTCTTCAATTGTTGGTTTCAAATACCCGTCCTTATAGTGCACTGCTAAGATTTTTATTTAAAACGTAAATGTATCCATTTTTCACCATGGTTTCAGGTTCACTAAGAACCCATAGACAAAGTTCCAAATTATTTATCAAATAGATCAAATATAGAAAAAGAAATATATGGAATGGAAGGTATTCCCCCCAAAGATGTTATGGATCATGAGAACAGAAGATAGGTAAAAAAACTTATATCATTTGCTTTGGCTGTTTTTGGATTATAAAGTATGTACAATCATGTTTTACCTTGAATTTCTTTTGCTTGGGACACTAGCCATAGATGTAAATTTATGTGTAGCGGTAGGTTTTGAGTCATTTGTTGTGCAAATTTTACCAAGAGTCAATCCTTTAGGTGGGGGGGGAAAGGTTCAGACAGTGATGATGATGAACCTGCAGCTAAAAGAAAAGCTACTACCTGCTTTGGTAAGAATAAATCTTTTTTACTTAGTATTATGTTAATTGGATAACAGGATAAAGTAAGTAATGAGGTTCAGTTTATTTTCACGATAACTGTAAATAAACCTTTACAAGGTTCTTTATAATCTCATGCATGTTAAATTGTTTCTGCACTTATTTAGATTTTTAATACGACTTATTTTTATATCATAAGAAAAAGAAAAGAATTGAAAAAATATATTATTAGAAACTGCATTTTCAATTAAATATCACTATTTTGTGATTGAACCCCCAATGAAACAATGATAAAAAAGGACTATTATTAATATTATTATATACAAAACTGTTTCTTCAATTACAGTTGGGACCAGGACCATTACAAGTGAATTCCGGTCTTCTAACCACACTAACGGGACAGATGGCCCCTGAAAGATACCCTGGATATGTGTAAATGAACCATTTGATGCCTCATTTTATGCATTCACTTTGGTAATTTAAAAATGATTTTTCGCCTTATAAATGTTTGTAAAATATTATTTACTAGTACTATTTATAGTTGTTTCTAGTTAGGTACTTTAGAAATTTCGATGATTATAATATGGTTTTATGATCTGATAAGTCATTTATAAATCTTAATTTAACCCAACTGTCATGAACCACTTGATAACAAAAATACAAACTTTATAACAGTAAGGCTAAATTTATATTCATATATTTATAAAAGTCAAGGATTTTTTTCTAAACTCACTTGACTTAAAATCCCTTTTTTTTCCTTTTTGCAAAGTTTTCACATAAGCTTTCCTATATATTCGTTTTATTTTTCTGTATTAATAACATATGGACATGGATGTATTTTTGTGTACCTATGTTATATATGTAATGTATTATATTTTATATATTAATATATATTTGTATATACATATATTGTATTTATATTTAACATATTATTATTTTATATTATATATGTATGTATTTTCACAAACTATTATTTAAATACCTAATTGGACACACTTATATTTCATTTCCTCTACCAAGTAAGGTAAGGTCAGAATATTCTCTGTTGAAAGCTTTATTTTACAAAAAGTATCTCTATTGTAAATATCAGTTAACTTGTCAATAATATAATCTAAGTTATATATTGGTAATATAAATGTCAATAAAAAACTTTATTGATTTCAATTATGAAAATAATAATAATAACTCATTAATAATATGACTAATCATTTTCTTAACAATTGTTATTTTAGTTCGTGTATTCTCCAAGTGTGATTACTTCATGAGTGGTCTCCAGCCTTATTAAAATTCTATCTAAATGCATTCCAAATGACTCTCCCAGATCAAAGTAATTTAGTAAGATGGGGTAAAGCTACCGAAAAGTCTTGCAATATCTGTGGGGAGGCGGTAGGAACGGCTAAACACTTGTTGGTAGGGTGTAGGGTGCTATTGGAAAAAGGTCAATACTCGCGGCGCCATGATAAAGTATTGGAAATCATACGTGAAGCGGTTAGTCTTTCTGTAGCTAGAGCGCAAAAGGGTATAACAACCACCAAAAGATTCATAGAGTTCATTAAAGAAGGCTCGTCTAAAAAAACAAAACAAAAGCCTCACTCTATCTTAGAGGCGGCTCGCGATTGGACTATAATGATGGATACGTATGAGAAACAGTATAGAATTCCTGAGGATATTGTTGTCTCGTCATCCAGACCGGACATATTCCTGTACTCTAGACAGTTAAAGCGCGTGATACTTGTGGAGCTTACTGCTCCGTGGGAAACTAACATCCCCAAAGATCATACAATTAAAGTAAACAAGTATTAAACATTTATATATTATACAATTAAAGTAAACAAGTATTACGACAAGTATTAACAAACTGACCAGGAATAGGTATATAGTTAATTAGTACGCGGTAGAAGTGGGAGCGAGAGGTATGACAGCGACATCTCTCTATAACCTACTTAAAGATCTTGGCCTCTCTAGAACTATCATCAGTACATTTCTAGAACGTACTTCAAAGGCGGCATTGGTAGGTTCATTCCAAATTTGGTTAGGTAGGGAGAGGAGCGCAACCAGTCGATGGTGAGCGTGAATGCGCATTACAAAGGGGCCCCTTAAACCTACACTTGGGTCGCAAGTCCCAGGGGCTGTTTGCACTCCTCTCCCTGCAACGCGATGGGCCCGGCACCCGCACGGTGAATCCATGGAATGCTAAGAAGCTTCGTCTCTATGACTTTTTGTGTACTAAATTATTCAGTATATTATGTTACAAAACTGTGAATTATATATTTTGATTGAATTGTTAAAGTTTGTAAGTTATTATTAATTCAAAGAAAATTAAATAATGCATTATGTTTTTGTTGTTTTATTAAAATGTAGTGAACGTCCTAATTTTATTATCTTAGAAAACAATATAATTTTTTTACTTGACATTTGTTAGACGAGCATTGGATCTGGGAATCAAATAAAAAAGTCAGCTTTGAATTTATTAATAAAATCCATTCGTTGTTCAAATTGATAATACTAAGATACATAACTGCTGCATTGTTGTCAAATTATTTCTAATTTATTCGCATTGATCACTCACTCTGGTCAGTTTCCATTTTGCAAGCTTTTATAACAAGAAACAGATAATTAAATCATCAATTCAAAGTTCCTATTGCAAACATTCTACCATTATTTACAAACTCATACTTACCTTTGCTGGCCCTCACGAAATGTGTAAGATTTTAATAGTGTTAGGCGTGTATTGGCTGTATACTCACCTATAAGTACTGTGGAATGTCAGGTGCAGTGTAATGTTGCTTGTACATAATCCATTATTATTGTGCACGACTTTCATCAAGCAAAATTGAAACGAAAATTGTTCGCGTGAATAGTGTTGTGTTTAGTTAAAGCATCATTGCATGTTATAAACCAGTGTTTTGGAAGATGCTTTTGCTGTGTGTGAGTAGGTATGGGGTTGTGTGCAAAACTACCGGAGGGAAGAGGAGGAGGACCTGGAGCGACGGCGGCGCGGCGCTACACGCGGGGAGCGCGAGCGCGAACGACGCCGCCGCGGAGGCGAGCGACGGCGCGGCGGGCTGCGGCGCCGGTACCTGCGAGGGATAACATTAACCTATATACTCGTAGCTTGATTAGTTCGTGAATGAATTGAACTCTGGATAGGCGATTTGATCATTGTTTTAAGCAAATTAGATGCTACATTAACCGTGGTGGCGAGTGTCGTCTGGGGGGCACGTGTCGCGGCGGGGGGCGCGAAGCGGGTCGCCGTGGGCGGGACGGTACCAACACTGGCGCCGCCGTGATCTCTTGACCGTCAATCTGACCTGAATGTACAAGTGTATTTTATACAAAGCGTTTAATATATTTGCAACAGTCAAATGTGGTCCAACTATACAAATTTGTTATTTTCAGTATCAGTTAAGGAAATCTAAAGATTGCTTTAAGTTACTACAATTATCAATTACCGCCATCCATGTGCTTCATTGCATCTTCGGCTTCATCAGGATTGCTAAATTCCACATAGGCATACCCTCGACCATCGTGAGGATGAAGTCTATCCATAGGAAATTCCACTGCTTTTACAGCGCCATAAGTAGAAAAGATCTCATGTATGTGATCTCTGCTCACATTTAATGTTAGACGTCCAATGTGTATTCTAGTAGGACGCGGCGGTGGTGAACGTTCGCGTTTTTTGCGAATTGGTGATCTAATAAAATATTTAAAAAAATGTTAATATTAAAAAAAAAAAAATACATAGTAAGATAACCCCTTTTATCTATAGATGATTTCATATGAATAATAAATTAATTGAAACTATAACCATCAAATAACTTATAGCAATGTTAAAACAAGATACTATTACCTTTCATGTGTCTCCTTGCTTTTAGATTTGGCATTTGCTGAAGGTGAAGCCAATTTCTTTTTATCATTTAGAGGTGATCTATCCCTAGCTTTATCTATGTTTGACTCACGTCGATCTTTTATTGGACTTTTGTGTAGTGACACTCTACAAATGTAAGAAATTTGTTAATGGATTAGCTACAATCTTAACATGTATAAATTACGTGTCAGTCTTTGTCCTCGATGAACTCCTAAACTACTTAACCTATTTTAATGACATTTTGTAGGTATCTATTGTTTGATCCGACTTAAAAGATAGGATAGTTTATATCTCAATTCATTTATTTATTTTATTGCAAATTATTTATTCATTATCTATTAATTCTAAGAGACTAAGAGATGCCGATATTTGTTGACTGAATTAAACAAGTATCCAATAGATGGCGGTTTGCTAATGTACAAACAATGTATATACGTTAAAATTTAAAAGGATATCTGACCACGTTTTGTTAAGACTAAAGTATTTGTTAAATTTGTATTATAATAAAAGCAATACTATAAAATGAAATATAAATATATTTTAAAGGGAAACAAACAATGGAATAATACTTATAGATACAACAAATAAGTTAACACAAAAATCAGTAGCGTTTCCACTGACAATAAAGTACATATAAAAATATAAAATCATTTAAAATTCAATAAAGTTAAGTTAGAAACTGGTAAAAATAAAAATTATTAATATTATAAAAAGATTTAAAAAAATACTGATATTTTAAGGTTTATAAACCAATTTTATTATGAAATATATGTAAATGACTAAAATATTTATTATAATTTCGACAAGTACGGTATATAAAGCAATTTTTAGCAAAATTAGATTTACAAAACGGAATATAAAATAATGAGTTATTTCTAGAACACAGTCTTGGGCATTTAATACGTATGCTATTAAGAAGGAATGGTGTATCAATATGATTGTTAATAAGTTTGAACAAAAATAACTGATCTCATAAATTTCTACGAGCAGCTATCTATGGGTGGAATAGAATTCAAAATCACTAGTACTAATTGAATTAGAAAAAATATACTTTAAATGTTTAATGAACTTAATTCTCAATTGTTCAATACTATTGATGTAAACCTGATACTGCGGATTCCAAACTGTAGAAATATATTCCAGAATAGACCGAAGTATTAAAAAGCAGAACAAAAGTTGAAGAATCATTAAACTCTTTTCCAATTCGCAAAACGAAACAAGTAGGGTCATTTCGCCAGTTCGCGTCCATCACCATATTCACGTCCATTTTTCGGACCTGCCTATAAAAATTCTCGAAAATAGGTATATTAACACACTATATCACCGAAAAGTTGTTACCGCCAATACCTCATCGTCATCATCAAAAAAATAGTGTGCAGAGGCGCGTTCGACGGTAAGTATTTTAATGTTTTATGCGTATTTTACTTAGAATACACAGCTATTTCTAGACATAAAGCATGAAAAAAGGAGTAATATTAAAAACGTATTTACTTTTTTTTTATAAGTTAACAGTTAAAATAAGGTGGACGCGAATTACTACACCGAATTTATAAGACTTGCACTTTGCGACCACAATGGACGCGAACTCGTCTAATTATGATTCAGTTAGTGATTATATTTATGTAATTATATAATGAAAGGGAATTTCTCCTTTTTTATGTACTAATATCATGCTTTCGTAATGAGCAATTTGCGTCCACATTATTATGATTGTAGAAAAGGATACAAATATCATTCATCACACGTGGACTCAAACTATACCTACAAGGAAATAGTATTGTACCAAATTGCGTCCATTTTTTTAGTATATGCAAATAATAGCATAAATATATATTTTTAACTTATTTGCAAAAATAATTTAATAGATATATATTATATTTTAAATTAAAACTAAGAGTTTAACATTACATTTTTTACAACCTACATACATGCTTCATTTTTTATTTTTCCTGTTTAAGATGATTTCTACGGAAGGTAGAAAGAAAAAAGAAAAGAAAACATACACAAAAGTAGATTTAAAGAAAGCATTAAATGACATTCGTGAGAAGAAAAAATCTATAAGACAAATATGCAAAGAATATGCTGTTCCCAAGACTACATTTTTGGACAAAATCAGTGGGCGCAGACCAAATGGAATTAAAAAACCGGGACCAGAACCAGTGCTAGGAGTGGAGGGTGAAAAAAAGGTAGTTGAATGGCTTGTTAATATTTCCAAATGTGGATTTTCAGTAAAAAAACAGGAATTGTTGGATACTGTTCAGAAAATAATTCGTGATGGGGGGTTTCAAAATAAATTCAAAGATGATCGCCCAGGTCAAAAGTGGTTTGAAAAATTCTTGGCCAGAAATAATGAAGTCTTACTTAAAAATGCGGAAGGTATTAATAAAGCTAGAGCCCAAGTCACAGAAGAGTCGGTTAGATTGTGGTTTAGAGAACTTGAGGAATATTTAGACAGTATACACCAAAAAGATATTTTGAATGATCCGAAAAGAGTTTTCAATGGAGACGAAAGTGGATTTGCTCTTTGTCCAAAGACAGGAAAAGTTTTAGGCCCAAGAGGTTTCAAGAACTTATTTTTATTTTAAACAACTTTATTGCACACATTATAATAGAAACAAAAAGTACAGAGAATCAGTAATACAATAGGCGACCTTATCACTAACGTGATCTCTTCCTGGTAACCCACACTTACGAATATAAAGAAATTGATATAAAAGAAATAGCAATACAAGTAAATTATATAGTAAATTATAATTATATATATAATATAAACTCCAAATAAAACATGGATAGTTATACAACAAATATACATACAATACATATAACATATATACATACAGTTTAAAAAATTCAAATACACATACTACATACCTATATATATATACATAATTGGGTATTGTGTGTTATATTGACAGATAGTGTTTTTTATCACGGTTTTTGAAAACTGCCAGTGTCGGAGAGCGACGTATTTCGACTGGAAGTGCATTCCACAGCATTGCTGCTTTTACTGTGAATGATTCCGAGTATTTCCTAGAATTACAGACTGTCATTTTAAGTAAATGGTCATGAGATGAGCGCAAGGTGCGATTCCGTTCGAAGGAGCTAAGGAATTGGAAACGATCTTTAAGATAGGGTGGTGACCAGGGATGGAAGAGAGTAGTATACAGGAAAGATAGGATATGAAGATTACGTCGATGCCGTATCGGAAGCCAGTTCAGAATCTTACGATAATCGGAAAGGTGATCGTATTTCCTAAGGCCAAAAACGAAGCGAATACACATGTTTTGAAGCCGTTCTAATTTGTTGAGAAGATCCTCAGTTAGATCAAGATAGCTAACATCGGCGTAATCTAGGATAGGTAGAAGGAGAGTATTTGAGAGTATTTTATTATATCAAATAAAGCCCAGTAATGTAAAAGAAAACATAACGGTATTATTGACATTTAATGCGAATGGAGATATGTGCCCACCTTGTGTCGTGTTTCCATACATTAGACCACCAAAGGCTATAGTGAATAGTATGCCCCAACAATGGTGCTTAGACAGGTTGGTTGGAGGAGAGGAGGAGAAATCGCATGTTTCGTCAGCGTATTTGCACCAGTGAAAACATATTGGAAATCTACAGTCCGCGCATTCCTATCAAAACCAGAAAATTTGAATACTGCCGTTACAAAAACAAACTTTTGTACGTTGTTAAATGAAGCATTACAACATCTTAACATGGCTGACAACATCAATAATGGGTTTAAGCGATGTGGCCTTTATCCATTCGATGCAAATAGTCCTGATTACACTAAATGTGTAAGAAATACTTTGAAAAATATTCAGGCCGTTGATCAAAAATCACAAGTTATTACCCACTCGGACATTAAAAGTTTTAAAAAGTTTTAAAACACCTGAAACCGACACTAAAAGAAAAAAATATTAATATTCGAACTATTACGAGAGCAGTCAATAATACTATTATATTATATATTGAAAAATACTCTCCCTACAGAAGTTGGCTTTGCAGAGTTGTCTATCGAAACTGAATCTGAGAGGTCATTTATGGAACTATCAACAGAACAAAATAGTACTATTTTAGAATTGGATGCAACTAAAGAAATCACAATCTCTTCATTACTTGTAGAAGACGAAAACATAAATGATGAAGCTAACTCCGATTCTATTGTGCAGGTTCAAACAGTAAGAGCCGAAATACATTCTGCACTAAAACCATCCACCAAAGCCGAGTCTTGCACATCAAAAATCACCAGCAATAGAAATCTAGCTTCTTCTAAAATTGACTATGATGAAATCAAACTATATCCGGATAATTCTGAAACTCTTGATACCAACAAAAAGAATTCGTTCCCTGATTTGTCTTCTTTGTTGCCTTGATGTTGGCTCTATCATGTCCTTAGACGATGTTCTAATTCTACCATTAGAAGATATTATATTATCAAATCCCACTCCCACTACGTCAAGTGTTGAAAAAGAAACTCCTCCTAAGGAACAAAGACCAGAACCGCTTCTGACCTCTTCGACTCATACAGTATCAAAATCGCCATCCTTCGTTTTATCTACAGTAAACTATCCTCTAGTATAACTATCTTCAGCAGCTGTTGACGATTCACACCAAAATACCTGTGATCCATTTAAAAACCACCTGATGCTGCCTGAAATTTCTAAAAAATCAAGAAAACCTAATAATCAAAGGACTCCAGCAGCCAAATCTTCTGCTGCATGAAGAGAGTATTACGAAGATAAAGAGCAGATCAAAAACGAAAAACAGAAAGCAATACGAAAAAGAAAGATAGAACGAAAAGATAAAAAAGAACAGGAGAGAGCTCGAATGGTTCAAAAAACTACTCCGAAACGAAAAACGAAGATAAAAGTCACACAGGAAGCGATAGAGTCAATAAATGTAGAATTTGAGAAAGAAAATGTACCAGCCGTGGAGCTAGCGAAATGTGCTGAATGTGACGATGTATTAATATCTGATGTAGAAGATGATGATGAGAAAAACATTGGCTGTGACAAGTTTATTAGATGGTATCATCTGAAATGCACGCGATTTCTAGGATTAAGTTATTCAGAAGCCAAAGATAATTCTTTTGAATGTGACTTGTGTGATTAATTAAAATTCGAAGGTATAATACGAGTAATACATTGTCTCATAATATTATGATTCAACATTTCTTTTAGTAGTAGGATTAGACAAAACTATTATGTTGTTTTGTTGCTATAATATAGCCAACAACTTATCAATCAAGGCTGATCTTCAGTGATATTGTAATATTGTGGTTTTAAGGTAAAATTAACAGAACTAATTGCTGTTGACCTGCAACCTTTAAAAGGTTGAAAATTATTAGTTACCAGAATAATGCTTTATTTTTTTTATTAATTTATTTATTTATTTGATAATCCAACAGTTAATATACATAAGCTATTACATGGAATATAATATAACAATTACAAAAAACCAAAATAGGATTACACATTTTGGGCTTAAATATTATGTTTTACAAACTAGAAGAGATCCGTTAATTGCTTACTAAATAAGATAAAAAACAACAAATCAAGTGGGGAATCTAATTTCCTACGGGTTTTAGTGTTTTTAGTGTGTGTGTGTGTGTGTATGTGTGTGTATATGTGATTTGTGTTTGTGTGTATGTGTATGTGATTTGTGTTATTGTGTATGTGTGTTTTCTTTAATTGACTGCATCGTTAACTTGGAGTATTTTTTTTTAAACTTCGCTTTGACGTGTTGAACAAATTTACTTCAGAATAAACCACATTATATGTGTTGACTATACGGCTAAGGACAGAATGAATTACGTGCATACTTTGTTTTTATTTCAGACGTATAGAACAGTTCTGTATGACGTGTGCGGCGATTGGGTACTCTGAATTGTAAAGCACTGACCAAATCATTACAATCAATGTGTCCAGCTAATGTATCGTGTAACATATACATATCGCATTGGCGACGTCGGATTTCTAAAGTGTCCATTTTATAATATTTACAAGTTTCTATATAATCTTTATATTCTCTAAAATCTACAAAGCACAGGAGTTTTAAAAACAATTTCTGTATCGTTTCTAGTTTATCCCTATATTTTGAATAAGTTGGTGACCAAATGCTACAGCAGTACTCCAAAACACTTCGAACGTATGAAAAATATAATATTTTTAATGAATCAATAACATTAAATGTTTTGCTTACACGTTTTATATATCCCAGTTGTTTGTAAGCTGTGTTAGTTATGTTGTCTATATGCTCGGTCATTAATAATTTATGATCCAGTTGAATTCCAAGATCCCTCACTGAATTTACTGTTTGAATAGGATGATTATCAATGTTGTAGGTAAATTTAATATTGTTTATTTTCCTAGAAAATGTTATATTTACATTTTTTTTATGTTGACGCAAATTTTATTTTCTTTACAATAATTGGAAAGGTTATTTAAGTCAAGCTGCAAATCTATACAATCCGAAATTGTATTTATTGGTTTATAGACTTTTCTATCATCTGCGAATAACAGGAAACGAGAATATTTGAAACATTTATATATGTCATATAACTATGCGTTGTACAACAGTGGACCCAGAAGAGAACCCTGTGGGACACCTGAGGTTGCGTGTACAAAATCACTACGAGCACTGCCAATAATAACAGCTTGTTTTCTTTTTGATATATATGAACAAAACCATCTATGTAAGTCACCTTTGATTCCGAGAGCTTGAAGCTTTTCCAATAGAATGACATGATCTACCCGGTCAAACGCCTTCTGAAGTAAACGTGTATATAACATCTACTTGTTGTTTTTTATCCATAGCCTTATGAACAAAATTGGTAAAAAACTGATAGGTTTGTTTGTGTTGACCACTTAATCATAAAGCTATGTTGTTCTACTGGAATCGATTTATGAATAATTGGTGCAATCGTATTGTAAATAAGTGGTAAAAAAATGTTGCTTATAGTATTCAAGATTGAGATAGGTCTATAATGTTCTATTTTGTTTCTTGCTCCTGTCTTATGGATTGGTATAACTAGTGCTTCTTTCATTGAATTGGAAAAGCGCCAAATTCATTTACAGATTTGTCAAATATTATTCATAGGGGTACAGATTTGTCAAATATTATTCATAGGTTATTTGCACATTTTACATAAAATATGGCTGGTATTCTGTCAGTTTCTGCGCCTTTATTTATGTCTAGGCCTTTAATTATTTTAAGAACTAGTGCGTTATTTACATAAAGATTACAAATAGTATCATCCGTGTGAGATATTGGTTCATGAGTTTTATAATTAATATTATTATGCTTTTCAAAAATGCCTTCAAAAAACTCGCTAAATCCAGCACATATTTCTGTGGGATTGTTAAACTGGCGATCACCTAAGGAAAGGGAGCTTGGGTAAGCACTTCCAGTATTTCTTAAATATTTTTAATACTGCCAAAAAAGCTTTGGATCCTTTTTGATACCATTTTGTATTTTTGATTTAAATTTCTTGTAGCATTTATTTTGTAATTTCTTTTGTCTTCGTCGTAATAGGAAAAATTCGTCGTAGTCTCTAGGATTCTTAAATGATTTTCAACGAGCGTGAGCTTTGTGTTTTTCTTGAATAATATGACTCAATGATTTGTTATACCAAATAGGATAGTAACAAGAAATCTTTTCTGTGACAACCGGTACATGTTCATCCAATATTTTGTTGATTGTTTCATTATATTTGCTAACTATTACATCTATTGAGTTACCTTTCAATATATTTTGCCAATTCAATTTGTTGAGAACTTCATTTATAATATTGTAGTCAGCTTTCTTAAATTTCATTTTACTTAAGGGTGGTACCGAAAGTTCTTTTAGAAGAAAGTCAGAAGCATCTATTTTTAAGTAGGGATGATATTTGTCCTCAGTGACTAAAATGTTATTACATTTTTGAACATTTAAATAGATGTTGCTAAATATTAAGTCGAGAGTGTTATTTATTACTCACATTTGGTATTTGATTAAATTGTGCCAGGTTAAAGGAGCTACATGTTTCGATGTTATTCATTAATTTTTAATTGCGAACTGCATCCATTGATGCAGTTCGCAATAATGTGGATCCGCGATTAAGATACAATGGTCCTTCACTGTTCCAATCAATGTTAGGGAGGTTAGAGTCACCTGTAATTATGAAGCACTCTCCAGATTTTGACGTTAAAATTGATGCCAAAAAAGTATTTACTGTTTCCAACCTTTTCACTTGATAATCATCTGGTGGTAGATAAAATACACCTATATTAAGATTTTAGATATGTCCAATTATATCTTTAGGGATGGTAATCCAGACGGATTCAACTCCAGGGCACCACCAATCCTCTCTCTCATATGCACGTAGTATGGATTTAGAACATATCATTACCCCGTCACCATCATGTTTGTTCGACGTTATTTTATTCCTATCTGCGCGGAAAACATTGTATCTACTGTCACACAATTCTCGTACATAGAACCTATCTTTAAGCCAAGTCTCAGTTACAAGTATCACATCGTAGTCATTCTGAAGAACATTTAAGTGAAACTGTTCAGTTTTCGTTCGCAATCCACGAACGTTTTGATATAATAACTGTAAAGGATTTTTCATTACGAAAGATAATATATATCGGCGCAACAACGAATTGTACGAGTAATGAAATCGGCGAGTCATCGTGCGGGTGTTTCAAACTTTGTAAACAAGTGATTAGTGATATTTGCCCTACTCCTTCGACTATGCTGTGTTTAAAAGCGAGGCACAAGGAAGGGAAACGGTCGATTCGTTTGTTACTGTTCATACGGATAACAACTGTGTAAAATTACTTTACTGAAAATAAAGTTTGAGTTTACTGTATTGGTTTATTTCTATTCTGGAATAGCAAAATATCAAGGAAGATAGATAATGACGTCAGCTATGCTGACGTCATAGTTTTTAAAAACACCGGACCGGCTTACTCCGACATCAGAAGTGGGATCTGAAACTCATTGGATCACTATGTTTGAAATACAGCTGAAGCATATAAAGTTGTTTGAGCTTGAATAAGCTCCTAGTACCTAGCACTCAAAGGCGGCGACTCATCACGACTTTTACAAATCTTACATGTGGGTATGACGGAAATAATTTGATAAATTGTTTTTTTTTTAGTGCATTGGCGTAATTAATGGGAAACTGAAGAATGATGAATATTTGGAAGCTTAAGCTACTCGTTTTATGAGGCCATTGATGACAAAGTAGAAGAAATTGCCGCGTCAAGTGATGGCGAGTAAATTGGCGAGTTATCTTGAGAAAACGATAAAGCTATCTTTGACGGTGACGTTCGCGAGACAATCAAACAAGAGGTATGTTTCCGTTTGTTTGTTGCGGCGAAAGCGGGCATGTTCCCTGGAGTGGTCGTCGTACTAACGGAGGCGTAGGCGGTGCGACTTCGGGCCATGTGGCCCCTAGAAGCGGAGGCAATGGTTTGCCTGGTGCATGTCGACAACTATTACATCGCGGGTATTCGCAGGTGATTGCTATTATCTGGTGAGTTGTAATATTTTTATTTTTATTTTGCTGCCGTATGCTCTCTTGTTACGACATACGTAATGTGTTAGAACAAATTATTTGCGACGTCAAGTTACCGGTTAACAGTTACAGATTTTATTTACCATAATTTCCAATATTTTTTTAAAATACAAGGTAATTAATGGGCAAGCAATTTTAAAACAAGGATTTAACGAATAAACAATTACCAAACAAGTAACAAACAATTGTTAAACGATTAACAAACAATTAATATTATTCATTCGTCATTATCTTCTGAACAAAAATTCATAGCTACCCACACTTACGAGCCCATTTTAAGTTATTACCTTAATTGTATTGACGCAAATATTCAAAACAAACAATTCTGCTAACTTTGCTTATGGAATATTCTTGCGCTTTTATTAATTGTTAATCATAGGCCAAAGATTTTTGTGAGGGTCAATATTCAATTACATTACCTTTTAGTATCTACAAGAGTGGTACCTCTGAGCCAGTTATGTGTTACCCTTGTGCTATTACCACGGGTCCTTGATGAATCCATAAGAGAACCCTGAGATACCGTTGGGATGCCTTGTGGAACCTTAACTAGACACGTACACACCATAATCTGGAGAGTAGTACCTCTGAGCTAACCACGTGTTACCCTAGTGCTAACCACGGGTCCTTGATGTATCCACAAGAGAACCCTGAGATTCCGATGGGACGCCTTGTGGAGCCGCGGTAGACACGTACTTACCACAGATCTACGAGAACCATAAATAACAACTAATAACCTAGTTATTACGAGTTACAGTTAGTAGTGCTCACAAAATCTTCCTATGTTTACAAGACAGTGCACGAGAGGTGTCATTGTCTACTGATTTAACACTATTTGAAAAAGTAATAACCTAGTCATTACGAGTTACAGTTTGTAGTGCTCACAAAATCTTCCGATATTTACAAGACAGTGCACGAGAGGTGTCATTGTCTACTGATTTAACAGTTTGAAAGGACTGCATTGCTTACAGATGCCTACTCAAAAGAAAACGTTTCATTTGCTTTCAGAGTACGAATTTTATAAAACCGGTAGGTGCAGAGCACGCACCGCCTTTCAGATGACCGTATCGGCGGAAGAACCCCAGCATATCGACCAATGACCCAAGGACTTTCACGGCTGGTGCAGAGCGCGCACCGCCGGTCAGAATGGCCGTATCGGCGCAACAACGAATTGTACGACTAATGAAATCGGCGAGTCATCGTGCAGGTGTTTCAAACTTTGTAAACAAGTGATTAGTGATATTTGCTCTACTCCTTCGACTATGCTGTGTTTAAAAGCGAGGCACAAGGAAGGGAAACGGTCGATTCGTTTGTTACTGTTCATACGGATAACAACTGTGTAAAATTACTTTACTTAAAATAAAGTTTGAGTTTACTGTATTGGTTTATTTCTATTCTGGAACACCAAAATATCAAGGAAGATGGATAATGTTTATAAACATTATCTATCTTCCTTGATAATGTTTATAAACATTATCTATCTTCCTTGATAATGTTTAAAAACTATGACGTCAGCAGTTTTTAAAAACACCGGACCGGCTTACTCCGGCATATATAAAACAATCTGAAATATATTAAATAACCATAATAATAATTAAAGTTAGCGTTAATGGTAATCATCAGTTTTAAGTTACAATGTAATAGTCCTACGATTTCTTAACCAATACATACAGATCTGCTTTGTTTTACAATGTCAATTGTTATGTTGTGGAAGAGTGTAATATAGGGAGATATGACGCAGTTGAGTATCGTGTATGAGAAGTTGGTGTAGGTGAGTGTAATTATGTGTAGTTTTAGTTTAAATTCCCACTTTGAATCGTTAACAAAAAAAAAATACTCTAATTTTATAATCCTGGAAATTAATGATGCAGATTAAGGTATAATAAAAAAGTCTCAACAATACATTACATCTCAGCACTATTTCATTTTTCTTAAGTCCTTTACTGAATTTATTGTTAATGCAGGGCGTTCTCCGTGTTTTCTTAGAAAAATATTGCAATTCCGAACCCAAATAAATCGATATGCTTTTTCTGCCGCAAGCGTTTTTGTTTTTTTAAACAGTTCTTTATTTATAGGTGTTAGGCGTTCATTAACGAAAAATTTTCGTGGATCACCGTTAATTCCAACATTTGTGGTGTTGATGCCTCTGCATTTTCTTAGGCCTGATAGTATAGAGTCCTTCAGAAAAGTTATGAGATTACTTTCCCATTAGAAGAGGAGTCAGACAGGGTGACCCTTTATCACCTAAACTCTTCTCAGCAACCTTAGAGCACGTGTTTCGGTAGCTTAATTGGGACGAATTTGGTATAAATATTAATGGAGTACGACTAAACCACTTACGTTTTGCTGACGATCTTATACTGATTAGTGAAGATCCAAAAACGCTACAATGTATGATAGAAGAACTGATTGGATTATCAACGAATATGGGAAAAACAAAGGTAATGACTAATCACATAAAGGTTCCTATTAAACCTATCAATGCTAGTGAGCTAGAATATGTGGAAGAATATACATACCTGGGCCAAATAGTATCTCCAACAGACCTCATTACAAAAGAAATAAATAACAGGATAAAAATAGGTTGGAGGAAATATTGGGCTCTAAAGGACGTTATGAAAAACACGAATATACCAATGAAAGGAAAAGAAAAAATATTTGATACACGTATCCTACCCAGCATGACCTACGATTGTCAAACTTGGAACTGCACCAACAAATATATCAAAGCAATTGAAACCTGTCAACATAGAATGGAAAGGAGTATACTCAACATAAAACTTAAAGACAGGACTAGATTAACAACAATAAGACAACTTACAAATGTAATAGATATAAAATACCAAATCAATTCACTAAAATGGAAATGGACTGGGCATATAATAAGAAGTAAGACAGAGAAATGGTCTAAAGAAGTGACAGAATGGTGTTCGAGATATAAAAAGAGAACTAAAGGTAGACAACACCGAAGATGGGAAGATGATATTAAAAAGGTGGCAGGAGGGACTTGAATGAGAAAAGCAGGAGATAGATCTTTGTGGAGAGCACTTGGGGAGGCCTATGCTGTAAAGCACAATAATCCAGAAAGCGGTGTCTAAAACGTAATATCTACTTATTATATATACTTATACTTGTTAGAATTAAGATAAAATGTAACTATATACTTAAGGATTGTTAATAAAGGCTATTATTATTATTATTATTATTATGTGATTATTTTAGCTGATTAATTTCAGAAAAAAATCGTTTTTAATTTCTGTCATTTAATTTTTAATTTCTTTTTTGAGTTACTGCGATGTTATTATTGCAAATTGAACATAGAAAGACCATGTTGATAGCTATGTTCTTCGAAACTAAGAAAATTATAAACATCAGTAAAAATCGGTTTGGCCGGAGATCGATCTTGGTTCACCAATTACTTGGATGTTTAAGATCGCGTCGTATGCCACGACGCCAGCAAGCTTATGACGATACGGGTCGAATTAGTTGTACAGTATCTTGACGATTCAGTCAATTATAAAATATATGTAGGTAGTAAACAAAATGTCATTGCACTAGATTATCTTAAATTCACTTTAATATTCACTTATTTTGCTTATTTAACGTTTACTGTATTATTTGTAACAGTTATTTTATTTACAAATTATGCGTTTAGAACTCTTTTAACATTTACCACTATTTTACCAAACAAATATCACTATTCCAAGAGGTTTTGAATTTTAGACACAAAAGGCTGTTTAAACGTTTTGATTTACTATTGTTACATATGATATATTTTTTAAATGTTGTTGTTTTGAATGTTGAGAAGAATATTTATTAGCTATTTAGGTATTCTTATTTTCTTTATAGTGATTTTCTTCATGATGATTCATTAATGAATGATTCAATAATGTTGATTTTCAAATAACTATATTCTTGAATAAAGAATCTGTTAAAATACATTTTTTCTTTCCATTATCTTAAAAATATCACCCCTACATTCCTTTTCTTAGTTGGTGGACGCAAAATGGTTTATGGGTGGACGCAATTTAGATTTTTTGGACGCAAAGTGGGTAAAACGCGTATTTTTGAAGTTTGTCTATTTATAAAAAAAACACTAGTAGTTTTGAACAAAACTGAAAGCGAACCCTATAGTAGACTATATAATGAACACATTACATAAAATTTTCAATAAAAACTAGTGCTGAAACTTTTTTTCATCTTCAAACTTGCCAACTGCACTAAATGGACGCGAACTGGCGAAATAACCCTAGCCGATATGCTTTAGACGTAACATACTGAATATGTTGAGAGAACGTCAGTTTACAGTCTATATAACACCAAGATCTTTAATTTCAGTAACTCGATTAAGTGAAATATTTTCCAATAAATAATCAAAGCATATTGGAACATTTTTCCCTGAAAAGAGATAATATTACATTTTTTTCATTCATTAACATCAGAAAAATATATAGTTGACAATGACAGTGTGAAAGTAAGCAATGAACTTATTCATTACAAATTTATAATAAAATTTCAACTTTCAGCACTCCTTTTCAATATAAACTTAAACTATGGCAAATCTCATATTTTGATCTTAGTCTTTTCTAATAGTATAGTAAGGTAAAGTTTGTTTGTTTGTGAGTTTATACTTTATAAGTTAATTTATTGGGGATAATCTTCAAAGTAATTTATATGAATCTAATAATTCCTTAACAAATATTAAGAAATGACTTTCACGGTGAATCTAGGTTATAGTATATTATTCCCTTGAAATAATACTAGAGCTTTTTGTGGAGAGCAATTTTGGAGTTGACCAAAAAAAAGCTCGAGCAAAGGAGTTTCTTGTGAGTCCTGTATTTTTCGCGGACGGAGTCGCGTGCAACATCTAGTTACAAAATTTAGTAGAAAACAAGTAGAATGTCCACATGATGGTAAATGGTTTTTCCATGCTGCAAATATGAAAATTTGCCACTGTATTTCTGTAATTGAGGATTTATTCGATATGCTGGAAATCTTGACATATAAAGTAAAGGCGGGGCTCATGTCTCTATGTTACTACAACAGTCAGTTTTTGTATCATAAGAACTAAATAGTCAATATACTCTTTTAGAAATTCTTAAAACTGGTTTCATTAACATTATGGGTAGCAGCTATTTCAGTTTCTTATTAATTGATTTAAGGTAATAATATTGCACTGAGAAGAATCTGTTAGTGAACTAGTCTTCCTAACTGATTGGTGGATACTTTTACTCAATGTTTTTGGGGTCAAGAAGTGCATTGTAGATTTGAAAATGAATTGGACTGATAACTGGTGAACACTTCTCAAATGTCTACTTCAAAAGAATCGACATGTTTTTAACAGTCAATTCTCACTTTATCATTAGCTTAATGTTGTCTAAAAGATTACTTTATAGGGCAACTGCCCAATCAGTATATCTAGATGGCACTGACATCTTCACAAGGATATTATAAAATATCTCAGGTAACACCTCAACAGTCCTATGACATGGCACCATCAAATTAAATCAACTTACAATGTAAGTTGTCCAGATAAAAGGTCAAAATTCCAAACTCACCATTGATAACAAATAATTTAAAAAGTGTTTGAAAGTTTGAAAAACAACTGTGGGGAACACAAGGAAGTCTCTTCAATATATGATCACAAAATATATTGTTATGGTTTTGTAACTGATTATAAACTTCATGAATAATAAATAAAGGAATAAAATGAAAGCATAATATATAAATATAAGTACTACAGTTAGGTTAGCTATTTTTAATATAAATATAAGTACTACAGTTAGGTTAGCTATTTTTAGAGTCATAGGCTATAAAAATAGACAACAAGGGAAAAACATAATACTATGATATTTAATAATATATCTCCAAAGGATAAAATAGATATTCTAAATGGAGGGCAATCAAACATTTTGATATTATAATTTACATGTTTGGAATTAAGATGCCACTGAAAGCTTTATGATTTAAGATTACCCATAAAACAAAATAAAAACATTGTTAAAAAAAAAATAAAAAATAGTGTTAAACATGGCTAAAAAACATCTACAAAATAAAAAGTATTATTATAATTTACACATGATTTTTAGAGATTGTAGTAAATCTCTGAATATATATTTTTTCGTATATCTGATTTATTTAAGAATGTTTGAGTGTTTAAAGATATTGCATTTATAAATTGTAAATATTGTAAAAGGCAAACTAAAAATCTGAAAATATTCAAATGGAGCATGAATTTGCATAAGTTATTAAGTTATTTTTTCTATTAGCTAAATTACTAATTACATTTTTACCTGCCAACAAACAGATTAAACCAATTACATGTTCAATACTTACTTCTTTTTAGCTCCAGAATGGTCATTGTTACTGCTACTATTGCTTGAGGAACTAGAGCTTGAAGATGATCTTGACGAGCTACCGGAACTGCTTGATGACGACCTGGACGACGATCTAGAAGAACTGCTTTCCGATGAGCTGAAAACATGATAAGGGCTCTTAAATCAAACTTAAATTATGTTTTATAAATATATTTGTATCGGATACGAAACAAATTATAAAATACAAGTACATTTCTATCATATTAATTTAATATATATATATTATATGTAGGTATATTTTTATAAACAATTACCGTTAAAAGCCGCCTCCTTTCAGCACTTAATATTTTTTAGTAAATATGTTAATATAAATTGTGAGCACCTTTCACTGCTGTTACTACTGCTGGATCCTGAATCATCTTTTTTCTTTTTGTCTTTTATTTTCTTTTTATCTTTTTGCGACGGCTCGGATGGGGATTTGTTTCGTGCCCTGCATATTTCAAAATTTCATTATAAAATAAATATACAAAAAACCTATACAAAAAATAAATATGTAATAAATAATATATAAAATCACGTAGGACGTACATATTTTTATTTTAAGTCAGATTGAAAAAAAATACTATTTCACCGGACCGCACTTAACAGTGTTAACACAGATAACAAAAATAATTTGCAACATTTTGCGGCGTCAGTTAAAATATTGTCAGTTGTCAGTCAGTTCATTAAAATCTACTAACAATTACTATTAATTTTGATCGGTCATCAGCGTTCAGCAGTTTTATGCTTATCATCAAATATACGCTAGTTATAAAAAGTATAGTTAAAAAAAAAAAGAAATTTCCTTCGACAGCTTTGGCGAGAGACCAGATCGCACGAATTCCGGAAGGGAGGCTCATCGTCTCTCGCCAATCCAGACTATGCGCTGCGGCTTTGCTCTGGCTATGTCTCTTTTGAAGGCCCATAAAGCATAGTTGTACTCCTTTTTCAATGTGCTGGTCTGTACATCCCGTGCTGTCACCGCATTTGCCCATGCTTGGATGCCGCCTTGCAGGATCAGAGAAACCAGGGATGGGATTCCCATTTGTCGCAGATAAATGGAAACCACAGAGGATGGAACAAAGAGTTCCATATCCTGCATAACCATATCCGCAACAGAGCCAGTAACGACGTTAGGACCATTCAGCGAGAAGCAAACCTGCATCTAAGGGTAGAAAGCAAAGAAAGTCCGCATCCCATCCCAATTTGCTGACCTATAATACTATACAGGGCGGTATCCTGTGATTCGCAGTCGCGGTGTGACAGTATATAGCTCTGTACTCCGGATCAGGCAGTGGTCCGAGGCACCCAGCGGGGCCACAACGGACACCTCATAGCCATCCTGATGAGAGGTCAGCAAAGTGGCTCTTCACATCTGGGACTCGCGTGGGCACCCCAACCCAGCCATTTGTCGTGCTGGGCCTTGAAATAGCCGAGTATCACGATATCTGCGGATGGGATCTACTACAGCACGAGATCTGTGGCTATTTGGACGTGGTCCACCAGAAGGTCAGTATTGGTATCACCACTATAGGCCCTTTAGGTATGCAAGGATGCGAGGGTAGTCGTTACCGCCTACGCGGAGCCACAAGATAGACAGGTTACTTTCAAGATTATCGTAGCGACGGGAACTGATATCATCTCTAACTTAAGCACACGCACCAGCCTTAAGAGTAAAAGCGTGCTCCAAACAGTACCCAGGATAGGCAAGGTACAATGTGTTCGCTGGAGATGATATCTGCATCTCGGTCAAAAAGAGCAAGGCTGGCTTTTCTGTCGAGGTGGTAGTGGACAGCCTGGATGTCTGAATATAAGGCCCTGATGTTGGAGAAGTCCATGATGAAAGTGTCCGTTGCTGCTCTTGCCTTTGAGCGCGGTTGTACCCCCCCAAAATACGACGTCCAAGCCCAGAAACATAATGATCAGAGCTTGGACGCCCAGAGGGGGATTCTCCAACGGTAGCGCAGTTAGTTGGTTGGTTTCTTTGCAATTTGCGCTATCATGGGGAAGGGGGAGGAGATTGGGCTACCGGAAACCTCTCTCACTCAGCGAAAAAGCAAATCGTCGTTTCAAAGTGACCCAGACTTTATTATTATTATTACTAACCTATACTTGGGTCGCAAGTCCCAGGAGCTGTTTGCACTCCTCCCCCTGCAACGCGATGGGCCCGGCACCCGCACGGTGAATCCATGGAATGCTAAGAAGCTTCGTCTCTATTATATAATACGTATTCATCATACGGTAGAGTCTTTCGATTCCACAAGCTTTGTAACAAAAATCCTTGTCCTCTCAATTTTAAACATTACATTTTAACAACTTTATGTATCTCTCACATTTAAGCAACGTTAATAATATTTTGGTTTGTGTACCATCGAGGTGCAGAGGTAGGTAGGAGGTGCCACCGCTAGTATTTTTCTTAGTTGGTAGTGTCTAGCTGTAGTTAGTTGACTAATCTCTCACATCCCAGATCAACTGTTGTTGGTAATTCATAATTCTAATCAAAATCCATTTACATAATTAACAAATAAGAAGTTAATTATTGTTTTACAAATATTAAAAAGCACATAGAAAATAACCAGTGCATCCAAAATATAATAATAATAAATAAATTAGCCTTTATTGCTGTTTAAACTTACAAAACATTTTTCTTATATTTAACTTTATATATCGACGTTCGGTACAAAAACAGCTTGTCTTTCAACATAGGCCTCCTCTAAAGATATCCATTTTTCCCTATCTTTTGCTATCCGGATCCATTCTAAACCAGCCACCTTTTTTATATTGTCCTCCCATCTTTTAGTTTGTCGTCCTTTGTTTCTTTTACCATCTCTTGGGTACCATTCCGTTACAGTTTTCGTCCATTTCTCTTGCTTTTCTCTTAACATGTGTCCTGTCCATTGCCATTTCAGTGTTCGGTATAATGAATTTGCCTGTTTGAATTGTGTTTTGTTTTTAATTTCTATTAGTCAAACTTTATCTTTTCTCTTGACTCCAATGACACTCCTCTCTATACTGTTTTGGCAGCTGTCCTAAGTATATATATTCATCTACGTATTCAATTTTCTGCATGTTTACTATGATCTTTTGTGTCTTTGAGGAATTAGTCATAATTTTTGTTTTCGCGATATTCATTGTTACTCTCTGACTCTGTTACACTCTCTCTCTGACTCATTGTTACACTCTGGTCTGATAACTGTTGTAGTATTTCAAGACATTCAGAGAACAGTATTAGATCGTCTGCAAAACGTACATGACTATGATTTTCGCCGTTTATATTGAGCCCTTGATCTCTCCATTCTAGATTTCTGATTATCCTCTCCAGTGCTGCCGAAAATAATTTAGGTGAGATAGGGTCGCCTTGACGAATGCCTCGCTCAATTGAGAATTCCTCGCCAGATTTTTCCAGTCTGACTTGTGCTGTGCTTTTAGAGTATATATTCTTTAAGATTCTTATATACTTGTCCTGTATGTTTTGCTCTCGCAGAACTTCCCAGATGTATCCGTGTTTCAGGAAGTCAAAAGCCTTATTATAGTCTACGAATCCTAGGAAGTAAATTTTATTATATTCATTGTATTTTTGTACAACTTGTCTTAGAACGTGGATGTGATCAATGGTTGAAAATTTACTTCGGAAACCCGCTTGTTCTCTTGGCTGGTTTTCATAGATTATTCTAGTAATTCTGGACAGAATAATTTTTGAAAAGATTTTATAAATGTTCGACATTAAACTTGATTGAATTTATTGGGCGATAGTTTTCTATTTCCTCTTTATCTCCTTTCTTGTGTAACAGAATGATCGTTGATTTTGTCCATTCTTGTGGAATTATTTCGGTTTCTATAATTTCATTAAATGAGTCTGTTAATATTGGAGCACTAACCGTTATAGTGGATTTGAGCAATTCGTTGGTTATTTGATCGGATCCAGGTGTTTTGTCTACTTTTTGTGTATTTATAGCTTTAGCAGTTTCTTCTTTTAATATTTTTGGTATAGGTTCAGAATTTAATGGATATTGTTCCTCTATAGCTATTTTATTTGTTGGAGCCTTGCTTTTAATAATATCTCTATATCTCTCTATAATAGTCTGTAGTCACCTTGATTAGCTCAGGTCATTTCCTTGTATGTTTTTTATTCTTAGTTTTTACTGTTAGCATCCATTATTTTTTTGTCATTTAATTCTTTAATAGCCTTCTTTACTCCACCAGTCCTTTTTATATGTTTTACTAATGTTGCCTCTCTTTTGATTTTCCTATCTTTCCTAATGCTTTCATTTATCTTTTTACTGACTTCCGCTATCTTGTATCTTTCTTTTCGGTCTCTTTTCTTTGATCGTAACAGTTTTCTCCTTTCTTCTAGTAGCTGTTGAGTTTCTGTAGATATATATTTTTTATTTGTATTTTTGTTTCTAGTTTTCGTTTTAAGTACGTTTAAAATCTTTCCATATTTTTCTTCAACAGGTGTGGATTTTCCTCTGAATATTCCTGCCAACGCTGTTAAGTTAGTTCTAAGCATGTCACTATTCCCAGTACACATCAGGGCCATGGCCAGAAGCCATGGTGCAGCGTTTGAATGACAAGCTAGAGGCAAGTCTTCATATGGGGCAATGCCAACCTTGTTAAATTTAATGCCGCCAAAACGCAGACGTGTTTATTCACCACCAAAAGCAGCTTTCAGCTTTCACCTTGGCTCCTACTTTCCGGAATGTATCTTTGGAATACAGTGACCGACTTCAGTTGCTAGGGATAGAGATTTCCTCGAACCTCAACTTTGGTCGGTTCATTGAGTCTAGAGCAAGAGCAGCCGCCAGCAAGCTTGGCGTTCTTGCGAGGGTCCGACAGTACTTCACACCGGGACAATTGCTAGTACTATATAAAGCACAAATCCGGTCGTGTGTAGAGTACTGCGGCCATATAGTACCTCACTAATCTGAGAATTCCAGGGTAAAGTTTGATCAAATATGATTCCCAGGTTTTTAACTTTATTACTGTACGGGATTACTACGCCTTCTAAACTAATGGGAGGTAGTTGCAGATCGGAAATGCGAGCAATTAACCTAGAGCTACAAATGATAATGACCTGCGTCTTCGATGGATTTATCTTAAGGCCAAAACATTTACTCCAATTAGAGATACGCGGCAGATCTTGATTCACTGGAAAAATAGTATTTCCAAGGTCATCAAGATTTGACTGACGGTAAATCTGAAGATCGTCTGCATACAGGTGGTAGAAAGAATTTATTTGAGAGCAAATAGTGTTTATGAACACTGAAAATAATAGAGGAGACAACACGCCACATAGCGGGACATCAGCATTGACTTCGCTCCAGTCAGAGTACAGGTCATTTAACAGCACACGTTGCCGACGCCCGCGCAAGTAACAATGAAACCAGTCAGTTGCCGATGGAGATATGTTAAGACTACGCAATACAGTTAGTAAGATATCAAAGTTTACAGTATTGCAGGCATTACTGAAGTCAAGTAATGTAAATACCGGAACCTGACGGTTGTCCATACCTGACCTGATATCCTCGGTAATTTTTACCAAGGCCGTAGTCGTACTATGACCGGGACGGAAGCCGGATTGGAATTTACTTAGGAGATTATTTTTGTATAAGAAAGCGCTTAATTGAAAATGTACGAGTCGCTCAAGAATTTTTGACAGAAAAGGGAGGATAGATATAGGTCGGAAATCTGAAGGACTGGAAGCGTTACCTTCTTTCGGAATAGGAAGAATATAGGCATCTTTCCAACAGGAGGGGGATTCACACATTGCAATGGAGTTGTTAAATAAGGCCGCAATGGTAGAGACTATAATGTCAAGGATAGGGATGATCATTTAACGACTAATAGCATCAGTACCAACTGCATCAGAATTCATAGACAGAACGGTATTCTTAACATCACATTCGGAAAAATGACTTAAATAATAAAGTTGGAGAATTCGGAGTTGGAAGAGATGAAAGTTGGCTTATAGTACAAGTCTTAGTAGCATCATCCAGAGGTGCAGACGTAGAGAAATTATAGTTAATATTGTTTAAATCAGTATGGGAAATATTTTCAGTATTTTGCTTACTTCGACCAACTCCTAGAGATTTCAGAAAGTTCCAGACTTTTATTCAGTCCTTCTCTTCAATAACATATCTGTAAATATGGCGTCGTTGATTATCTCCACAAAGACTGTTGCAGGGATTACGAATTTTGACATATTTGACCTTATTCAAGTCATTGGGTTCATTTTTATTTTTGGCTTTGGCTGTAACTTTTTTTTGTTGTAGCTTTTTTATATCATCAATTAGCCAGGGAGCAGGAAGATGTCTCATACGAACGGGTCGGATAGGAGCAGGCGCGTCATAGAGGTTACTTAAAAGAGAAATAAGACACGAGACTATCGCCCAATGAAGGGATACTTTGAAAACTGTCGGTAGAGTTCAACACATCCGAGGAAGAAGAAATAGAGAGAAAACATTCGTCGTTTAGGTTAACGTCACTTAACATATAATAAAAATATAATAAACTACAATAATGTAAAAGAAAAATAAAAAATAAACTGGATATACAATAAAATAAACTAGATTAAGTATATCTAGAAAAATATTATAAAACAAAAATTAAAAACATACCCACCAGGGAAGAAAAAAATAATAATTAGCACTAATTTATATTTTTTTCGATTGTCACCTTCATTTAAACTATCTATAAAAAAATATATATATTATACTATTTAATACTAAACTAATAGAAAAAAAATTACAAAAAAAAAAAGGTACTAAAATTAAATACAGTCTAAACAGATTGGGCCGATTCCTGGAATCCAAGTCATTAAAGTTTAAAAACTGTATTACGTTGACAGGATTGGCAACAGCTATTTCGACAGCAACTCAAATATATCATAAAATCATTAATTAAACCCAAGCTATAACTAGCAAAACTACTGCATAATATTATTTTATCTAAATCTAAACAGTGTAAATATATATATAATAATATTATTACGAAAAAATAAGGAAATCAATGAACGTGACAAATAAAAACTGAAAATCACTTTCAATCACAGGGAAAACACTATTTTTTAACGAATCTTTTTGATCTCTGGAGAGATTTACCGTCCGATCTTGCTGGCAACGGTGGCCTTCGTCAGTGGCTTTGGAGACACACTAGCTAAAGCGTTGAGTTCAGACAAACTCAACTTTATGCCTTGTGCCATCTGGCAACAGAATGTGTATTAAGCCGCCCCTGGACCAGCATTTATTAACTCCATAGCGCTGCCTAGCTTCTATGAATGTAGTGTGTCTAGTTTCAGTCAGGAACTCGGACTGAGTATAGCCAGACCCCCTTAAGTTTAGTTTTGGCGAACCAAACCTTGTCTCTCACACTGACATCTAAAAATTTAACCAAGATAAGTCTTGGTTCGTCTTAAGAAGATCGCCCCAAACGTTGAGAAGACTTAATGCTTGCAGTAGAGAAATTGGGCAAACCTAGGTGAGCAGCAAAAGGGATAGTAACCTGGGCTGTAGTTTCCTCAGATTTGTCTTTGGGAACTCCATGCAGAAGGATGATCTTGCGCCGTCTTCTTATCTCTTGACTATCCATCTCCTTGCCAACTTCCTGTTGGAATATTTACATAAAATATTACTGTTAATGAAAACAAAATTAATATAAATATAAACCCCACTTATAATGCAGTTTTATCACAAATTGGTATAAATCTTGGGACTATAATGTACATTTATTCAACAATTGGGTGGATGTTATAGTGATATAAATACCAATATGTTAGCAATTTATAACAATAGAAATCCTCCTACACTTATACTTAACAATTATCACACAAAATAGGTAACGATCGTCAAACAAATAAATCGCGCCATTCCGCTTTTTCATATATCCCTCAGGTCACAAGTGGAAACCCCAAACCCTGTCTGGTGTTGCCCACATTTTTTTGATGTTGCCAACACGGTCGTCCTGGACCGTGGCAGCCCCTGTCACAGCACAAGTCCTGATGAAACTCTGAAATAAACTGCTGTTTAATACCACTTCTATTCATTAGCTCACTATTTTTACCCAACAACTTTGTTTCTCTTCTTTATTTAGAAACTGCACTGTTGGAAAGACAGCCGAGGGCGATGGCCTAGCAAGCCAAGCCCGGGAACTCCGTCAAGCTAAAAGTCCTATAAAGAAAAATACCCCTGGGACAGTCCGAGAGGTGGGGTGGAGGAACTGTCCACCGGTTGATAAAAACGGCGAAACGGAAATGAAATACCCTACGTGCGGGAAAACATACAAAAGACGAGCCTGGTTTCTTAAACATCTTAAATCATACAATGGTGCTGAAGCGCGGCAACAGTCGGTAATATCTTCAGCTTTCACTGCGGTTACCCTCATATATCTCAAGGTGAACTATTGAACAACAATAACCAGGAGTCCATTACCATCAGGAAGCGTCTTAGCATTCCCAATATCAAACATACGACCTGGAAAGCACACGATCTTTATATAGTGGCCCTGTTAGGGGACCGAACTTGAATCAGGATTTGACACGCAAGTAGAAACTTTCCAAAACACCATATACGACTACTTTAATGAGCACTATCCACCTCCAAACCGTTATGCCCACAAAAATAAAGAAAATACTTTTAAATTGAAAATGAGGAGGAAAAAAAGAGAGTTAATACGGAAACTACGTAGGGCCAAAACCATGGGCGATAATCAACTTAGTCACCAACTGTCTAGGGCATTAAGGTCAATTCTTAAACTAATTCAAGGTATATCAAAACAAATAACAAAAAATCTTGACAATTTTGACCGGGCAAAACACGAAGTAGATTTCGATAAAAATCCTTTCGAGTACTCAAAAAACATTTTCAAAGAAGAAAAAGGTAAGCTTCTCTTGACCAACGAGCAAATGTACGATCACTACAAAAACAAATATCAAGTACCAAAAACTCATAGACTATATAAGGATCCTAACAAACAAAGACCTATAGAGTCCTTCTATTGATTTTCAATCCAACCCACCAACTTTGGAGGAAATTAATAAAATAATAAAAAAGAAGCCAACTAAATCAGCACCAGGTCCTCATGGTATGCCTTAGATAGTATATAAAAAATGTCCGTCGGTTCGTAATAAACTTTTAAAACATATTTTTTTCGGGTAGCTGATAAAAACTAAACAAGTTTGCTTTTTTAAGGTTTAATTAAAATAAATAATACCAAACGAATTAAATAGTTCTAAAGTATATTATTAGTGTTAATTTTGCTCTGTTAAAGTGATTTCAGTTTTTTCATGCTCTAATATATTGTATTAATAACCTACCGGCAACACACATACATAAAGTTTCTATTGTCCCAAATTAAGTGTCTTAACTGTTTCACCTCACTTCACTATGTCTAAAACTATGGAAATCATAGAATCACAGAGGTCCTTAGAGTCCACTATTATACAGAAGATGGAAGATTTTGAAGCTCGCCTCACTAACATCAGTCCCCAAACATCTAACTTGGAAAATTTATCCAAAGATTTTGTGGCTTTCCGCACATTTGTCCATTCTATGCTTCATCTGCTGCGGCAACAAATTACTGAGGTGAGCCTTGAGGTGGATTCTATAGAGATGCAACATAGAAGAAAATTCCTTCTACTAGGTGGGGTGACTGAAAAGGATAATGAAGATGTTTCGAAAATAATCTCTGATGTGCTCAGTAAATACGTGGAATTAAGCATCACCTCTGCTGACATTGCATTGACTCATAGGCTTGGTAGGCTAGGGAATGGATGTCCACATCCTATTTTATTTCGTCCCTGTGATCCACAGATGAAAATGATCATCTGGAGTAAAAAAACCTCACTTAAAGGATCATCGCACGTCTTATCTGAGTTTCTCACGAAATATCGTCAGTCACTATTTGTGGAGGCATGGAGACATTTTTCAATGAGAAACGTCTGGACCAGTGAAGGAGTCATTCTCGTAAGATTAGCAGAAGGGAACTTGTAGAAGATTAGAAGCAATGATGACCTTAACATCATCACATCACTTCACTGCAGTTCCTGTAATTATCCCTCTCCTGAGCCGTCAAGACAGGTTACATTAAAAGCTGCAGCCACTTCGGTTCAAACTCTGCCCCCCAGCCAGGGAAAACTAGTGCAAGACCCAAGACCCAAGCGCACCATCAAAAACAAATGATGAATGAAGTTTGAATATTGCAAAGGGTTTCCTTCCTTTCATTTTTTTTTATGTTTTTTTATATTCTCTTGCTTTATTTGTTTTGAAATGTTTAGTGAAAAGATTTCGCCTTCTTTAATTCTCTATATACATTTGGTCTTTACCACTCCGTGCTTTTGGTTTTTTTCACACACTTCATTATTATTATTTTATGTGTATTGTTATTAACGTCATCCCTTCTATGCTTCATTAGCTCTGTTGTGACTTTACTTTCAGTATGCTTGCGTCACTTTCTCATCTTGATTTTTACTGTCTCAACAATAATTATTAATTGCTATCTATTCAATACACACTTTTTTAAGCGTGGCTTTTATTTACAATTATTATTTAGATTGAAGTTGTTGTTAATAATGATAGTTCGGCCTGACATAACAAACAATTGACAATCAGACAGCCAATGTCAGATTTTCATAGACAGCACAGGTTTTCATTGACAGACAGCACAGTAATTAAAATCATAATCTTACTGGTTTTTCTTTTTTTTTTTTTTTTTTTTTAGCTTTAAATAACCTTGTTAGCACTCGTAGGGTTTTTTTTTTATTTTAATACTTTTTTTTCAAATTTGTGTTACTGAATTTACATATATCATCTTTATTCAATAATTTCAACCCTATTTGCAGTTATAAACTATACATTTTCATCATTTTTTTTTCTTTTGTCTCATTTTAAATTGACAGCCCGGAGAGTCGGGATGACGCTGGAAAGACAGTTGACTCTGGAAAGACACATGACAGCTGGAAAGACAGCTGACTGTTGGAAAGACAGCCGAGGGCGATGGCCTAGCAAGCCAAGCCCGGGAACTCCGTCAAGCTAAAAGTCCGATAAAGAAAAATACCCCTGGGACAGTCCGAGAGGGGGGGCGGAAGAACTGTCCACCGGTTGATAAAAACGGCGAAAACGGCGCGAAAACGGAAATGAAATGCCCTACGTGCGGGAAAACATACAAAAGACGAGCCTGGTTTCTTAAACACCTTAAATCACACAATGGTGCTGAAGTGCGGCAACAGTCGGTAATATCTTCAGCTTTCACTGCGGATAGAGTTTACCCTCATATATCTCAAGGTGAGCCATTGAACAACAATAACCAGGAGTCCATTACCATCAGGACGCGTCTTAGCATTCCCAATATCAAACATACGACCTGGAAAGCACACGATCGTAATATAGCGGCCCTGTTAGAGCACCCGAGCTCGAATCAGGATTTCGACACGCAGGTAGAGACTTTCCAAAACACCATATACGACTACTTTAATGAGCACTATCCACCTCCAAACCGTTATGCTCACAAAAATAAAGAAAATACTTTTAAATTGAAAATGAGGAGGAAAAAAAGAGAGTTAATACGGAATCTACGTAGGGCCAAAGCCATGGGCGATAATCAACTTAGTCACCAACTGTCTAGGGCATTAAGGTCAATTCTTAAAGTAATTCAAGGTATATCAAAACAAATAACAAAAAATCTTGACAATTTTGACCGGGCAAAACACGAAGTAGATTTCGATAAAAATCCTTTCGAGTACTCAAAAAACATTTTCAAAGAAGAAAAAGGTAAGCTTCTCTTGACCAACGAGCAAATTTACGAACACTACAAAAGCACATATCAAGTACCAAAAACTCATAGACTATATAAGGATCCCAACAAACAAAGACCTGAGAGTCCTTCTATTGATTTTCAATCAAACCCACCAACTTTGGAGGAAATTAATAGAATAATAAAAAAGAAGCCAACTAAATCAGCACCAGGTCCTGATGGTATTCCTTACATAGTATATAAAAAATGTCCGTCGGTTCGTTATAAACTTTTAAATATATTCGGTAAAATCTGGTCAAGGAAGCAAATACCGGTAACATTCGGAAAAGCCATTTTTGTCCTCATTCCAAAAAAAGACAGTGTCACGAATCCGAAAGACACTAGACCGATAGCTTTAACAAACACAATTTCTAAGATCTTTTTCTCTTCTTTACAAAATAAAATGACGCAATTCATGATTAAAAATAAGTATTTCAGGCCGAATCACCAGAAAGGGTTCTTGCCCGGTATTTCTGGATGCCTGGAACACAACACACTAATTTCGGAAAGCCTTAAAGATGCCAGATCGAGCGAAAGACAAGTTACGGTGTGTTGGATAGACTTGGAGAACGCCTTCGGGTCGGTCCGACATGAACTGATGATGTTCGCGTTGAGATGGTATAACTTTCCTACTTTAGTTATAGACATAATTGCATCATACTATTCAAAATTATTTTTTTCAATAACTTCTAGCGGAAACCATTCCCGACCGCTAAGCTATAATATAGGTCTGTTTCAAGGATGTTGCATTTCTCCAATAATATTTAATATAGTAATTAACATTTTAATAGATAAATTAATAAGTCATGAGAAAAAGTGGGGTTATCGGTTTAAATTTAATAATAAATACACGGAATCCATACTAGCATTTGCAGACGATCTCGCTATACTGACACGTAACCCTAAACAATGTCAGGTACTTTTAAATGAAGTAGAGGATTTCTGTACGTGGACTGAAGGACTGAGGACAAAACCCAGTAAATGCCACTGTCTGTGTCTGGGTAGACGAGACACCAAATATACCTCTTATAATCCGGGTCTTTCAATAGGCGGTCAAAGTGTTGCTACAATTACTGAAGCAGCCCCATTCAAATTTTTAGGCAAAAAAATAGATTACAAAGGTCGCACTCCATCTCTAGATATTATAGCCGATAGCTTTTTAAATGATCTTAAGAAGGTAAACGATCAACCAATCAGTAATATCAAAAAAGCGTGGATATATGACAACTATCTAACGTCACGTCTAAATTGGCCTTTTCTAGTTTACGATCTTAATAAAACCCTTTTGTCTAAGTTAGATGCAAACGTCATAAAGATATTGAAGTCGTGGTTTGGGCTCGCGCATTCAGCGGACTCTTCAACTTTATTCAGAGACCGAAACAATTTTGGGATGAAATTAAAGAAACCATCGGAGCTCTATAAACACCTAAGAGCTACCAAAAGACATATCATCGAAAAATCTCATGATGATATTGTAACATCTCTTCCAAAAGATAAAAAAAAGAGCTTGAGTCACGACTTTAATTCCATAAACAATTCATGATAGGTGCTCAAACAAATAAAGCAGGGTTAGGATCTAGCGGGAAAGTTCGAGATATAGACTTAACAAAATCCTTTATTCGGCAAGATGAAAACGATAAGTATCGAGTGCATGCGATGAATCTAGAAATTCAAAATGAGTGGGTGACCATAGGCGACTTTTGTATTCCATTAGCATTGAGGTGGCGCACATTACTTCATGAGTGGTCTCCAGCCTTATTAAAATTCTATCTAAATGCATTCCAAATGACTCTCCCAGATCAAAGTAATTTAGTAAGATGGGGTAAAGCTACCGAAAAGTCTTGCAATATCTGTGGGGAGGCGGTAGGAACGGCTAAACACTTGTTGGTAGGGTGTAGGGTGCTATTGGAAAAAGGTCAGTACTCGCGGCGCCATGATAAAGTATTGGAAATCATACGTGAAGCGGTTAGTCTTTCAGTAGCTAGAGCGCAAAAGGGTATAACAACCACCAAAAGATTCATAGAGTTCATTAAAGAAGGCTCGTCTAAAAAAACAAAACAAAAGCCTCACTCTATCTTGGAGGCGGCTCGCGATTGGACTATAATGATGGATACGTATGAGAAGCAGTATAGAATTCCTGAGGATATTGTTGTCTCGTCATCCAGACCGGACATATTCCTGTACTCTAGGCAGTTAAAGCGCGTGATACTTGTGGAGCTTACTGTTCCGTGGGAGACTAACATCCCCAAAGATCATACAATTAAAGTAAACAAGTATTAAACATTTATATATTATACAATTAAAGTAAACAAGTATTACGACAAGTATTAACAAACTGACCAGGAATAGGTATATAGTTAATTTGTACGCGGTAGAAGTGGGAGCGAGAGGTATAACAGCGAAATCTCTCTATAACCTACTTAAAGATCTCGGCCTCTCTAGAACTATCATCAGTACATTTCTAGAACGTACTTCAAAGGCGGCATTGGTAGGTTCATTCCAAATTTGGTTAGGTAGGGAGAGGAGCGCAACCAGTTGACGGTGAGCGTGAATGCGCATTATAAAGGGGCCCCTTAAACCTACACTTGGGTCGCAATTCCCAGGGGCTGTTAGCACTCCTCTCCCTGCAACGCGATGGGCCCGGCACCCGCACGGTGAATCCATGGACTGCTAAGAAGCTTCGTCTCTGTCTCTTGTGTGTCATCAGCACTTTTCGTTTTTTTTTATTTTTTGTACATTTTTTATATTGTTTGTTTGTTTTGTAATAATACAAGTAACACAATAACATCTTTTTTTCTTTTTTTTAAGCATTAGCGTGTGCTATCGTTCGGTAGATTTAATGGAGTAGATGAAATAAATTAACTTTTAAAGTTAATTATTAGGTTAAGTAGATTTAGTACTTTTAATTGTTATTACTATTATTTTTTATTATTATTATTATTATTGTTATTTTATAGCTTTACTTAAGGTTATACATCTGTAATTCATTCTTATGTCTGAAAATTATGACTTATTTGAATCAGCTTGCGACTCTGATTCTTCTCTCCCGTATTTTGATTCTCACACTAATATTCTCACTACAAATGAATATATCTTGCAACATTTCGCTCAGTACCCTAAGCATTTTAATGTGTGTCACATCAACGCGCAAAGTATACCGCAACATTTTCCCGATATTCTTGAAACTTTTTCCTCATCCACTCTTCACGCTATTCTCGTATCGGAAAGTTATCTCCTAAAAGTATCTCCTATAGTTTTTAATAATATTATAATACCATTTCATTCTCGTGTTAAAGATTTGGGACTGCATATTGACTCTACTTTATCCTGGGTATCCCAAGTGGATGAAGTTTGCAAAAAAGTGAATTCCGGGTTAAGAACTCTATACCGTCATAAAAACTTTCTCCCCACAAAGACTAAAATACTTTTGGTGCAGTCTTTAATATTACCGATAATTGACTATGCGGATGTGTGCTACTCTGACATCAATGTTTCTCTTCTAAATAAGCTTGATCGTCTCCTCAATAACTGTATACGTTTTATTTTCGGCCTCCGTAAATACGATCACATCTCCTACTATCGCTCCAAACTCAAATGGCTATTTATTAAACATCACAGAAATTTAAGGATTTTATGTACTCTTTTCTCCTTTCTGTTTGATCCTTGTTCTCCTAATTATTTAAAATCTCGTTTTCATTTTCTTGATGGTACTCATAGACATCAGCTTCGATCATCTAAAAATTTAACCCTTAGATTGCCTTCTTGTCGCACCGACTTTCAATATTACTCATTTACCACACAGGCAATAAAACTCTGGAATGACTTACCTACTGACATAAGAAAAGCTCCTAATAGAAATATCTTTAAAAGTTTAGTTAAAAAACATTTTCTATCCTTGTTCATTATACCTTAAATCTTGCCTCGGCCTGTTTTATTTATTGTTGTTGTTATAAAATGACCAATGGCATCGTATCGTAACGATTCCACTGGGTTAGCTGATGGCACACCTTTTCTGGCTTTGTCATTTTTATCAGCACGACCAAATTTTTTCAGGCCTTCGTATATTTCGTACCTAAAATCTTTTAGAGGTATATATTGCTTGCTTGATTGAGCTTGATCCCGCCTATATAAAAGCCAGGCATTATTTATGCATATGTCAAGTATTTGAACAAAAATACCTATGTACCAACGCCTACTTTTAAATGGTGTTTTATAGAGAGATATAAGCATGTCGGCTAAGTCGACTCCCCCCATATGTTTATTATACTCCTTGACTATTTGGGGACAGTCGACATCGATTTTGCTTTTTGTCTCCTTACAGTATCTTTTCATTTTTTCGACAGGTTCTACGCCTACATATGAACTAATTAGGGTAACAGGTTTGTTATCGTTCCATCTCACTACCGATAATCTATTTTTGTTGCACACTACTTGTGAATAACTTCCTCTAGGCTTCTTTTTCATCTCTTTCTCTGAAGGCAACACTTTTTCTGCTCCTCTAAGTCTATTGTTTCTTATAGTCCCCAAACCAAATATACCGTATTCTTCGCGTAGAATGTAAAACAGCTCAGGGCAGGAAAAAAAATTGTCACAGAAAACAAAAGCCGGTTTGAATTTTATGCTTTGACATAAAGCGATTACAATTCGTCCTCCGAAACCTATAGAAGCTTCCTTATCTGAAAACGTGTAAAATCTGAATGTATCTTCGCCACCATAAAGAAGAAAATCATATACCATGCCTGAGACTCCGGCGCGGACATAATTTTTGAAACCCCACTTGTTGGGTTTGTCCTTCATATATTGACGGCGTTTTCCAGCTTTGGTTCCTTTATACGGAATCATCATCTCGTCTATACTAAACTTCCGTTCATTTTCCTGTGCTAGACAATTTTGTCTTACTTTCTGCACAAATGGCCTCACTTTGTAATATCGGTCGGAATCCTGTATATTATATTTATATTTACCCGGCTGTATTCACGTAGAAATTAAATCGGAATGTGCCCGACTAGTTTCGAACCCGTTCGGGGTCCTTAATCATGAGCTCTGAGCGTGGCGGACTCGCGTCGAGAACTGCGTGCCTCAGCTCTCTGGGCTCGACGCGAAGGTGGCGGCGGCGGCGGCGGGGGGGAAGATGTAGTGATGTCATCGGAGGGCTCTTGCAGGTCTTCGTCACTCGTCGTTGTCACCCGTTGTATACACACTGAACTCACTGTGTCACTATTAAAATCTTCTGAATAGAACTTGCTCTTCATTGTATTGATAACCGGTTTCCACGCCGATGGTAAGGTCCAACCACTATCCCTATTGAAGTTCTGTATACGACTAATTTCGATAGCCTCCCGTACTTTACGCGGTACTAAAAACTTTTCCCTTGCTAATACGGACGCTTTGTCAAAACGTATGAAATGCGCCGTTCCCGAATCTAAGACGTGTTCCGTTATCGCTGAGCCATTGCTGTCTAAATTTTTAACACTACGTATATGTTCCGTGATCCGTATATTGACGTTTCGACGAGTTTCCCCTACGTAACACTTCCCGCATTCACAAGGAATCTTGTATACTCCCGGGACGTCTAGGTTGCTATCGTCTTTAGGTGACCGTAACAATGACCGTAACTTGCAGTGCGCACGAAAGATAGTTTTAATATTATAATTACGACGTAATAAGTACCCTATCCTATCAGTAACTCCTTTAATATATGGTAAGTAAGTAGGTGAACGCGATGCCTCTAATTTAGTATTGTAGCATTTCTTATTTACAACTCTTAGGCTTTGACGCCAATTATATCCGTTACTTTCCAATACCTTTCTAACGTGTTTAAGTTCGTCCTTCACGTATATAGGGTCACATAGTTGTAACGCTCTGTTTATTAGCGTACGAGGTAGTGATGCTAAGTGGGCCGGATGGTGGTGCGATTGGGCATGTATATAATGGTCGGTGTGCGTCGGCTTCCTATATACCTTAGTTATTAGACGGCCCTCAGTAGTTCGTTTCACCATCACGTCTAAGAATGGTAACCTACCATCTAATTCTCTTTCCACTGTGAATTTCAACTTTTTATGTGCCCCGTTAAGGTAATACTCTAAGTTTTGAAGCTGGTCTTTGGATACAATCGCGAAAACGTCATCTACATACCGCCACCAGTATCGAGGTCTGAGAGGATGGTTAAATATAAAGGTTTTCTCAAACCACTCCATAAAAATATTTGCTATCACGGGAGCAATAGGCGACCCCATAGCTACCCCATCAATTTGCATGAAATAATCCCCACGCCATACAAAATAAGTCTCTAATACCACTGATAACGTTTTTGTTTGGAAAGTGCTTATTCACTTTGCTCGAGAGCATTTGGATTGGAGCATAGAGCAATGGCAGTCAGTCCTGTTCACAGATGAGACGAGGATGTGTCTCCATGGCAGCGACAGGAGAGGTCGGGTATACCGTCGTCCCGGTGAACGGTTTTCACAGTGCTGCTTTGTGGAAACCGTTGCATATGGTGGCGGATCTTGCATGATGTGGGCCGGAATTTCCTTAGAAGGCAAAACGGAGCTTGTTTTCGTTCCTGGGGGAGGCCGGGGAGGAGGTCTGACCAGTGATCGTTACATTGAAAATGTTCTACTGGATCAAGTTGTCCCTTATCAAGGCTTTATTGGAGAAAATTTCATCTTGATGCATGACAATGCCCGATGTCACACTGCTCGGGCCACACGTGATTTCCTGAACGAAGTTGGAATTCACACTATGCATTGGCCACCGCTCAGCCCCGATTTAAATCCCATTGAGCACATATGGGACGAGCTCAAAAGGAAAGTTAGAGCGAGGAAATCAGCTCCGACAAACATCAATGAGCTCAAGACTGCGTTGGTAGAAGAGTGGGGTCGAATACCACAATCATCCATTAAAAAGTTGATAAGGTCGATGAAGAATCGCATGAGAACAGTGATCAGAGCTAGAGGAGGAAATACCAAATATTGACACGAATAAATTTTTTATCTTACGCGCATTTTGTTTCATTTAAACACAATAGCCCCATACTGTGAAATTGTATGAATTTTCAACATTTTTTACATTATCATTGGCATTAACCTTTTTTACTAAACTACTGAATCGATTTTCATGCAACTTGCACCATTTTAAAGCTCAATTACTAGGCTTTAATTATGTAAAACATTATATAGAGGTATATTAAGGCATTTTTAAGTTATATCACTTTTTATGCGCACTTGAGGCTTGAGTCGATTTACTTGCACGCGACTGTATAATAATCAGGCAACATAATAGTAACAATACACAATACATACCTCTATAAACACGTTCGTAATCTCAAAACGACAAAAATAAAAAAAAAATACTCCGCAGTAACAAAAACACCTTTCCGAACCTGACAGCCAAACAAAGAGGCCATTGTAAAAAATGGCGGCGTGGTTGTTAATGGTCTCACGCGTGCTACCAATGACCGACTTTACGTTTCGTTAGCGCGAAATTTAAATCGAGTTTTTAAAGGCGGTTCAACTCTCCCACCTGGGCAAGTCTCCCGGACTCCCCCTATATTTGACCGATCGATTTTAGCTATCATGGCAGGAGAACCAACAATTATAGCCTGACACTTACTTGCGTTTACTTTAATACCAAAAGACGTGGTCCAAGTTAAAATTGAGGAGAGATCTTTATTAAGCTGAGCAATAGCTAAAGGTAAATCTTTTTAAGCTGCCTGTGCATATATTTGTAAGTCGTCTGCATACATGTGATAGGGAGAAGAAATTTTGTGAGTAATCGTATTAATGAAGATCGAGAAAAGTAATGGTGACAAAACGCCTCCCTGTGGTACACCGGCACGTACACTGCACCAAGATGAGGATGATTCGTCAATACGAATACGATGCCGGCGTCCATACAGGTAACTATGAAACCAATCAATTACCGATGGAGATATGTTAAGAGAAGCTAACAAACAAAGTAAAATGTCAAAGTCAACGTTATTAAAAGCGTTGCTAAAATCAAGCAAAGTTAAAACTGTCAGTTGCTGACCATCCATCCCCATACGAATGTCATCGGTAACTTTAAATAATGCGGATGTCGTACTGTGTCCAGTACGAAACCCAGATTGAAAGAAATTTAGGAGATTATTTTTACTTAAGAAGGATTTTAATTGCTTATAAACCAGTTTTTCTAAGACTTTAGAAAGGAGAGGTAAAATAGAAATAGGTCGGTAGTCGGAAAACAAGGTAGGATTGTACTTTTTAGGAAGAGGAATAACCTCAGCATCTTTCCACACTGTAGGAAAATCACCAGAGGAAATAGAGTAGTTTAAAATGTGGGTTATAATAGGAATAACAATGTCAATTATAGGGAGAATCATTTTCCGACTGATCCGATCACTACCGACGGCATTCGATGAGATGGACAATATATTCTGCTTAACATCACATTCGGTAAATTGAATAAAAATAAACGGTTGAAAGTCAGGAGTCGGGCCTGTAGAAATAGAGTTTAAAGTATTATTTTTGGTAATATTATCCATGATATTACTTGATGTAGAGAATGTAGCATTGAGGCTCTCGATATCTATCTTAGATGAAGTAGATTGCTTAGAAGATTTTCCGACTCCTATAGATTGTAAAAATTTCCATACGCAAACTGTGTCTACATCTGTATCGACAGACTTATGAATATGACGGCGTTGTGCATCCCTACACAATGTATTGCAGCGATTTCTGACTTTTTTTATATTTGTGACGATTTGCATCAGTGTTATTTGCCTTAAACTTAGATTTTGCGAAACATTTCTTGGCAACAAGTCTTTTTAAGTCATCTGTAAGCCATGGCGCAGGAAGATGTTTCATTTTCGTCAGTTTGATTGGAGCGTGAACATCATATAGCTGGTTTATTAGTTGGTTAAATAAACTAACCTTACTGTCCATGTCTCCAGCATAGATTATACTTGACCAGACCAAATTGCATGCATCATCGCAAAGGCGAGTAAGGTCCATTCCACCAAAATTACGCTGCAGAAGTAGTTTGCTTTTAGCTTTAGGGGGTCGTAGTTTATATGACAGATAAATCAATTCGTGATAGAAAAAACCATCAGCAGCACACTGACCGTGTTGGAAAACAAATTCAGGGGAGGAAACAATTGCAAGAGAGAGAGAGAGAAGGGAGGGGGAGCAGTTCGGTAAATTGTGAGTAGCAGTCATGGGTAAAATACACAAGTTGCAGCTTTCAACCACAGACAATAGCTTGTTGGCTCGGTTATCACGCTTAAGTAAACATGTATTTAAGTCTCCCATAATAATATATGGAATCTTTGGCTGCAAAATATAATTTAGAATATTCTAAGTTATATGATACTCCGATGGAAACAAATTTAAAATTAGAGCAATCTCACGTAGTTGATGAAAGCATAAAATATAGAAATATTATTGGTGAATTATTGTATATTAGTACAGGCACACGGCCAGATGTAGCTTACAGTGTAAACTATTTAAGCAGATATCAAAGTTGTTACAATCAAACACAATATGCAATGAGAGTGTTGAAATATCTGTATAAAACTAAGGATTTGAAATTAACATACTATGATAATGCAAATGCCGAAATATTGGATTGTATGGTAGATTCTGATTATGCAGGAGATAATGTTGATCGAAAGTCTACTTCAGGTTTTATTATTAGATTTTTTGGAAACTTAATTTTTTGGAAAACACATAAACAAAATACTGTAACAAAATGTTCAACTTTTGCAGAATATATAGCTATGTCAGAGGCAGTCTCAGAAGTACTTTTTGTTAGAAACTTATTATGTGAATCATTTAATATTAAGTTATGTAAACCAATTAAAATGTACGAGGATAATTCAGGTGCCATTGCTATTGCTAAATATGGTAACTTCACAAAAAATTCAAAACATATTGAAGTACAATACCATTATATAAATGAGAACTATGAAAATAAGATAATTGATATTGTAAAAATTGATACAAAATTTAACTTAGCAGACTTTTTAACTAAAAGTTTAGATAAAACCAAATTTTTAAAAAATAGATTAGAGTTAAATTTAATGTAGTGTATTTGAAATTATTGTTTCTTTTGTATTTTTCATGTAAAAGATATAAGGTTATAAATTTAAGGAGGCGTGTTGTAATATTAGTAAATATTAATAATCTTATGTTAGCTATTTAGTTACCCATAATGCCATCTTGTATTTTATAGACGCAAACTTATTATATGTTATCTACGCTAGACATAGTTTAATCTGTAAACACATTGTACAAGCCTTGTTTCCTCACTGGTGTAATACGTTAGTAAAATAAAGTACTCAGTCTTTGTTCCAATAATTCACGTTTTTTATTTTAACAAATACAAGCAGTTTTTTGAGCAAAGTTAGGTATATGTCGCCGAAAATAACTGGCTAAGCCCGTGAACTGGCGAACCTGTTTCACATTTTTGGGTTCTACAGCCTCTGTTAAAGCTCTCACCTTTTCACTGCTCGGCCTTACCTGTCCTTTACTAAACTGCGGCCTAAATATTCTATTGAACTGGAAAGATAAGAACATTTATTTAGGTTGATCGAAAATCCTGAATTTGTTAGTGTATCAAATACTTTACGCAAAATGGTCAATCCGCTTTCTATTTACACGCTCATAATTAAAATATCATCAACATATACGAGGATATCACCAGATTCAATGAATGATCTTAATGTTTTTGCAATTATCCGCTGGTACACCACAGGAACATTAGCCAAATCGGACGGCATTTTTAATACTCCTAATGGCCCTCAGGTGTGACAAAACCAGTTAAGGGTATCGAGGACCTTTCCAAGGGTTTCTGGTGAAATCCGGTCACCATATCCAACGAACTGAAGTATCTGTTACGTCCTAATCGATCTATATGATCATCTATTCGAGGTAAGGGAAAACGATCTTTAATTATCACTTCGTTTAATTTTCTAAAATCGACGCACATGCGATCTGAGCCGTCCTTTTTCTTCACTAGAAGAATAGGACTGGCATAATCGGACTCAGATTCCTGTATAATGCTATTTTTTAGTAAGTCTTTAATAATATCACGAACGGGAAGTGTCTCAGCATAAGACAAACGATACGGACGATAACTAATAGGAATATCATTCTTGAACCGAATGGCCACACTACCAGTATTAACCGTCAACGTGGCAGAACCAGATATCAAAAACCCTGAAAATTCCTTTACTATGGCCAACAACTGCTGAAGCTCATTACCAACAATAGGTGTGTTCACAGCGATAAATACATTAGACTGAACGGTCATCACTCTATTCACATTAAAGTCCCAAGTCAGTATATTTGCTTACCACGCGTGCGAATATAACTAACGCCGTCCCTAATAAGTACGTCCGTACCTACAATAACCGGTGTATTCATGTACTCGGTGTCAACTATATAAAAGTCAACATAGAGGTACAAGCCATCAAATTTTATTAATAAAGTTACATAGGAAGTACTTTCAATCTCTTGGCTACCTAAACCCTTGAGTATACGAAAAGTAGGCTTATGTGCGCAACTAAAATATTTAAGTAAAGGAGACGAAATTAATGATATCGTTGAACCGCTATCTATCAAAACATCGACAGGTATGAACTGCAACGATCACATCACTATTACAGGTACCTTCCTGTTTTCGGCAAAAGTTGACATTACTTTTATTACGCGATTCCGATTTCAATTTTGCAAAACATTACATACTGTCTGAGTGTGCCCCGGTTGACCACACGAAAAACATCTACCCGAATCAAAATGTCGTTTCCTTTCCTTAAGACACCGTGATTTATTTTTATAGAGGTACAAACCGCTAGGCCTAACTGGAGCCGAATTAACACCAGACATAGAAGGTTGAACATAATTAAAAAAGAAATCTACAAGATCGTTTGGAGGTAGTTTAGCATTTGCAGCACATGCCCTAATAGATGGATCGGTAATACCGCGAATCACAATGGCCGTAATCAACTCATTGCTAAGTCCCCTTACAATTCGCAAACGAAGAAGTAACCCACGGGCATAATCAACGTAAGAGACGTAACTATCTGAATTAGTGTTCATTACATCAAATAAAATGTTGGAAACATCAGGAACTTTTGGACACAAAGGTTTAAACTCTCGCTTAAAATTAGATCAACTACGGTCGGCGGTCACCCACTCACTTAACCACGATTTAGCGTCCCCTTTAAGATAGTTACCTACTCGTGAGAGACATTCATAATCGTTCCAGTTATTAAGCGACTTGGCACGCTCCACCTCATCGCACCAATCGTTAATATTTTGTAAATTTGGATCAAAATTAGAAATGTAACAGTTTGTATTTATAGAACTAGTGGTATTAATTGAGCGGATCGCATCTACAATACGGTCAGTAAATGTCGACGGAACACCATGAGTAACAGTACGCTCCGAGTCTAAGTCCTGCACGGATGGTGTTTCCGGGACAACCCGCGAAGGCAGAGGGATCGACGGAGTTGTAGACCGTTGATCCCTATGCGTAGACAACGCAAATCCATCAACTAAGGTGGTCGCCCGTGTTTAATCGTATTTAATTCGCAACGTCGCGGCACTGGTGAAGGCACGGGCCTCAAATCACACTGCACCGGTGGCGGTGTATTTCGCGCAACTACCTGATTCTCAATAGCTCGGAGACGATCTAACATTGTTTCCATATCACGCTTCAATTGGCCGTTTGAAGAACGATCGCGATGTCTACTACGTCGCTTATCACGACTACTCCTGCGACTCTCACGTTTACGATAATTACGGTCAGACATTACACGCAATTTAAATCGAACACTGAATAAAAGTGAAAATCAAAAAGTGAAAGTTAAATAAAAGATACCGTACAATTTTAACAAAAACGGAATCAGAACGGATGAACAGGATAGAATCACGATAATCCTATCAGACTTCTGATCTAGTAAACCACAATCTATTTTATTTAAAAAAAAACAATAACAAAAACAATCTGTAAAGGTTACAATTGATATTTTACAAAAATAACGCATTTAAGCTAATTATCAATTAGAAAACAAATTAACACTTCAAACGAATAATAAAGAAATAAATTAACTAATTAACAACAAAATGGCCTAATTACGTCCGAAAGAAATATCACTGAACACAAGATAACGATTAACACGAGATAACTAATTATGACAACCGGACGAGTCGAGCGCTATACAAAAAGTGAGCCGGAGCATGTACCCGCGCCGGTTTATATGCTATCAGTTGATCGAGTAAAACAGTCGATCTTAATTGTCTCCTACAGAAGTTTATCTTAGCATGGCGCAGCTTTATGTGGCTTAACCTCACAAGCGTAGTATTTAATTTAATTATTTTTTTTAAGTATTTTTATATTGCTTTTGCTTTTTAAGGCGTTATCCGACTTCTTTTGGAAAAAGGAGGGTAACGTTTTAAAACAAGTCATTGTACAAAGTTTGATTGCCCACATCTTTGAAAGTCAATCCTTGCATAGCAACCACAAGGGGCTTCTCTCGAAGCTTCCTTCCTATGGGCTTCCCGAGAGTTTGTGCAAGTGGATTACCAGCTTTCTCACTGGGCGGAGCATACAGGTCGTTCTCGACGGTTTTTGCTCGGACCCCAAGCCCGTGAACGCAGGTGTGTCCCAAGGCTGCGTGTTATCCCCAACCCTGTTCCTCTTGCATATCAATGATACGTTGGATATTTCCAACTTATATTGTTATGCGGATGACAGCACTGGGGATGCGGTATATTTCGGCCGAGCAGGTCTCTCGGGAAAACGTCGACGAGTGCCGAAAAAAACTTGTGTCTTCTGTAGAGACATCCTTGGGGATGGTCTCAGAGTGGGGTGAACTGAACCTCGTTCAGTTTAATCCCTAAAAGACACAGGTTTTCGCGTTTACCACTAAAACCCCATTTGTCGTATCGCCGCTCTTCGACAGCACACCCCTCAACGCCTCGCCAAGTATCAGTATACTGGGCCTCGAGATTTCGAGCGACTATCAGTTTCGTGGTCATCTGGAGAGCAAGGCCAAACTGGCCTCGATGAAATTGGGTGTAATCAATAGAGCGAGGCAGTATTTCAATCCTGGCCAAAGACTTGCGTTCTATAAGGCACAGGTCCGACCTCATATGGAATACTGCTCTCATCTCTGGTCCGGTGCATCCCAATATCGGCTTCTACCTTTTGACCGCGTACAATGGAGAGCCGTTCGGATTGTCGGGGACCCAGTGCTCTGTGAACGGCTGGACTTTTTGGCATTGCGTAGAGACGTGACTTCTTTGTGCGTTTTCTATCGCATTTACAACGGGGAGTGCTCCGAAGAGCTCATTGATCTGATTCCCGCCGCCGAATTTCACCATCGCACAGCATGACATCGCCTGCAATACCATCCTTACCACCTGGATGCGTGGCAATCCTCTACTGTGCGGTTTTCAAGAATATTTTTTCCACGTACCACAAAAACGGGGAATGGACTTCCGTCGTCGGTGTTTCCGGATCGATACGACATGGGTACCTTCAAAAAAGGCGTTTATACCCACCTCCAAGGCCGGCAACGCTCTTGTGAGTCCTCGAACGTAGCAAGAGTTATTTAACAGGTACTTAACACCTGTGATCCGCACGCTTGTTTGCCCTCTTATAACATTAAAAAAAAAACTGACATACTAATATTGCATTTTGCAAAGGCTGTATTAAAATAGTGCTCATTGATTGGTGAAAACTCTTGCTGATTATTTTATAAGTGCCGCTAAAATTGGACAATGAAATGGGCCAATTAAAATGACTGTTTATGTAAATTATTAAATGTACGGTTATTAAAATATAACGGCTGGAAAATTGTTTTTTACCATGCTCTAAGACAGTATTATAAAAAAGTTGTTACCTACATCCCAGGAAAAAGACTGGACTGTTGTCCACACAGAGAACGTTGTCCAGTGCCTCGATTTAATAGTGCAAACAGTTTAAATAATAAATTTTCATTTGACTGCAAGAAATAAAAAGGGTGTTAAATATTAATTTTAATACTCTCATTTTCACGTGGTTAAAGTTTAGTTTGGATGATGTTGAGAATCTGCAACTACTATAGAAATATAAAATAAAAATCCATCTACACACACACATGCACACAAACTAAACACACATTTACTGCACATGAATACTCTATGAAGTTGTATAGGTCCTCAATTAAGAAACTGTTTAAAAATATTAACATAAATTCAATTAAATTTCTGTCTTTTCTTACCATTTAGGATACTTATTTTAAGGAGGAGAGACTGACATCCGACACAGAGCTTAAACTATTTCGGATGTCAGAGGATTTATTAATAACATTCATTACTTTATAGTTAGTTACATGCACGTTCTCCGGGAGGATCGCTGACTCGAATTCGCTCCCGTGTGAAAGGAATGTATTTTGTGTCATCGCGACGGAATGCATAATTGCATTTTAATTATTATATAGATTAGTTAGTTACATGCACGTTCTCCGGGAGGATCGCTGACTCGAATTCGCTCCCGTGTGAAAGGAATGTATTTTGTGTCATCGCGACGGAATGCATAATTGCATTTTAATTATTATATAGATTAGTTAGTTACATGCACGTTCTCCGGGAGGATCGCTGACTCGAATTCGCTCCCGTGTGAAAGGAATGTATTTTGTGTCATCGCGACGGAATGCATAATTGCATTTTAATTATTATATAGATTAGTTAGTTACATGCACGTTCTCCGGGAGGATCGCTGACTCGAATTCGCTCCCGTGTGAAAGGAATGTATTTTGTGTCATCGCGACGGAATGCATAATTGCATTTTAATTATTATATAGATTAGTTAGTTACATGCACGTTCTCCGGGAGGATCGCTGACTCGAATTCGCTCCCGTGTGAAAGGAATGTATTTTGTGTCATCGCGACGGAATGCATAATTGCATTTTAATTATTATATAGATTAGTTAGTTACATGCACGTTCTCCGGGAGGATCGCTGACTCGAATTCGCTCCCGTGTGAAAGGAATGTATTTTGTGTCATCGCGACGGAATGCATAATTGCATTTTAATTATTATATAGATTAGTTAGTTACATGCACGTTCTCCGGGAGGATCGCTGACTCGAATTCGCTCCCGTGTGAAAGGAATGTATTTTGTGTCATCGCGACGGAATGCATAATTGCATTTTAATTATTATATAGATTAGTTAGTTACATGCACGTTCTCCGGGAGGATCGCTGACTCGAATTCGCTCCCGTGTGAAAGGAATGTATTTTGTGTCATCGCGACGGAATGCATAATTGCATTTTAATTATTATATAGATTAGTTAGTTACATGCACGTTCTCCGGGAGGATCGCTGACTCGAATTCGCTCCCGTGTGAAAGGAATGTATTTTGTGTCATCGCGACGGAATGCATAATTGCATTTTAATTATTATATAGATTAGTTAGTTACATGCACGTTCTCCGGGAGGATCGCTGACTCGAATTCGCTCCCGTGTGAAAGGAATGTATTTTGTGTCATCGCGACGGAATGCATAATTGCATTTTAATTATTATATAGATTAGTTAGTTACATGCACGTTCTCCGGGAGGATCGCTGACTCGAATTCGCTCCCGTGTGAAAGGAATGTATTTTGTGTCATCGCGACGGAATGCATAATTGCATTTTAATTATTATATAGATTAGTTAGTTACATGCACGTTCTCCGGGAGGATCGCTGACTCGAATTCGCTCCCGTGTGAAAGGAATGTATTTTGTGTCATCGCGACGGAATGCATAATTGCATTTTAATTATTATATAGATTAGTTAGTTACATGCACGTTCTCCGGGAGGATCGCTGACTCGAATTCGCTCCCGTGTGAAAGGAATGTATTTTGTGTCATCGCGACGGAATGCATAATTGCATTTTAATTATTATATAGATTAGTTAGTTACATGCACGTTCTCCGGGAGGATCGCTGACTCGAATTCGCTCCCGTGTGAAAGGAATGTATTTTGTGTCATCGCGACGGAATGCATAATTGCATTTTAATTATTATATAGATTAGTTAGTTACATGCACGTTCTCCGGGAGGATCGCTGACTCGAATTCGCTCCCGTGTGAAAGGAATGTATTTTGTGTCATCGCGACGGAATGCATAATTGCATTTTAATTATTATATAGATTAGTTAGTTACATGCACGTTCTCCGGGAGGATCGCTGACTCGAATTCGCTCCCGTGTGAAAGGAATGTATTTTGTGTCATCGCGACGGAATGCATAATTGCATTTTAATTATTATATAGATTAGTTAGTTACATGCACGTTCTCCGGGAGGATCGCTGACTCGAATTCGCTCCCGTGTGAAAGGAATGTATTTTGTGTCATCGCGACGGAATGCATAATTGCATTTTAATTATTATATAGATTAGTTAGTTACATGCACGTTCTCCGGGAGGATCGCTGACTCGAATTCGCTCCCGTGTGAAAGGAATGTATTTTGTGTCATCGCGACGGAATGCATAATTGCATTTTAATTATTATATAGATTAGTTAGTTACATGCACGTTCTCCGGGAGGATCGCTGACTCGAATTCGCTCCCGTGTGAAAGGAATGTATTTTGTGTCATCGCGACGGAATGCATAATTGCATTTTAATTATTATATAGATTAGTTAGTTACATGCACGTTCTCCGGGAGGATCGCTGACTCGAATTCGCTCCCGTGTGAAAGGAATGTATTTTGTGTCATCGCGACGGAATGCATAATTGCATTTTAATTATTATATAGATTAGTTAGTTACATGCACGTTCTCCGGGAGGATCGCTGACTCGAATTCGCTCCCGTGTGAAAGGAATGTATTTTGTGTCATCGCGACGGAATGCATAATTGCATTTTAATTATTATATAGATTAGTTAGTTACATGCACGTTCTCCGGGAGGATCGCTGACTCGAATTCGCTCCCGTGTGAAAGGAATGTATTTTGTGTCATCGCGACGGAATGCATAATTGCATTTTAATTATTATATAGATTAGTTAGTTACATGCACGTTCTCCGGGAGGATCGCTGACTCGAATTCGCTCCCGTGTGAAAGGAATGTATTTTGTGTCATCGCGACGGAATGCATAATTGCATTTTAATTATTATATAAATTAGTTAGTTACATGCACGTTCTCCGGGAGGATCGCTGACTCGAATTCGCTCCCTTGTGAAAGGAATGTATTTTGTGTCATCGCGACGGAATGCATAATTGCATTTTAATTATTATTTATTTATTTATTTCATGTACCACAATAAGTTACACAAAAATGAAAATGAACAAAGACGTATACATTGGACAAGCTTATCTCTACAGAGAGATCTCTTCCAGCTACCCACGAGTGTTGGATAGGTTTTGATGGCAGAGATAGGTACATAGATATTTAATACTCAATTGTAATACTAATAAATGATAATAAAAAAAATAATAATAATAATAATACATATACATATAAATGAAAATAAAAAAAATACATATAATAACAATATATATATAAATACATACATAAATATATATATAATTTACGCAACGCGATGGGCCCGGCACCCGCACGGTGAATCCATGGAATGCTAAGAAGCTTCGTCTCGTCTCTCTGTGATAGATAATAGTGCTTCAGTCTTCGTTTAAATGCCATGACGGAAGGGCTGCAAGTAACATTAGATGGAAGGGAATTCCATAACCTTGCTGCATGTACGGTAAAAGATTTGGAGTAAAAGTGGGATTTATAGGTAGGAATATCAAAAGTTTTTTCTAGCACACTGGAACGTTTTGGACGGCTACTGGGAAGTGAGAGTTGAAAACGTTCATGCAAATAAGAGGGGGCACGTTTAGAGAAAACGTTGTACAGCGTGGTTAGGATGTGCATATTCCGGCGAAAACGGATAGGTATAAACGGAAACGGATAAAGTTGACGACGGAAATCTGAAATGTGGTCAAACTTGTTTAGTCCGAAAATAAAGCGGATACACAAGTTTTGAAGACGATCTAGTTTATTAAGCAGCTCCTCAGATGCATCCAAATAGCAAATGTCCGCGTAGTCAAGAAGGGGTAACAAAAGAGATTGTGCTAGAAGAATTTTAGTCCGCAATGGTAGGAAATTCTGCAAACGTTTCAGGGAGTGAACTGACATATGAATGCGCTTGCTCACGTTGTTAACTTGCGCTGTCCAAGATAAATATTTGTCAAATATTAATCCTAGATTCCTAATTTCATCCGAATAGGGTATAACCGAATTATCGTACAGTATATTACTGAGCTGATTAATAACAACCTTATTGCGAAAGTGTCTGCTACCAATTAAAATGGCCTGTGATTTTATGGGGTTCACTAAAAGTCCAAAAGACTCAGCCCATTCTTTTATAATGTTTAAGTCATAGTTAATCAGTTTAATGGTACTATTTAGATCTTCAAGTGTTGAATGCCTATAAAGTTGCAAATCGTCAGCGTAGAGATGGTAGTAGCAAGAAAGGGTTTTTGTAATTTCATTAATGAAAATAGAGAAAAGTATAGGAGATAGTACGCCGCCCTGAGGGACGCCAGCAGAAAGCTCAGCCCAATCTGAGGACGTATCATCAGCACAGGTAATCTGTCGACGTCCATGCAGGTAAGAATGAAACCAGCTAATTACAGGTGGAGATATGTTAAGACTGCGCATGATTCCAAGCAATATATCAAAATCCACTGTATTAAAAGCATTACTAAAATCTAATAGGATGAGGATAGTGAGGGATTTATTGTCCATAGCATATCTTATGTCATCAGTGACCTTAAGCAAGGCAGAGGATGTGCTATGCGCGGTACGAAAACCGTATTGGTAAGGACTAAGGAGGTTGTTATCGTTTCAGAAAATTGATAATTGTTTGGATACGAGGCTTTCTAAGACTTTGGATAGAAATCTAAGAATTGATATGGGACGAAAGTGGGAGGGAGAGCTCGGATTGTTGATTTTGGGCAGAGGAATGACATGTGCTGATTTCCAGGAAGCAGGGAAGGTATTGGTAGTTAAGGAAAAGTTAAAAATATGTGTAATAACAGCCAATACAATGTCAAGAAGAGGAATCAACATGTCACGGCTAATATTGTCACTGCCTACTGCTCTGGAATTAATATTATATATAGCTGCCTTAACATCACACTCCGTAATTTCAGAGAAGGTAAAATTGTCACAGATAGGTGGAGTTATATTATTTAAAGTATTAAGAACTGCGGATTTCCTAGCATCACTTATGATAAGTGACGAAGTCGAGAAATAATTGTTAAGTGAATTTAAGTTTGAAAAGTTATTTGAAGGGGGCGGAGACTTACCCACACCTAGTGACTTAAAAAACCTCCATAATTGAGGAGGAGTAGAAGTATTAATACAGGAGAAAATATAACGGCGTTTGGCATCTCTACACATCCTGTTGCAACTATTACGCAATTTCTTATAAGTAGCAAGGTTTTCATCACTGGGGAACTTCTTGTACCGTGACTTCGCTTTGTTTCGTTTGTTCATCACACTTTTTATATCAGCGGAGAGCCACGGTGCAGGATAGTGCTTAACTTTAATCGGCTTGGTAGGTGCATGTAAATCGTATAGCCCAGTGATTAAACATTTAAAAATATCTACCTTAGATTCCACTGTAGTAGCATTAAAGACACTTGACCAATCTAAACTTCTAGCATCAGTAATTAGTTTAACCCAATTAATATTCTTAAAGTCACGCCGCAGAATGATCTTACCTTTGCGTTTGGGAGAGGAAAGATTATAACAAAGAAATAAAAGGTCATGGTAGGAGAAAGGCGCAGTTAGTTGCCCATGTTTTAGCACGTTGTTGGAATTGGAGACCATGATTAAGTCTAGAAGAGACGGATCGGAGTGAGGTGAAAAATGGGTTTCAGAAAGGGGAAGAATAGAAAAATTGTAAGAGGAAAGTAGAGATATAAGTTTATTAGATCTATAATTGTTTTTAATAAGACATGTATTAAGATCGCCCATGATAATGACATTTTTTTTTTATGTTATAAGAGGGCAAACGAGCGTGCGGATCACAGGTGTGAAGTGATCACCGCCGCCCACGAACTCTTGCAACGTCCGAGGACTCACAAGAGCGTTGCCGGCCTTGGAGGTGGGTATAAACGCCTTTTTTGAAGGTACCCATGTCGTATCGATCTGGAAACACCGCCGAAGGAAGTCCATTCCACATCTTTGTGGTACGTGGAAAAAATGTTCTTGAAAACCGCACAGTAGAGGATCGCCACGCATCCAGGTGGTAAGGATGGTATTGCAGGCGATGTCGTGATGTGCGGTGGTGAAATTCGGCGGCGGGCATCAGATCAAAAAGCTCTTCGGAGCACTCCCCGTTGTAAATGCGATAGAAAACGCACAAAGAAGCCACGTCTCTACGCAATGCCAAAGAGTCCAGCCGTTCACAGAGCACTGGGTCCCCGACAATCCGAACGGCTCTCCGCTGTACGCGGTCAAAAGGTAGAAGCTGGTATTGGGGTGAACCGGACCAGAGGTGAGAGCAGTATTCCATATGTGGTCGGACCTGCGCCTTATAGAGCGCAAGTCTTTGGCCAGGATTGAAATACTGCCTCGCTCTATTGATTACACCCAATTTCATCGAGGCAAGTTTGGCCTTGCTTTCCAGATGACCACGAAACTGACAGTCGCTCGAAATGTCGAGGCCCAGTATACTGATACTTGGCGAGGCGTTGAGGGGTGTGCTTTCGAAGAGCGGCGATACGACAATTGGGGTTTTCTTAGTGGTAAACGCGCAAACCTGTGTCTTTTGGGGATTAAACTGAACGAGGTTCAGTTCACCCCACTCTGAGACCATCCCCAAGGATGTCTCTACAGAAGACACAAGTTTCTTTCGGCACTCGTCGACGTTTTCCCGAGAGAGACCTGCACGGCCGGAATATACCGCATCCCCAGTGCTGTCATCCGCATAACAATGTAAGTTGGAAATATCCAACATATCATTGATATGCAAGAGGAACAAGGTTGGGGATAGCACGCAGCCTTGGGGTACACCTGCGTTCACGGGCTTGGGGTCCGAGCAAAAACCGTCGAGAACGACCTGTATGCTCCGCCCAGTGAGAAAGCTGTTAATCCACTTGCACAAACTCTCGGGAAGCCCATAGGAAGGAAGCTTCGAAAGAAGCCCCTTGTGCCATACACGATCGAAGGCTTTCGCTATATCCAGACTAACTGCCAGACCCTCTCCCTTGCTTTCAACAACCGCAGCCCAACGATGCGTAAGATATAAGAGAAGATCACCAGCCGATCGGCCATGGCGGAAGCCATATTGCCGGTCATTGATCAACTGGTGATTCTCGAGGTACGCCAGGAGCTGTCGGTTGATGATGCTTTCCATGACTTTGGAGAGTAGAGAGGTGATGGCGATAGGTCTGTAGTTAGCTGGGTCTGAGCTATCCCCTTTTTTAGGGATCGGATGGACAAAGGCGCTCTTCCATGAGACCGGGACTACGCCTTTTATATAGGAGTACCGAAATAGACGCGTTAGCACTGGAGTCAACTCAGGAGCACATGTTCGTAGCACCAATGGGGAAATCCCATCCGGCCCACTCGACTTATGAACATCCAAGGAAAACAGAGACTGTCGAATGTGTTTTTGCTTGAAAATTATTTCAGGCATGGAGCTCTGACACCGTTGGATGGTAGGCGGTGTCTTCCCTTGGTCGTTCAAAGTCGAGTTTGAGGCAAAAAGAGTGCCCAAGAGATCGGCTTTCTCTTTTGCCGTGTGGGCCAGAGAGTCATTCCCCGTGTGCAATGGCGGTAGGGACGACTGGCAAAAGTTGCCCAGACTGGCTTTGGATAGCGCCCAGAACTTGCGCGTGCCAGGTGGGTACTTTGCCAGCTGTTCCCCGATTTTGACGACATGCTTGAACTTTGCTCTAGCTATTTGCCGTTTGAAGAATCTGGAGGCACGATTATATTTCCTCTTCAGATCTCTAGAGTTCGGATCCTTGGTGACTAACGCATTAGCCCAAGCACGATACGCCTGCCGCTTGCCGGCTGCTGCAGCCCTGGCAGACGCATCAAACCAAGGCCGCGATCTGCCACCAAGTGGCACCACAGAGCTTGGCACAAAAAGTTCCATGCCCTGTAGTATCACTTCAGCTACAGCCGCAGCGCAGTCACTGGGATCATTGGAAGGGAAACAAATCGGCCCCCATGGGTAGGACGCAAAAAAGGACCGCAGTCCATCCCAATCCGCTGACTTGTAGTGCCAAACGCGTCGGGTCGCGGGTCTTGTGCGAGCCGGACGTTGAATTGGCACCACACTCCGTACCAGGCAATGATCGGAGGACCCTAGAGGGGCCTCGACAATGACCTGGTACTTTCCGGGATGTGTAGTCAGCAGGAGATCCAACAAAGAGGGCATGTGGCTGTCCACGTCTGGTAGACGAGTGTGCGTCTGAACCAATTGGGACAGACCATTTGCCAGAGCAAAGTTAAAAACAGATCTCCCCGCGTAGTCAGTGGCACGTGACCCTAGCCAGTCGGTATTATGCGCGTTGAAGTCCCCAAGGACTATGACTTCAGCGGAGGGAATCTGTGAAAGCAGGTCGTCAATCTTCGCCTGGACATGGCCCAAGAGTTGCTCCGTTTCTGCATTACCACTATGGGACCTGTAGAGGCACGCGTAGACTCTGACACGATCGTCCATGTCCACGCGCAGCCAAAGTAAAGGCAGGTCCCGACCTTCAAAAAACTGAAGGCGACGGTAGCAGATATCCTCCCTTACGAACACAGATACCCCAGCGTGTGGTATAAAATGATGTTCAAGTTTATACCCGGGGTATGATAGGTACGCTGTGACGCTAGGTTGAGATATCTGCGTGTCCGTCAAAAACAACAAGGCCGGCTGCGCCGTCTCAAGATGATAGTGGACGGCGTTTAAGTTGGAGTGAAGTCCCCGTATGTTGCAAAAGTCCACACTCAGGGTGGAACGGGGTGCCGCTGTGTTTGCTCGTCGTTTGCCCTCGTTGAACACGGAATGCAGTATTATGCCCGCCCCAGATACGACAGGCGGCCCGAGCAAAAGCGAAGAATCATTTCCCCGATTTTGCCCGGGGAGGGATTGTCCGGCTTCATCGAAGCCGGTACCCTCCTGGGGTACAATTTCTTTTAACAATGCATTCATGTTCATGTTTTGGCGTGGGGGGGGGGGGGGGTTGGGCATGCTCATAACAGGGGGAAAAGGAATCCAATAATGAATCGAAGTGTTTGAAGTAATCAATAGTGGGAGAGGGGCTGTACATAACGCCAAGAAGTAATTTGGTGTGGTGAAGTACTATTTCAATAAAAAGGTATTCTATGTTTGCATAATTTGAAGTAGGCGACGAGGAAATAATTTTGAAGGGAATATGGTTTTTCAAATAAATACAAACTCCACCGCCACGCTTTTCGAGGCGATCATTGCGCACCATCGTGTAATTAGGTAAACAGTATAGAGAGGAAGAAAGAGAAGGTTTTAGCCATGACTCAGACACAAGAATACAGTCGACTGGGACATTACTAAATGTTGCAATGAAATCAGAATAGTGAGCCGGTATGCTTTGAGCATTAATATGTGCAATATTAAAGCTATAAGACACGTTAGAAAAGATAGAATGAAGCCGGGAATCTAAGGGAATGAAGTCGTCATCTAATGAAAGGTGACTATTGGCACTTAAATATTCAGTAGAGGAAGATGAAGACAGACAAATATTATTTAAATCGATGATCGAGTCGATCATGCTAAATATATAAACTAAATAAGTATACGGCACAAAAAATAATAAAAAATAATAAATAATAAAAGTAAATATAACAATGTGATTTTAAACTAATATTAGTACTTAAAAAATATATAATTTTATAGTATCTAATATAAAATACAATAACTATTATTATCCCACACACACTGGCATAGTGAGAAAACATCCTTACAAAAAGTAATTAGTAATTAAAGTTTACATTAAAATTTATAGAAACTATACTAAAAGTAAAAAAAATAATAGTCCTTAAACCTTAAACTAGTCCGGTTTTTAAACGAGTGACAGTTCACAGAGAAGACAGATAACTGTCATGCCTAAATATTATGTTGTCAAATCGGCATTAAAATTAAGGTGAATTAATATGAGCATAATTGTCATATTGACGATTGAATCAATTGAATAAAAGTCTACCCAACTGAAAAAATAAAAAAGTGAAAATAAATAATAAATAATAAGAGATTATTGATATGCCGTCAACCGGACCAGCAATATAAAACAATTTTAAAACAATTTTAAGAGTAAAGAAATATAATGGATATCGAAAATCTACATAAGTCAAAGAGAAGAAAATTAGTGTTGAAAAATGATATCTAACTACTTAGCTACTTTTTTGGGCACACGTCGAGATCTCAATTTATTGTCTAAAGTATTTTGAGGTGAAGAAAATGTACCCATTAACGCTCGCAGCTCCTTCATGGTTTGAATTCTCTTGCGGCTCTTGTCAGGCAGGGAAACTATGATGATACCGTCAGCAGTCCAAGAGTTTTTGATTCCAAAGTGGCTTCTGGCTTCAGAAAAGATCTCTTGCCTGGGCTTTGTTAAAAACTCAGAGATTGTTACTCCAGAGCCTTTTAGAGCGGCTTTTGTATTCCAAACCTCTGACCTCTGCTTTAAGGTGGTGATCCGTATCAGAATTGGTCTGGGCTTATCTTTTTTAACACCCAAGCGATGGCAGATATCAATATGAGAGATCTTAAACACAGACACATTCAGTTTTTTTAAAACATCAGTTAATGCCATCTCTGTGTTCTCATTGGAGGTTTCAGCAATGCCGTGGAAAAGGAGAATTTTTCGGCGAGAGAAAACTTCATGCCTATCAAAACCATCAGAGAGCAACTGTAAGTGATGCTGTAACATGGATAGTGTCTTCCACACCAGGTCTTTGAAAATGGCATAATCTTGAGCCAGTCCAGCAATATCGTTGAGAGTATTGTTTTGTGATTGCTTTTTAGAAGTGTCAAGTGTTTGTGTAAGTGCTTTATCAAAGCTATCCATTCTGGACTCAAACAATTTAACAATGTCATCCATATTCTTAGAGACTTGACTATGTAGATCCATTTTGATTATATTATAAAGATGTTGTAGGAGAATTTAAGTGTTTTATTGCTAGGTAGTGTAGAAAACTTTAATTATTAATATTAGATCATTAAAAAAACTTTCTATTAATAATTTGTGTATTTTAATAGTTATTTAAAGACAGAGCTAAAATTTTTAGGTGTACTTGTACTTACATCTACCCGCGAAAAAAAAAAGCAAAAAAGCAAAAAAAAGCATTATATAAATTAGTTAGTTACATGCACGTTCTCCGGTACGATCGCTGACTCGAATTCGCTCCCGTGTGAAAGGAATGTATTTTGTGTCATCGCGACGGAATGCATAATTGCATTTTAATAAATTAGTTAGTTACATGCACGTTCTCCGGGAGGATCGCTGACTCGAATTCGCTCCCGTGTGAAAGGAATGTATTTTGTGTCATCGCGACGGAATGCATAATTGCATTTTAATTATTATATAAATTAGTTAGTTACATGCACGTTCTCCGGGAGGATCGCTGACTCGAATTCGCTCCCGTGTGAAAGGAATGTATTTTGTGTCATCGCGACGGAATGCATAATTGCATTTTAATTATTATATAAATTAGTTAGTTACATGCACGTTCTCCGGGAGGATCGCTGACTCGAATTCGCTCCCGTGTGAAAGGAATGTATTTTGTGTCATCGCGACGGAATGCATAATTGCATTTTAATTATTATATAAATTAGTTAGTTACATGCACGTTCTCCGGGAGGATCGCTGACTCGAATTCGCTCCCGTGTGAAAGGAATGTATTTTGTGTCATCGCGACGGAATGCATAATTGCATTTTAATTATTATAAAAATTAGTTAGTTACATGCACGTTCTCCGGGAGGATCGCTGACTCGAATTCGCTCCCGTGTGAAAGGAATGTATTTTGTGTCATCGCGACGGAATGCATAATTGCATTTTAATTATTATATAAATTAGTTAGTTACATGCACGTTCTCCGGGAGGATCGCTGACTCGAATTCGCTCCCGTGTGAAAGGAATGTATTTTGTGTCATCGCGACGGAATGCATAATTGCATTTTAATTATTATATAGATTAGTTAGTTACATGCACGTTCTCCGGGAGGATCGCTGACTCGAATTCGCTCCCGTGTGAAAGGAATGTATTTTGTGTCATCGCGACGGAATGCATAATTGCATTTTAATTATTATATAGATTAGTTAGTTACATGCACGTTCTCCGGGAGGATCGCTGACTCGAATTCGCTCCCGTGTGAAAGGAATGTATTTTGTGTCATCGCGACGGAATGCATAATTGCATTTTAATTATTATATAGATTAGTTAGTTACATGCACGTTCTCCGGGAGGATCGCTGACTCGAATTCGCTCCCGTGTGAAAGGAATGTATTTTGTGTCATCGCGACGGAATGCATAATTGCATTTTAATTATTATATAGATTAGTTAGTTACATGCACGTTCTCCGGGAGGATCGCTGACTCGAATTCGCTCCCGTGTGAAAGGAATGTATTTTGTGTCATCGCGACGGAATGCATAATTGCATTTTAATTATTATATAGATTAGTTAGTTACATGCACGTTCTCCGGGAGGATCGCTGACTCGAATTCGCTCCCGTGTGAAAGGAATGTATTTTGTGTCATCGCGACGGAATGCATAATGGCATTTTAATTATTATATAGATTAGTTAGTTACATGCACGTTCTCCGGGAGGATCGCTGACTCGAATTCGCTCCCGTGTGAAAGGAATGTATTTTGTGTCATCGCGACGGAATGCATAATTGCATTTTAATTATTATATAGATTAGTTAGTTACATGCACGTTCTCCGGGAGGATCGCTGACTCGAATTCGCTCCCGTGTGAAAGGAATGTATTTTGTGTCATCGCGACGGAATGCATAATTGCATTTTAATTATTATATAAATTAGTTAGTTACATGCACGTTCTCCGGGAGGATCGCTGACTCGAATTCGCTCCCGTGTGAAAGGAACGTATTTTGTGTCATCGCGACGGAATGCATAATTGCATTTTAATTATTATATAGATTAGTTAGTTACATGCACGTTCTCCGGGAGGATCGCTGACTCGAATTCGCTCCCGTGTGAAAGGAACGTATTTTGTGTCATCGCGACGGAATGCATAATTGCATTTTAATTATTATTATATAGATTAGTTAGTTACATGCACGTTCTCCGGGAGGATCGCTGACTCGAATTCGCTCCCGTGTGAAAGGAACGTATTTTGTGTCATCGCGACGGAATGCATAATTGCATTTTAATTATTATATAAATTAGTTAGTTACATGCACGTTCTCCGGGAGGATCGCTGACTCGAATTCGCTCCCGTGTGAAAGGAATGTATTTTGTGTCATCGCGACGGAATGCATAATTGCATTTTAATTATTATATAGATTAGTTAGTTACATGCACGTTCTCCGGGAGGATCGCTGACTCGAATTCGCTCCCGTGTGAAAGGAATGTATTTTGTGTCATCGCGACGGAATGCATAATTGCATTTTAATTATTATATAGATTAGTTAGTTACATGCACGTTCTCCGGGAGGATCGCTGACTCGAATTCGCTCCCGTGTGAAAGGAATGTATTTTGTGTCATCGCGACGGAATGCATAATTGCATTTTAATTATTATATAGATTAGTTAGTTACATGCACGTTCTCCGGGAGGATCGCTGACTCGAATTCGCTCCCGTGTGAAAGGAATGTATTTTGTGTCATCGCGACGGAATGCATAATTGCATTTTAATTATTATATAGATTAGTTAGTTACATGCACGTTCTCCGGGAGGATCGCTGACTCGAATTCGCTCCCGTGTGAAAGGAATGTATTTTGTGTCATCGCGACGGAATGCATAATTGCATTTTAATTATTATATAGATTAGTTAGTTACATGCACGTTCTCCGGGAGGATCGCTGACTCGAATTCGCTCCCGTGTGAAAGGAATGTATTTTGTGTCATCGCGACGGAATGCATAATTGCATTTTAATTATTATATAGATTAGTTAGTTACATGCACGTTCTCCGGGAGGATCGCTGACTCGAATTCGCTCCCGTGTGAAAGGAATGTATTTTGTGTCATCGCGACGGAATGCATAATTGCATTTTAATTATTATATAGATTAGTTAGTTACATGCACGTTCTCCGGGAGGATCGCTGACTCGAATTCGCTCCCGTGTGAAAGGAATGTATTTTGTGTCATCGCGACGGAATGCATAATTGCATTTTAATTATTATATAGATTAGTTAGTTACATGCACGTTCTCCGGGAGGATCGCTGACTCGAATTCGCTCCCGTGTGAAAGGAATGTATTTTGTGTCATCGCGACGGAATGCATAATTGCATTTTAATTATTATATAGATTAGTTAGTTACATGCACGTTCTCCGGGAGGATCGCTGACTCGAATTCGCTCCCGTGTGAAAGGAACGTATTTTGTGTCATCGCGACGGAATGCATAATTGCATTTTAATTATTATATAGATTAGTTAGTTACATGCACGTTCTCCGGGAGGATCGCTGACTCGAATTCGCTCCCGTGTGAAAGGAATGTATTTTGTGTCATCGCGACGGAATGCATAATTGCATTTTAATTATTATATAGATTAGTTAGTTACATGCACGTTCTCCGGGAGGATCGCTGACTCGTATTCGCTCCCGTGTGAAAGGAACGTTTTTTGTGTCATCGCGACGGAATGCATAATTGCATTTTAATTATTATATAAATTAGTTAGTTACATGCACGTTCTCCGGGAGGATCGCTGACTCGAATTCGCTCCCGTGTGAAAGGAATGTATTTTGTATCATCGCGACGGAATGCATAATTGCATTTTAATTATTATATAGATTAGTTAGTTACATGCACGTTCTCCGGGAGGATCGCTGACTCGAATTCGCTCCCGTGTGAAAGGAATGTATTTTGTGTCATCGCGACGGAATGCATAATTGCATTTTAATTATTATATAGATTAGTTAGTTACATGCACGTTCTCCGGGAGGATCACTGACTCGAATTCGCTCCCGTGTGAAAGGAATGTATTTTGTGTCATCGCGACGGAATGCATAATTGCATTTTAATTATTATATAGATTAGTTAGTTACATGCACGTTCTCCGGGAGGATCGCTGACTCGAATTCGCTCCCGTGTGAAAGGAATGTATTTTGTGTCATCGCGACGGAATGCATAATTGCATTTTAATTATTATATAGATTAGTTAGTTACATGCACGTTCTCCGGGAGGATCGCTGACTCGAATTCGCTCCCGTGTGAAAGGAATGTATTTTGTGTCATCGCGACGGAATGCATAATTGCATTTTAATTATTATATAGATTAGTTAGTTACATGCACGTTCTCCGGGAGGATCGCTGACTCGAATTCGCTCCCGTGTGAAAGGAATGTATTTTGTATCATCGCGACGGAATGCATAATTGCATTTTAATTATTATATAGATTAGTTAGTTACATGCACGTTCTCCGGGAGGATCGCTGACTCGAATTCGCTCCCGTGTGAAAGGAATGTATTTTGTGTCATCGCGACGGAATGCATAATTGCATTTTAATTATTATATAGATTAGTTAGTTACATGCACGTTCTCCGGGAGGATCGCTGACTCGAATTCGCTCCCGTGTGAAAGGAATGTATTTTGTGTCATCGCGACGGAATGCATAATTGCATTTTAATTATTATATAGATTAGTTAGTTACATGCACGTTCTCCGGGAGGATCGCTGACTCGTATTCGCTCCCGTGTGAAAGGAACGTTTTTTGTGTCATCGCGACGGAATGCATAATTGCATTTTAATTATTATATAAATTAGTTAGTTACATGCACGTTCTCCGGGAGGATCGCTGACTCGAATTCGCTCCCGTGTGAAAGGAATGTATTTTGTATCATCGCGACGGAATGCATAATTGCATTTTAATTATTATATAGATTAGTTAGTTACATGCACGTTCTCCGGGAGGATCGCTGACTCGAATTCGCTCCCGTGTGAAAGGAATGTATTTTGTGTCATCGCGACGGAATGCATAATTGCATTTTAATTATTATATAGATTAGTTAGTTACATGCACGTTCTCCGGGAGGATCGCTGACTCGAATTCGCTCCCGTGTGAAAGGAATGTATTTTGTGTCATCGCGACGGAATGCATAATTGCATTTTAATTATTATATAAATTAGTTAGTTACATGCACGTTCTCCGGGAGGATCGCTGACTCGAATTCGCTCCCGTGTGAAAGGAATGTATTTTGTGTCATCGCGACGGAATGCATAATTGCATTTTAATAAATTAGTTAGTTACATGCACGTTCTCCGGGAGGATCGCTGACTCGAATTCGCTCCCGTGTGAAAGGAATGTATTTTGTGTCATCGCGACGGAATGCATAATTGCATTTTAATTATTATATAGATTAGTTAGTTACATGCACGTTCTCCGGGAGGATCGCTGACTCGAATTCGCTCCCGTGTGAAAGGAATGTATTTTGTGTCATCGCGACGGAATGCATAATTGCATTTTAATTATTATATAGATTAGTTAGTTACATGCACGTTCTCCGGGAGGATCGCTGACTCGAATTCGCTCCTGTGTGAAAGGAATGTATTTTGTGTCATCGCGACGGAATGCATAATTGCATTTTAATTATTATATAGATTAGTTAGTTACATGCACGTTCTCCGGGAGGATCGCTGACTCGAATTCGCTCCCGTGTGAAAGGAATGTATTTTGTGTCATCGCGACGGAATGCATAATTGCATTTTAATTATTATATAGATTAGTTAGTTACATGCACGTTCTCCGGGAGGATCGCTGACTCGAATTCGCTCCCGTGTGAAAGGAACGTATTTTGTGTCATCGCGACGGAATGCATAATTGCATTTTAATTATTATATAAATTAGTTAGTTACATGCACGTTCTCCGGGAGGATCGCTGACTCGAATTCGCTCCCGTGTGAAAGGAATGTATTTTGTGTCATCGCGACGGAATGCATAATTGCATTTTAATTATTATATAGATTAGTTAGTTACATGCACGTTCTCCGGGAGGATCGCTGACTCGAATTCGCTCCCGTGTGAAAGGAATGTATTTTGTGTCATCGCGACGGAATGCATAATTGCATTTTAATTATTATATAAATTAGTTAGTTATATGCACGTTCTCCGGGAGGATCGCTGACTCGAATTCGCTCCCGTGTGAAAGGAATGTATTTTGTGTCATCGCGACGGAATGCATAATTGCATTTTAATTATTATATAGATTAGTTAGTTACATGCACGTTCTCCGGGAGGATCGCTGACTCGAATTCGCTCCCGTGTGAAAGGAATGTATTTTGTGTCATCGCGACGGAATGCATAATTGCATTTTAATTATTATATAGATTAGTTAGTTACATGCACGTTCTCCGGGAGGATCGCTGACTCGAATTCGCTCCCGTGTGAAAGGAATGTATTTTGTGTCATCGCGACGGAATGCATAATTGCATTTTAATTATTATATAGATTAGTTAGTTACATGCACGTTCTCCGGGAGGATCGCTGACTCGAATTCGCTCCCGTGTGAAAGGAATGTATTTTGTATCATCGCGACGGAATGCATAATTGCATTTTAATTATTATATAGATTAGTTAGTTACATGCACGTTCTCCGGGAGGATCGCTGACTCGAATTCGCTCCCGTGTGAAAGGAATGTATTTTGTGTCATCGCGACGGAATGCATAATTGCATTTTAATTATTATATAGATTAGTTAGTTACATGCACGTTCTCCGGGAGGATCGCTGACTCGAATTCGCTCCCGTGTGAAAGGAATGTATTTTGTGTCATCGCGACGGAATGCATAATTGCATTTTAATTATTATATAGATTAGTTAGTTACATGCACGTTCTCCGGGAGGATCGCTGACTCGAATTCGCTCCCGTGTGAAAGGAATGTATTTTGTGTCATCGCGACGGAATGCATAATTGCATTTTAATTATTATATAGATTAGTTAGTTACATGCACGTTCTCCGGGAGGATCGCTGACTCGAATTCGCTCCCGTGTGAAAGGAATGTATTTTGTGTCATCGCGACGGAATGCATAATTGCATTTTAATTATTATATAAATTAGTTAGTTACATGCACGTTCTCCGGGAGGATCGCTGACTCGAATTCGCTCCCGTGTGAAAGGAATGTATTTTGTGTCATCGCGACGGAATGCATAATTGCATTTTAATTATTATATAGATTAGTTAGTTACATGCACGTTCTCCGGGAGGATCGCTGACTCGAATTCGCTCCCGTGTGAAAGGAATGTATTTTGTGTCATCGCGACGGAATGCATAATTGCATTTTAATTATTATATAGATTAGTTAGTTACATGCACGTTCTCCGGGAGGATCGCTGACTCGAATTCGCTCCCGTGTGAAAGGAATGTATTTTGTGTCATCGCGACGGAATGCATAATTGCATTTTAATTATTATATAGATTAGTTAGTTACATGCACGTTCTCCGGGAGGATCGCTGATTCGAATTCGCTCCCGTGTGAAAGGAATGTATTTTGTGTCATCGCGACGGAATGCATAATTGCATTTTAATTATTATATAGATTAGTTAGTTACATGCACGTTCTCCGGGAGGATCGCTGACTCGAATTCGCTCCCGTGTGAAAGGAATGTATTTTGTGTCATCGCGACGGAATGCATAATTGCATTTTAATAAATTAGTTAGTTACATGCACGTTCTCCGGGAGGATCGCTGACTCGAATTCGCTCCCGTGTGAAAGGAATGTATTTTGTGTCATCGCGACGGAATGCATAATTGCATTTTAATAAAATTAGTTAGTTACATGCACGTTCTCCGGGAGGATCGCTGACTCGAATTCGCTCCCGTGTGAAAGGAATGTATTTTGTGTCATCGCGACGGAATGCATAATTGCATTTTAATTATTATATAGATTAGTTAGTTACATGCACGTTCTCCGGGAGGATCGCTGACTCGAATTCGCTCCCGTGTGAAAGGAACGTTATTTTGTGTCATCGCGACGGAATGCATAATTGCATTTTAATTATTATATAAATTAGTTAGTTACATGCACGTTCTCCGGGAGGATCGCTGACTCGAATTCGCTCCCGTGTGAAAGGAATGTATTTTGTGTCATCGCGACGGAATGCATAATTGCATTTTAATTATTATATAGATTAGTTAGTTACATGCACGTTCTCCGGGAGGATCGCTGACTCGAATTCGCTCCCGTGTGAAAGGAATGTATTTTGTGTCATCGCGACGGAATGCATAATTGCATTTTAATTATTATATAAATTAGTTAGTTACATGCACGTTCTCCGGGAGGATCGCTGACTCGAATTCGCTCCCGTGTGAAAGGAATGTATTTTGTGTCATCGCGACGGAATGCATAATTGCATTTTTAATTATTATATAGATTAGTTAGTTACATGCACGTTCTCCGGGAGGATCGCTGACTCGAATTCGCTCCCGTGTGAAAGGAATGTATTTTGTGTCATCGCGACGGAATGCATAATTGCATTTTAATTATTATATAGATTAGTTAGTTACATGCACGTTCTCCGGGAGGATCGCTGACATCGAATTCGCTCCCGTGTGAAAGGAATGTATTTTGTGTCATCGCGACGGAGAATGCATAATTTGCATTTTAATTATTATATAGATTAGTTAGTTACATGCACGTTCTCCGGAGATCGCTGACTCGAATTCGCTCCCGTGTGAAAGGAATGTATTTTGTGTCATCGCGACGGAATGCATAATTGCATTTTAATTATATATAGATTAGTTAGTTACATGCACGTTCTCCGGGAGGATCGCTGACTCGAATTCGCTCCCGTGTGAAAGGAATGTATTTTGTGTCATCGCGACGGAATGCATAATTGCATTTTAATTATTATATAAGATTAGTTAGTTACATGCACGTTCTCCGGGAGGATCGCTGACTCGAATTCGCTCCCGTGTGAAAGGAATGTATTTTGTGTCATCGCGACGGAATGCATAATTGCATTTTAATTATTATATAAATTAGTTAGTTACATGCACGTTCTCCGGGAGGATCGCTGACTCGAATTCGCTCCCGTGTGAAAGGAATGTATTTTGTGTCATCGCGACGGAATGCATAATTGCATTTTAATTATTATATAGATTAGTTAGTTACATGCACGTTCTCCGGGAGGATCGCTGACTCGAATTCGCTCCCGTGTGAAAGGAATGTATTTTGTATCATCGCGACGGAATGCATAATTGCATTTTAATTATTATATAGATTAGTTAGTTACATGCACGTTCTCCGGGAGGATCGCTGACTCGAATTCGCTCCCGTGTGAAAGGAATGTATTTTGTGTCATCGCGACGGAATGCATAATTGCATTTTAATTATTATATAGATTAGTTAGTTACATGCACGTTCTCCGGGAGGATCGCTGACTCGAATTCGCTCCGTGTGAAAGGAATGTATTTTGTGTCATCGCGACGGAATGCATAATTGCATTTTAATTATTATATAGATTAGTTAGTTACATGCACGTTCTCCGGGAGGATCGCTGACTCGAATTCGCTCCCGTGTGAAAGGAATGTATTTTGTGTCATCGCGACGGAATGCATAATTGCATTTTAATTATTATATAAATTAGTTAGTTACATGCACGTTCTCCGGGAGGATCGCTGACTCGAATTCGCTCCCGTGTGAAAGGAATGTATTTTGTGTCATCGCGACGGAATGCATAATTGCATTTTAATTATTATATAGATTAGTTAGTTACATGGCACGTTCTCCGGGAGGATCGCTGACTCGAATTCGCTCCCGTGTGAAAGGAATGTATTTTGTGTCATCGCGACGGAATGCATAATTGCATTTTTAATTATTATATAGATTAGTTAGTTACATGCACGTTCTCCGGGAGGATCGCTGACTCGAATTCGCTCCCGTGTGAAAGGGAATGTATTTTGTGTCATCGCGACGGAATGCATAATTGCATTTTAATTATTATATAGATTAGTTAGTTACATGCACGTTCTCCGGGAGGATCGCTGACTCGAATTCGCTCCCGTGTGAAAGGAATGTATTTTGTGTCATCGCGACGGAATGCATAATTGCATTTTAATTATTATATAGATTAGTTAGTTACATGCACGTTCTCCGGGAGGATCGCTGATTCGAATTCGCTCCCGTGTGAAAGGAATGTATTTTGTGTCATCGCGACGGAATGCATAATTGCATTTTAATTATTATATAGATATAGTTAGTTACATGCACGTTCTCCGGGAGGATCGCTGACTCCGAATTCGCTCCCGTGTGAAAGGAACGTTTTTTGTGTCATCGCGACGGAATGCATAATTGCATTTTAATTATTATATAAATTAGTTAGTTACATGCACGTTCTCCGGGAGGATCGCTGACTCGAATTCGCTCCCGTGTGAAAGGAATGTATTTTGTGTCATCGCGACGGAATGCATAATTGCATTTTAATTATTATATAAATTAGTTAGTTACATGCACGTTCTCCGGAGGATCGCTGACTCGAATTCGCTCCCGTGTGAAAGGAATGTATTTTGTGTCATCGCGACGGAATGCATAATTGCATTTTTAATAAATTAGTTAGTTACATGCACGTTCTCCGGGAGGATCGCTGACTCGAATTCGCTCCCGTGTGAAAGGAATGTATTTTGTGTCATCGCGACGGAATGCATAATTGCATTTTAATTATTATATAGATTAGTTAGTTACATGCACGTTCTCCGGGAGGATCGCTGACTCGAATTCGCTCCCGTGTGAAAGGAATGTATTTTGTGTCATCGCGACGGAATGCATAATTGCATTTTAATTATTATATAGATTAGTTAGTTACATGCACGTTCTCCGGGGGAGATCGCTGACTCGAATTCGCTCCCGTGTGAAAGGAACGGTATTTTGTGTCATCGCGACGGAATGCATAATTGCATTTTAATTATTATATAGATTAGTTAGTTACATGCACGTTCTCGGGAGGATCGCTGACTCGAATTCGCTCCGTGTGAAAGGAATGTATTTTGTGTCATCGCGACGGAATGCATAATTGCATTTTAATTATTATATAGATTAGTTAGTTACATGCACGTTCTCCGGGAGGATCGCTGACTCGAATTCGCTCCCGTTGTGAAAGGAACGTATTTTGTGTCATCGCGACGGAATGCATAATTGCATTTTAATTATTATATAGATTAGTTAGTTACATGCACGTTCTCCGGGAGGATCGCTGACTCGAATTCGCTCCCGTGTGAAAGGAATGTATTTTGTGTCATCGCGACGGAATGCATAATTGCATTTTAATTATTATATAGATTAGTTAGTTACATGCACGTTCTCCGGGAGGATCGCTGACTCGAATTCGCTCCCGTGTGAAAGGAATGTATTTTGTGTCATCGCGACGGAATGCATAATTGCATTTTAATTATTATATAAATTAGTTAGTTACTATGCACGTTCTCCGGGAGGATCGCTGACTCGAATTCGCTCCCGTGTGAAAGGAATGTATTTTGTGTCATCGCGACGGAATGCATAATTGCATTTTAATTATTATATAGATTAGTTAGTTACATGCACGTTCTCCGGGAGGATCGCTGACTCGAATTCGCTCCCGTGTGAAAGGAATGTATTTTGTGTCATCGCGACGGAATGCATAATTGCATTTTAATTATTATATAGATTAGTTAGTTACATGCACGTTCTCCGGGGAGGGATCGCTGACTCGAATTCGCTCCCGTGTGAAAGGAATGTATTTTGTGTCATCGCGACGGAATGCATAATTGCATTTTAATTATTATATAGATTAGTTAGTTACATGGCACGTTCTCCGGGAGGATCGCTGACTCGAATTCGCTCCCGTGTGAAAGGAACGTATTTTGTATCATCGCGACGGAATGCATAATTGCATTTTAATTATTATATAGATTAGTTAGTTACATGCACGTTCTCCGGGAGGATCGCTGACTCGAATTCGCTCCCGTGTGAAAGGAATGTATTTTGTGTCATCGCGACGGAATGCATAATTGCATTTAATTATTATATAGATTAGTTAGTTACATGCACGTTCTCCGGGAGGATCGCTGACTCGAATTCGCTCCCGTGTGAAAGGAACGTTTTTTGTGTCATCGCGACGGAATGCATAATTGCATTTTAATTATTATATAAATTAGTTAGTTACATGCACGTTCTCCGGGAGGATCGCTGACTCGAATTCGCTCCCGTGTGAAAGGGAATGTATTTTGTGTCATCGCGACGGAATGCATAATTGCATTTTAATTTATTATATAGATTAGTTAGTTACATGCACGTTTCTCCGGGAGGATCGCTGACTCGAATTCGCTCCCGTGTGAAAGGAATGTATTTTGTGTCATCGCGACGGAATGCATAATTGCATTTTAATTATTATATAGATTAGTTAGTTACATGCACGTTCTCCGGGAGGATCGCTGACTCGAATTCGCTCCCGTGTGAAAGGAATGTATTTTGTATCATCGCGACGGAATGCATATTGCATTTTAATTATTATATAAGATTAGTTAGTTACATGCACGTTCTCCGGAGGATCGCTGACTCGAATTCGCTCCCGTGTGAAAGGAATGTATTTTGTGTCATCGCGACGGAATGCATAATTGCATTTTAATTATTATATAGATTAGTTAGTTACATGCACGTTCTCCGGGAGGATCGCTGACTCGAATTCGCTCCCGTGTGAAAGGAATGTATTTTGTGTCATCGCGACGGAATGCATAATTGCATTTTAAATATTATATAGATTAGTTAGTTACATGCACGTTCTCCGGGAGGATCGCTGACTCGAATGTCGCTCCCGTGTGAAAGGAATGTATTTTGTGTCATCGCGACGGAATGCATAATTGCATTTTAATTATTATATAAATTTAGTTAGTTACATGCAAGTTTCTCCGGGAGGATCGCTGACTCGAATTCGCTCCCGTGTGAAAGGAATGTATTTTGTGTCATCGCGACGGAATGCATAATTGCATTTTAATTATTATATAAATTAGTTAGTTACATGCACGTTCTCCGGGAGGATCGCTGACTCGAATTCGCTCCCGTGTGAAAGGAATGTATTTTGTGTCATCGCGACGGAATGCATAATTGCATTTTAATTATTATATAGATTAGTTAGTTACATGCACGTTCTCCGGGAGGATCGCTGACTCGAATTCGCTCCCGTGTGAAAGGAATGTATTTTGTGTCATCGCGACGGAATGCCATAATTGCATTTTAATTATTATATAGAATTAGTTAGTTACATGCACGTTCTCCGGGAGGGATCGCTGACTTCGAATTCGCTCCCGTGTGAAAGGAATGTATTTTTGTGTCATCGCGCACGGAATGCATAATTGCATTTTAATTATTATATAGATTAGTTAGTTACATGCACGTTCTCCGGGAGGATCGCTGACTCGAAATTCGCTCCCGTGTGAAAGGAATGCTCATTTTGTGTCATCGCGACGGAATGCATAATTGCATTTTAATTATTATATAGATTAGTTAGTTACATGCACGTTCTCCCGGGAGGATCGCTGACTCGAATTCGCTCCGTGTGAAAGGAATGTATTTTGTGTCATCGCGACGGAATGCATAAATTGCATTTTAATTATTATATAGATTAGTTAGTTACATGCACGTTCTCCGGGAGGATCGCTGACTCGAAATTCGCTCCCCGTGTGAAAGGAATGTATTTTGTGTCATCGC